>VWYO01006359.1:0-21388 GCA_013400275.1 Rhadina sibilatrix | reverse complement strand
AAAAAAAGGTTACAATAGGAAGTATAATTACAAGTGGTACTGGAAGCATGCAAGCACTGGGCCCCAGCCATGCTGTGACAGTGCAGAGGTCTGCTGCATCAGGAGAGGGTGGTTCCTCTCTCCTCCCTCCTGCCTGTCAGTTCAGCTTCTTGTGATGTGAGGTACCACCTCAGCACCTGCCACCCTGCCAAGAAATCCATAGCCCACAGGGTGTGATGCGTCTGTTTTCAAACAACCTTGCCCAAAACCAACCAGCCTTTGGTCAGCAGAGACCTCCTGGTGCTGAGGAGAAGCTCATTCCATTAACAGCACTCCCCAGCCCAGGGCACCCCGGGCAAGCCCTGAGCACAGGCACGGGGAGGTCCCCTCCTCTCTCAACACAGATCTGCACACCCGGGACACCAAACACCACCCACAATTACTTCAGATATGGCAATATCCAAAGTGTGATTTTCTGAAATTTGTTCAGGGAACGCCTTCCATCTCTTTAGCACACATTTATGCCTTGCCTGCATGGCCCTGCTCTGTCTCCTTTCCTGTGATCTCACCCCTCACAGAGCAGGGGTTCATCAGGTGGCCAAAGGGGAGTCAGGCACCTGCGCCATCAGCAAACCCTCCGGCTTCCAGGAGAAAAGGACAGTTCATTTTGGCCTTTTGATCCAAACTATCCATGTCAGCAGAGGGATCGCCGGCCCTCAACTCCAAAACAAATCTTCCGATGAAGCAAAGCCTCAAAGCTTCAGAAGGGTTTGCGCGGGGAGGGAAGGAGCTGCCAGGACGCAATTACTGCAGCCCAATGACTACCCCTGCTGGTGGGAAAAAAATCGTCATTATGGCACACGTTCTCAACGCCGCTGAATCTACACCTGACACCGCCAAACCCAGTAACAGCCCGAGCCTACAGAAGGTCCCGTTTCCACACCCGACACAGAAAGCTGTGGTACACCGGTGCTATGGGATCAGTAGAACTTCAAGCACCGTATGTGCCAGACACGAGCCAACAACATGTGCCCACCCCGAGCAGGCAGCCCAAGGCACCATCAAACATGCTCAAATCTTGTGGATGGATTTGTGGGTCAGGGCTGGTTCATGGATCTCCCATGGATCTCATGGGACACAGGTCTCACGTGTTTCCATTTAGGACCAAGACAGGTTTTGGGCTTGCTAGGCTGGCAGTGGTTACACCCCAGGTGTAGGTGCTCTGGCACTTATTTTTCTGCTTCTCATCCACAGAGGTTTGGGTGTGGAGAGCAAGCCAGAGCTGCAGCGAGTGCTCGAGCACCGACGGCGAGACCTGCTCATCAAACAGAAGAAGGAAGAGGAAGAGGCAAAGAAATTGCAGTCTCCTTTTGAAAAAGAGCTATTAAAGAGGCACCAGAGGCTGGATCAGGTAGAACTGAGCTTGCAGCCATCCTTGGGTTATCCTAACCACCCAACACATGGCACAGGGGAGATGGGTGGGCTGAGGCTCAACCCAAGGTATAGCACTTCTACCCCTCCATAAAACAGTAGCCAAAGTACATCCTCCACTGCTGCCCCACACAGCTGCAGCACTCTCATCCTCACAGTGGGATCCACCACGTTTATACCACTTCACCCAGGACCCCCATTACACACCACTCACCCTGGGTCTCCTCTGAGTCCCACTGAGTGTCCTTGGGATTTTTTTTCCAGTTCAAAGCACCCTAAACTGCATGGGGGCTGTTGTAGCACCCACCACAGGAGGGCTCAGGACCCTGCAGTGTAGGCTGAGAGGCTGCAGAAATGCTGGAAGAAAGATTGCTGCAATCTTACCCCAAACTGCTTTGGGGAACATTTCCTGGCATGTACCCTGGCCAAAATTCTGCCTGGGGAAAGCAATATTGACTGTGCACTTGACAGCAGCACAGCCATGCCCTGGGTGCTCTGTGCCTGCCCTCTTACCCAAACCAGTGCAAGCAGTGAGCAGACTCATTACCATCAAGTATAAAGTCATTGCCTCTCCTACTTGCCAGTATTTGCACTGCAAATGGATGAAACCAGTTTGTTTAATTAACAACACAACAACAGTGTCCATCGAGCTGAGATCACTTGAAAATCAAAGCCTGGCACTCTCAGAGAACAAGGAAAATGAAACAAGGTGGTTTAGGGAAGATCCAAAAGGACTTCACATATAAAAGTAAGGCAGTACAATGACTTACCTCACCTTAGACAACACCTAATGCTGAGAGTTTTCCCAGGCTCACAGGCCTGCTTGGCTGGGAAGGGTTCAAACCTTTTCCTCCCCCTCCCACACCAAGTCTGAACTGAAGCCCTACCCTGCTTTTTCTGATAGAGATGTTCCTTCCTGGAGAAAAGAAAGAAAATAATGTTCCAGCAGGACAGAAGGAGACTAAGGGTGAACATAGGTCTGGTGTGATGGCTTGTAGAAAGAGAGCCATGACACATGCACTACACACTCATTCAGCTTTGGGCAATAATGACTGGACCCAGCAATAACGAAGCCTTCTGTTTTAACGTAGCTGATGCCCTTTTGTCCTTTCACGTTCACAATGAATTCTTTCTTACAGCTGGAGAAAGAGCAGGAGAAGCAGGAAGACCATGCACCAGAATTCATTAAAGTCAAGGAAAACCTGAGAAGAACATCAACGGTGACAGGGGATGAGAAAGCAGCTTAGCTTCTGCCAGAAGCCAACAGGATCCTACCAAGGCCAGCGCCAACACCCCCAGTGAAATCTCTGTACATGGTGGACGTTCCCAGCCACGCCATCGGGGCTACTTGCAGTTATTAACACTTGCTCCAGTAGAAGGCACAGAAAAGGTTTTCCCAGACCAGGAGGGAATCACTGTGGAAAAAGTGCAGTATTCACCAAAGTACCCACACAAGTGGATGCAGAGAGAATGGTGTTATTTTCCCCCCAGACTGTGGGTGCACACTAACCACCAGCTAACTCTTGGTTAACTCTAGAGACACGGTGAATATTCAAAACAGGGAAGGCTGTGTAAGAACAGCCTGGGGGACCCCTGCTTCTTGGAGGCAGGTTTGCCAGGCACAAGGGGACAAGAGGGCAGCTGCAGCTCTGGAGAGCCTCCTAGAAACCTGGTAACTAAAAGGGACAACCTGTTTATTACTGAGAACAGCCCAGGTGACCATAATGGATTTCCCAAGGGTCACTGGCTTTGCACCAGGGTGCCAGTCAAGCATGGCTGAGGCTGTGTGTCTCAGCAGCACACCTGTACTATCAGAAAAACAAACCTCTGTGTACCCTTACCAGTGCAGCACAGGCAGGTGCAGCTGTACTTCAAAGGCACCTTTAAAGAGCATTTCAGCCCTGTTTGAAAGTGGCTTTTTAAGCAATTCCATGCTCAGGTGGAAAATACATTGGGCTGTTCCATCAACAGGCCAGGCAGAAGGCAAATGCTCTGTGCAGAAAGCAAAGGCTGCGTGTTCCCAGCACGGGTGTCCATGGAAGTGTGCAGTGACCAGGCAGGAGATCCCTGTGGATGCAGCAGACAGACAAACTGCTTCTTGCCCCTGCACTACGGAGCTTCATCCCCTCGTCCAGCAGCTGGACATGAGCTACCATAGGGACTCCCCAGAAATGCCCTGTGATGGAGAGGAGGTGATGTGGTCATGTCTCACCAGTTCCAGGCTGTCCTGTTAACCACCCTGCTGGTACCTGCAGGCACCAGGGGTTACAGGGCATGTAGGTTCTGAAGCAAAACTACTTGTCAGTGCTTCTCATCCCCTTGTCCAAAGGTCAGAGCTGTGTCATTGCAGCTGCCACTTTACAAAGCTAAAACTCTTCTTGCTGCTGGTATAGGCAAGCTGAGGTGGATGGTGCATTTGCACCATGTATGGGCAGAGCCTGTCACACTTATGGGACACCCGTGCCCTGGGATATGCACATCTAGAGCTAGAAGTGTATTTTCAGGAATATCTCAGCTTCTTGCTTCTCACATCAACCCTGATACAAAGCCTGAACAGCAAAACTCACCGACTGCCTTTGGACACTGGCTCTTGAATGGCCTCAGTGGACCTCGTCAGCTGGGCAGGTAATACCTGGTTAATCAACATTTGTTATCCACACCTACAGTGGATCTATACGTAACTTAAGGGAAACTGGGCATTTATACATATTTATTAAAAAGTTACTAATCCATTCTCTAGTCTCCTGGTCCAGTGGGATATTTTATTTCAGAGGGCTGTTGCTTGACCTGGCAGCTTGAGTAAAACAATCCACATCACATGTCAAGAGCAGTGATACATTTATGGAGCTTCTGTAACAGACTTAACTCAGCTTCAGTCCTTGAGCACCCCATTCATGGCACTGTTTCTGCTGTAGTTTTTAAGGCCCTTGCTCATATGCTTATTCTAAACATGATCTTATTTCAGAAATCCAGTGCATATTGGGTCACTATGGGTCAAAAAAGATTTGAAAGGATCTATTAACAGCCTTTCCAACTGTGAAGCTTTTTATACAGGTTATGATTAAAAACATAAGGAAGAAGCAGCATCCAGTATTTCTTCAAAGGGAGGAAAAAAAAAAAAGCCAAATTTCTCCAAGGATAAAAAGGTGTTGCTAAGGATGCTTGTATATAGCTGTAAAGAATGCTACTCCATGATACTCCATAGGTAACATCGGTGTAAGTAGCAAGCTAGAATTACTGTGCTGAGGTTTTGTGGGGAGTTACGACACAGATTAAGTAACCTTGATCAAAGAGCTCAAAAAAAATCAGCAAATTAATTTGTAATTTTGCCACAGATGGAAATGCACTCCAGGAGAGGCAATCTGTCGCTCCATATGCACCAGTGAAATCCATGTTATCAGCTCACCTGGGCTGGGACAGGGGCATTTATGCAAGTCCTTGGGTGGGAGCCATGCAGTAAGGTCAGCAGTGAAGAGGCAGAAAGGATTTTGCTGCTCCTCTTAAGTATTCAAATATTACCTGGAGGGGAAAAATAAACCAAGGTGTCTCCCTTTGATGCCATGTCCACCAAGCACAGAGAGGGGCTGCACACAACGTGGTCTGTTGTGGCTAAGGGGTATCTGGGTCATTTCCAGCCGCTGTCCCAAAGGGCAAGGAAGGGCCAGGTCACACTGTCCCAGCTCAGGCTAGGCTAGTAGAGTCACAAGAAATCCTTCCAGCAGAGGAGAGACAGCAGAAAGACCCGACCCATCTGCCCACCAAGACCCCACAGCAGGGGCAGCCAGCACAGGCAGCATCCTGGGGCACACAGCAGAGACAAAGCTTGACAGAGCTTCAACCCTGACCAGACCTCCAGGCTCCAGCCCTTGGAGATGCTACATGGAAAATGATCCTTTTACTGTTGAAGTATTGGCTTAAACATCACAGCATTTTCCAGCACAGCTCTTGTCACCCCTCTGAACTGATAACCCCCAGCTGGGCTCAGACACAGAGCCCTTACAACTTTCACTGATGCTCTTGTGCTTCATGGAACAGCAGTGAGGAGGTGGCACTCTAAAAAAATCAGTGTAGGTATCGCCAGGAAGATTTTGGGTTATCTTTGTGTCTCTATTTCTTTTGCATTTATTTTTTCCCTGTGCCCCTAAAGCACATTCCTGAATAAAACTGGTGTACCCAGAAGATACAGATTATCAGAGTATTGATGGAGGACAATTTTTTGCACTTGTATGTTGCTTATGTGGTGTATAGTCTGTATTCTGTGTTGGTGCTTATACATTTATATAAAACTACATGTCATGCACCTCTACTGAATTAACTCACTGTTTAATGTGGACATTTCTGAAGAAATAAACTAAATGATTGTATATTTTGTTCTTTCCACAAGGAACTGAAAAAGCTCCAAGGATACAAACAGACAACAGCCAAATAAACTGAATGAACATAAAAAACAGTGAAGTCTGACAGCAATTCCTTTGTTAATGTTGTGTTAACTCTCTCACCAATGAGCTCTTTGCCTCATCAGCACCCAACACTGCATCCAGTGCTTATCCCCAGACATCATCCCAATTTGATGAAAGTATAAGGGCACACAGATTGTGAATCAGGCTTTCTTTGTGCACTGAAATTCCAATCTGTTTTTTGACTGTGGATGCCCACCTGCCTGGCAGGGTAAAATCCATACAAAGCCAAGGAAACACATCCTTGGATTTAATTTAAAAACACATTTTTGAACTGATAAGCAATCCTCACACTAGTGAGCCTATTAATTATTTTAAAACATTTTTAAAGTTGCTTTAGCAGCAACCAAAGGCCACACATTTAGCAGATAATAAAAAGAGATGATGCTTCACACATGCAGGTCACACACATCATGGTTCCTGACAGCCAGGACTAAAAATGAATGCAGCAAAGCAAACAAAAAGGACTTCTCTGTCTCATTAGCAACATCCTTATCAGCAGAGATGCCAACATCCCACTCAGAACAAGGCAGAGGTGGTGCTTGGATGCATTTCTCTGGCACCAGGGGTCTGCTGGGGTTGTTGCACTGGGAGGTGTTCCCAACCTTTGGCACCCTGTGGCACTGGTGTGGCCAGTCAGCTCCTCCCTGGGGGTGAGATCTCATTCACTAAACCTGCTCTTCAGGTCAGGTTTACAAAACATCTTCCCACCTCTTTGATGCTTATAATAACTGCTCCCTTGCTACCCTACCATGGCACGTTGTGTGCCTCATTTCCTGGCGTAAACCCTTCAAAGGGACAAATCTTCTCTAGGCCTTTGGTTAGACCTGAGACCAGGGCACTCACGCAGGACTTTCTGAAATGCTTTATCAACATTTCCCAGCCCCAAGCAGTGAGGTTTCAATGGGCTGTGACCCAAAACTCCTGACAGTAATCACACACTTCCTTCCATGCATGTACCATGCATGGCAATGGTAGTTGTGCATTGTGACAGTTCCTCTTCTGTGGAAGAAAGTAAGAACCAATCACTTCTGCTCTTTAAAGATAAAAACCTTTTAGCTATGCTCAAACTGCTCCATTGCCTGGAATTTTTCGCATTGCCAGAGTTTTCAATACCAGCTTTGCTCTTTATCCAGGTCATGCTGAGATCTCTTCTCCTATGCACTCACTCCTGAAGTGTTCCTGGATAATTTGCTGCAGTGAAATTTCTTGTCAAGGAACACTTACATTTTACTACACGATTTACTCCTCATGACTGCCTCAGAAATGGAAAGTTCTGGTTTTCTTCCTCAAGCCAGTCATCCTCAGACTGGCCCTGGCTGAACACCCCTTCCTGAGAATTCACCTTTGCCTATCCTAGGTATTTTTCCATACTTAGATTATTTCCCAAAATGATCTAAAACTGCCACAAACTGAACAGTTTTGTTGATGAAAGCATTATATGAAATCTTGAATTGGCCATGATACTGGTGAGATCCAGACTACTGAAAATGGGCAAAAATGCAAAATTATCAGCAACATGATAATGAGGGTGTGTTCCAACACACCACGGCAGGTGCTCTTGTGGGTTTTGTTGGTTCTCATAGCAGCCCATGAGATCTCTGGGCATCCACAGGCACTTGGAGCCAAGCTGGGTGTGCAGCTCCAGTGGCTCCCCAGCTCAGACCCCACTAACACAAACTGGCAACGACACAGACAGACAAACTAACACAGACAGACAAACTCAGACAGCACCTGAGCCTGCCCAAATATAAACCTGCATGAAGATCACATTGCAAAGAGATTCAGGGACGGGCTTTTTCCAGTCTGTCTTCCCTCACCCTCCCTTCAGGAGAGCCAGACCCACTCACTGAATTACAAACAGCAGTCAAGAAGCACAAGACCAAGCACTTCTGACTCCAGCAGAAGGAAATGTAAGAACAAATGGAAAAATCCCACAGAGCACTTCAGAAGGATGCACTGCCTCCCTGTCCTGAGGATGTACTCCCTCCTGACCTGAGTCACTGTGGGATGTGATACTGTGCAGTACAGACCAGAAAACAGCACATCCATAGGACACCCTGTCGCTCTGGGTGTGTGATGGAGCCACAGGGCCTCTTTAACCTACCAGAGAGATCACAACACACCTTCCACTGCCCGTGAGCCACTCACTGCATTGCGGCTCATGGACCGCTGCTCCTCGTGGCTGCAGGGCTTGGTTCAACAAGCTCAGCTTCAGGGTTAAAATCATCGTTACCCAAAACTACATCCAATTTCCTAACCTTTGCTTAACTTCCCATGTTCCCATGTTTGCTTAACGTCTGTAACGTGAGCCCCACGCGTTCCACCTCATTCCCTGGCAAAGCAGTTTGCAGCGTGGGTCTGCAGCGGCAGCACAGACCCATCGATGAGCCGCGGGCTCTGCCGGATCCCCTGCCGGATGGATTCCTCTCCCGTCAGGCTCACCCGGCTGTAGCCAGGCTGAGCGGGGTGCGAGGGTTGTGAGCTCCCACCTCCTGCGCACCGGGCACCAGCAGGGACAGATTCAGCACCGCCGGAGGTGAGGGCAGCGCATCCCCGTGTCAGGCTCCCCCCGGCACAGCCCCATTCCAGCCCTGCACCCCAAACTGCGGGAAGGGCTGAGGGCAGTGCCATGGCAGAGCTGGGGAAACCCTGAGGGCACCGTCAAACCCCCAGGCAAGGAGCAGCGCCAGCCCCGAGGCTGCTGCCCTCCACCCGGAGCAGGCTAATAAACCAAAATTAAAAACACCAGGAGAAGGGCAGGGTGTCCCTGGGGGGCCGGAGCGCCCGCTGCCTTGACGGGGATCGGCCGCAGCGCTGTTGGGAAGCGCGGAGCGCCCCGGGGGCCGCGGGCTGTTCCCGCCTGCAGAGGTCAGCAGGAGCACCCGCGGCCCGCGGCGCCGGCCCGGGACAAGGTCCCCGCACAGGGCTCGGGAGCCGCGGTCCAGGCAGGGAGGCAGCAGCCGGACAGCTCCACGGAGAACGCCTGAGCCGAGGTACGTGGGAGGCCGCGCTGGCACGGACTGACAGGAATCGCGCTTTCCTCAGGCAGCCTCGCGGAAGAGGAAGCGGAGGCCCAGCCCCGCGCTCCCCGTGACGGCTCAAGGGCAGCGCCCGGGCACCCCAGGCCTGTGTGCCCGCCGCGCTTTCCTCTCTCCGGCAAAACACCTTGCACTAAAGGCCTGGAGAGCAGAAACGGCAGGAATTAATGACACATTTGCAGTGTTTCCAGTGTTTTTGTATTTCTTAAAAGTAATCTGATGTTTGGAAATGCAGCAGCCTCTTCAAGGGAAAAATAAGATTTATTTTCTACTCACCACGGTTTTTGTTTTTCCTAGTGTCCTGCGACCAGTCTTACTAACATGGGGTTAGGGGTTAATGTAAAGCTGAGCCCCAAGGACAGAGGCAGCACAGGCAGAGCCACCAGTGCCTCTGAGCCCTGGGCCAGAAACTCCCATAAACATTAACTCGTACTTGTGGGATATTCCAGCATGAACTTCTCGTAGAATATTTGGGACAGATTGGGAAAGGAAAAATATTTTGTTTTAAAGTATATCATAAAACCTGCAGTTTGAGTTCTTTGAAGTGCCATAAATCTCCACTGCCCATCGCAATGAGGACAGGATAGTGCCTAAATATTCATGCAACCCTTGTGCAGGTACAACATCTTGGCCAACCTACCGAAACCACTCCTCACTGTGCCAACACCTCCATCAGGCATCCACTGACGGGTGCCAGTGCCAGAGGAGCCCCGTCCCTTCGCAGAGCAGCGCAGCCTCCAGGATGGCTCTGCTGGAGACCAGCAAATACTGGCAGGGCTCAGCGCTCGGCAGCGTGAACCCCGACCTCGCCAGCGAGAGGCAAACAGCCTCCTTCAGCGTGGAGAAGCTCACGGCCCTGCTGGACGGCGGCACAGAGCAGACACGGATACGGAGGGCAGTGGGTGAGTGACCCTTACGAGGCCCTGGTGGGGGCTGGCGCAGGCCACGCCTATGTCCTGCTGCTCTGCTTGCTCCTCCTTTGCAGCACAGTGGGGTTTGTGCTTCTGGGCATTTGCTTATCCCCCATCTCTTTAAAAAGTGGGAGTGTGGAGCTGGAGTCTTCTCTTCATGTAAATCAATACGACTCCTCCGCAGCCACTCCTGCTGTCTGAAGCTTTTCCTCCTCCCCTTCCCATCCCCTGTCTCTGGAAAGACTGGTTAAACTGGAATACAAGAACTGAGGGTCGAGCATCCACGAGCAAGGGAAATGCGTGCAGGGGCTGGTGCTGCTGTGCAGAAATGCACATCACGTGTGAACCACAGCCAGATTCCTTCCCTGGCACGTTGGGCTCATCCAGGTGGGGAATTTCTTGCGTGGGTTGGCTCAAGCAGGCTGAGCTGCTCTCACTCGTGATGGGTGTGCCAAAAAAATGACTGTTGCTCAGAAGAAACAGAGGAAAAAAACTCTCTCTGTTGTCTCTGTAACTGCATCCATATTATACACCTACCAAAGGAAAAGAGCACAGCCACTGGGATCACCCTCTTCACAGTGCCACTGGAGTTCAGTGTAACCTTCCACATGAATAGACTCAAGGTTTTAAGGCAAAATGGACAAGGAGGGTGTTCAAACTCAACAGAGTAAGAGAGACTGAGTTGTTTTGCAACAGTACAATGGGCTGGTAACACCCAGCAGGCTCCAGTCATAACGCACTCTCTGGCTAATGCAGCTCACCACAGCCCTTCCTGCCCTCACAGCAATTGGAGGCAGAGGGATCCCTGGCATCTTCTGCCAGAAGTCACCTCTCCCACCCTGACCAGGGAGAGTGCCTGACCCTGCAGGGTCACCATTTCCACTGAACAGACCCCTCTCTCAGGCCCACTCAGTTCCCCTTCTGCTTCCCCAAACCCGCTGCTTTTCAGAGTTAGATGTGACAGCCATGGGAGCCAGAAATGGCAAAACAAAACCTGCCTGCAAGCACCCTAAAAATCACAGCATCAATATCCATGAGTCCAGTCCTGCCTGCTCTTCCCAAACATGGTTTGAGGCACTGCCTGCTCTTCCCCAGCCTCAGGAGAACCAACTGTTCTGTGTTGTTTTGCAGTGGAAGCTATCGAATCTGACCCTGTATTTAGCAGAGAAAATCAGTATTTCCAGACCCAGAATGAGAGGTATGAAGCAGCAGTCAGGAAGGCTGTTCATCTCCAGAAAAAGATGCATGAGATGGGATGGACTGAGAATGGACCTGAATATAAGTACATTTACAGGTGATTATTTATTTTTTTTTAATGTACAACTTATTTTAGTGTTAAAAGCTTTGTATGCCAACAAGAATCAGCTTTTGCAAAGGCTGGGAAAGGCCAACATCTGACAGAATAGGTTTGGATAAAAATATACTGCAAGTTTTTACTTCAGCAGCACACTTGGGAAAAGGGAAAATGGTGGTACATGACCAGGAACTTCTCAGAGAGCAGCACATGGGTAGTGTGATAGATCACAGCAGTTCACAACCACAACACGAGATTTCCACTTCAACAGCCTCCTTACTTGTGCTGTAGCTCTCATACTACCCCTTAGACATTTTTAAAATGTATAACCAGAATTGGAAGTGATGCTATTTCTGTTACACTACTGACTTCTAAATAAACTAAAGATTATATTTTGTGTATCTAGAAAACACGTATTTTATTAAAGGAAAAAAAAAAGGAAAAAAAACTCAACTTAGTTTGTAGGTAAATGAGAATAAAGTATTTTCACAGTCCTTTCCTTTAAAAGTTCTATTAACACTTTGAATGGGGGCAATTGTTTGCCCCTCCTTTCCCCCTTTGCTCAATCAGTTCCTGGCTGGCTGTTGCCCAGGGCATGCTGTCTGCTTGGTGGGGTCACGTACCCAGCAGGAAGGTGCAAGTTCAGAAGAGTTGCTCAGAAGGGCAATGCCTGTCCCTTACACAGCACTGCTGACACTCAGAGCCACTTTCTGGCATTTCATAGACTCATAGCACAGTTTGAGTTGGAAGGGACATTTAAAGGTCATCTAGTCTAGCCTGCTGCAATGGGCAAGGACATCTTCAACTAGATCAGGTTGCTCAGAGCCCTGTTCAGCCTGACCTGGAATGTTTGCAGGGAAGGGGCATCCACCAGTGCTCTGGGCAACCTGTGTCACTGTTCCACCATGCTCATTGAAAATGAGTTCTTCATTAAGTCTCATCTAAATCTACCTTCTTTTAGTTTAAAACCATTACCCCTTGCCCTATGGTAACAGGCCCTGCTAAAAAGGTGTCCCCATGATATGAAAGATGATAATTTTTATGCTGAGCTTTTCAACACTTACAGTGAGCAGAACTAATGAAGGGGGAAATATGCCATCAAGAGCTCTTGGACCTGATTGTTATATTCCCATTAAAAAGCAGCTCTCCACTGCTCCCTCAGAACAAAAAAAAAATCCTACCCAGGTGTGCTTTTATCAGGCCCCCTGACGCCAAAGGCTGCAGCAGGACCAGCCCTGTGTTGTTCCATTTGCTGGATTAGAAGCAGAGCTGTCTGCCAGGCAGCTCTTGCCTGATGGAACTCCAGGTGAGCTCTTAGGACAGAATCCTGGCTCCCAGTGCCAGGCACAATGAATCACTCACACAATTTAAAATCCAGCTTTTCTAATTGCAGCTAAAGGAACGTTATTTCTGGACAGGCTGCCAAGGATTCATTAAGTCATTTTCTGTTAATCAAAGCAATTTCCCTTTAACTTCTTTGTTCATATTTCCCCCCCACACTGTTTCAGAATGATTAATTCTCTCTCAGGGCCAGTATAAAAGAAAGGTCAGAGTCATTTGTTAACAATAGAAGGTATCTATGTGAAAGGAGATGCACTCTATAGCACTGCAATAAAGCAATGTGCTAACAGCCACTCAGCTACTGAGAACAGCACAGCCACTTACATGTACCTGTGTCTGTGAGGTAATTCAACCACGTTCTGAGGAATCCCAGAAAGAGGGATATATTCCTCATGTTTTCTTATTATTTCTCACACACAAAGAAAGCTTAAATAAATTTCTCATTTGCGCTATGGAAATCACTGTTCCCATATAGAGTTTCTGGAATAGTGCTTTTTAGGATGTATGCAAATGGTGATGGCAAAGGACCTGACTGGATAATAAACCAGTGGTTACTTGGATGTATCTGAATTTTTCCACAAGAAAATAACATCTCAATTCAGGACAAATCTCCATGAACCCCACTGTTGTTCACTGACAGCAATAGGTAGCAAAAAACCAGCAAAAAGTATAGCAACAAACCCAACATAACATGGTATTTCTCCAGAAAGGGAAGGTTCAGGAGATCCAGGTCACAGATACCTACATGTGTTATTCAGCCTAATACGCCCCACAGTGAATTGCTAGGGTCTGGGGGTTTTCAAGTAGGGTGCTGTTTTGTTCTTTCTTTTTAGTTCAGCCTCCTTATCTGACTTAAATAATCAAGAAAAAAAAAAATCCTATGAAGTCAAATAAAAATACAAAATGCTCACAGAGCCTCAGGAGCTTTGGAGCTGGGTTGTGCTTTTAGCTCAGCATCTGCTACTCAGAACAGATAATTCCTCCAAGACCAAGTGAAATGAGCAAGCAACACATATGCAAACTCTGTTCTGAAAGAGGAGACTAAAGCAGCTTGGAAGGGCACTTTTCCTGCAACGCTGTGCTGATGCTGGGTGCAGAGCAAGGTATGACAAGGCAGAAATCAAAAGGCAGCAGGTGCTACTGTCTGGTGACCACTGCAGTGCCACTGCCTCATTCATCACATGCCTGGAACTTCATCCCCTTAAAAACACCCCTTGTGCCTTCTCTGCAGGGCACTGTCAGGAGATGTCGCGTTCCTCCTTCACCGCGTCTTCATGAGAAGTATTTCCGTGCTGGGCTCTGACAAACAAGTTGCCAAGTGGATTCCTCTCGCCACCCAGCACAAGCTCATTGGAAGCTACGCACAGACTGAACTGGGACACGGTAAGGCTGCAGGGAAAAAGCATTTCTGGATGCCACAAGGCTGCAGCCCAAATTCCCATGGGAATTTGACTCCAAACTGTCCATCCTTTACAGGGACGGGTGTGGTTGGGTTCTCATTCATGGTTCTCATCAGAAGGGTAAACCACAAAACCCTGATTAATATGCACAACCAGCTTCCAGGGATCCTTCCCTCTCTCCATCCCTGTGATATACCAGGAGATAGATACATAGACAGATATTTTTTTAATTTCTTTTTTAAAAGGCACTTATCTTCAGGGTTTGGAAACTACAGCAGTCTTTGATGCTGCTACTCAGGAGTTTATATTGAACACACCAAAGATCTCTGCCATGAAGTGGTGGCCTGGCGACAGTAAGTACCACACAAAATATTTTGGGTTTTGCCTCCTTCACTTACTCCATCTACCCCAGCTAAGTCCTGTGTTTGAGGGCCCAGGTGCTAGCAGAAGACTTCAATAAGAGATATCTCATGGACAAGCAAGTGAGAGAAAGGGGGTTGTCCAAGTTCAAAGGCCACATGGGAGCCACTATCATCTGCAGAAGCCCCTTGGGTTGCAGGCTGAAGAACCTCACTCAGGAAAGCTCTCGCCTCTGCAAGAATAAATCCTTCCTTCTTTGTAAATAATATTCAAGACAACCAAAAACTGCAGGGAGGTCATCAGCATAAAGTATTCGAGTCATCAGACAGTCTCAGCACAAAGGATTCAAGCGTGAAATTCTTGGCTCCCTCCAGGAAGGTATTTCACAGAAAATAACTGGAGTCATTGCAACAGGCACAACACTTCCCACTCTCAGCATTACATTAGTTCAAACTGTTTCTTTTTTCTTATATTTTGTTACAAAACTGTTAATCCAAGCCTCATGGGCAGCAACAGAGGCAGAATGATGGTGCAATTTCTGAGAGCTAAGAGCAGGCTGATTTAGGTTTCCAGCATAGACTTGTGCTGACCCCTAAGACCCAACACATAATTAGTACTGACCTCTCATAACTGTGTTTGTGCTATACCTTGTCTTAAGGAAATGGGGCTGTTTTTCTTCTCACAGTGGGAAGATCAGCAACCCACACAGTGGTCTTTGCTCAGCTGTACATCCATGGGAAGTGCTATGGCATCCATCCCTTCATCGTGCAGATACGCAGCCTTCAGGACCATTCCCTCTGCCCAGGTAAATCATGCCAGACACTGCAGTACTTGTGCAGGTGCTCTGCCTATTTTGCCCTCAAATGTTTTCTAAAACATTGGGCCCAGGGAGAGTTATAATTGCCAAAACCAAGCCAAGGGAGAAGTGTAGTTATCATTAACCCCAACCTTTTGATCTGAAGGGAAATTTAACGTCCTCAGCCATATCCAGACCAAACCCTTGACATAACCAGTATTCTGAGCTGCTCTGAGCACCCCTGCATTAACACCTCAGTTCTGACCCCAGCCAGCATAGATCCATCTGTCAATGGATCATGGAAACAAACTACTACAAGGCATTCAAATGCCTGTTTCACCCATGCTGGGGAAAAAGCAGACCATGCCCTTCTTTTGAGGTCCACATCCTGACACAAAACGGGGAACAAAAAGTTCAAGTGGAAGTAAGCAGGCTACATTTTCTCCTGCTGCAGGCATAACTGCAGGAGACATCGGCCCCAAAATGAATTTTGAGCACATTGACAATGGCTACCTCCTGCTGAAGAACGTGCGCATCCCCAGGGAGAACATGCTGAGCAAGTTTTGTGAGGTATGTGTGGGCTCACATCACAAACTTGCCGTCAGACTCTCATTCCACAGCTGGAGAGTCAGCAGGGACCTGTCTAAATTTGGGACAAAAATCTTCCTTTGAGTGTCAGCAAGTCTCTGAGGTTTTATCAAGGGCAGAAGGTATCTGAATCCTAAATGAAAGTCAGTGTCAAGAATTCCACATTCAGGAGCTGGGGATCATGGGGCAGGCAGAACCTACCCCTGCCAGCAACAGTAAGAGTTTGTCTCTTCAAATAGATATCTTTCATCCAGCATACATAAAAGCATTGTTTGCATTCAGTGAAGGATTTTTATGTCCATTTTATTTTGTGCATAGCGATTACACAGCCACAGTAGTACCAAATAAGGCATTGCTGCCTAATAAAGCAGCATCTGACAGCCTCTCTCTACTCTAGGTTCGACCAGATGGCACCTATGTAAGACAGGGGTCACAGCAGATTAATTATTTCACCATGACCACAGTGCGCATTTCGCTCATCTCAGACGAGGTCCTGACCCCCCTAATGAAGGCTTGCACCATCGCCATCCGATACTCGGTGGTTCGCCGGCAGTCCAAGCTAAAGCCTGGGTAATGCCATGCATCCCGGTGGGAAGGGGACTGGACCCTCTGTTCCCCCACACCAGTTTGTGCTTCTTCTCTTCAGCTTATCTTTCAGCCCATCACTGGCTGATTTCCTGGCCTGGACAGGGCATGATAAACATGCTTCCCCATTATTTACATTAACGAGCTTCAGTCAAAGTACAAGAGAACGTTTACGGTTCTTTCCAAGATAAGTTTCATACTTTGAATAGGTCAGTGGCTCACACAGGCAATTTATTCTTTTATAACTGGCCTTCCCCTGTAATCCCATAACTGAGCAGAATCTAGACAAAGTGGAGAAGTTGCTGAATTCTTATTCCATAGTGTCCTACTTGTGAATGTGACATTAAAATACCCTCCAACATCCAGAAATCCAATATCTACACTTCAAGCACTGAATTTTATTCAGGGTTGAATCCCCATTATTTTTAAAAAGATACATTAATTCAAATGGATTGCAAAGATTTCCATCATTTTAAAAAGATACATTAATTTGAATGGATTACAAAGATTTCCATTTAAATCTCCTTTCCAGAGCAGAAAGATCTTAGTGAAAACATATTTTGGTTTAAACACAAACCAAACAGAAGAGCACAGCAGCTGAACTCATGTAATAACCAATTCCATTGATTGAAGCCCTGAATGTACCAACCACAGCAGAAGTGATAAAGAACATCCAAAAACACCTCAGAAAACTTTAAATAATTCAGATTCAAATATTTTCAGGGGAACATTTCTACACTAGAGGCCACAAAGATTCCACTTAAAAAGCCAAAGTTTATCAGGGTGCAATGCCACTGCCTTTCCTGCAACACCTTGCTGTCCTTAAGGCCTCATTCTCATCCTCTCCTGCAGTCCCTGTTCCCCTCTGTACTGACTGACCACACAGAGCCTTTTCTACACTGTTAAGCTTTTTTGGGTTTGTTTCTCCAATAGCTCAACAAGCTGGGCAGATGTGCTGCCACACTGTCAGCTCAGTCCTGTTCACACACTGCTTCTTGGTAATGAAAAATGCCATTTTCATTCTGCAGCATGTAAAGTAACAGTAGCTATGCCCATCTCCACGTTTTCCCTGCTTCATCAGCTGTCTTCCAACAGGGAACAAGAAGCAAAAATCCTTGACTACCAGACTCAGCAAGAGAAACTGCTGCCCCAGCTGGCAGCAGCCTATGCCTTTCATTTCATCAATGACTACCTGCAGGAGCTATTCAATAGAGGGTACAAAGAGATCCAGAGGAAGAACTTTGACATGCTGCCAGAGGTGAGCTGCAGCAGGATTAACTCATACAGCACTTCTGTTCTCTAAATGTTGAAGTATTTTTGCAAATTGGACAAGCATTTCTCTCACCACTAGAGAACTGGAGAAAGGGGAAGCACTAAGAGGTCAAATGACGTGTCCCAGGTCCGCAACCAGTCAGCAACAGCGCTCACTCTACCACCCCAAACTTTTTGTTCTGGGAACCATTGCAGAGTGAAAAGTCCTTGAAAAGCATGTCCAAAACCTTGTTCCAAGTAACTGGTGGCACACTGTGTTATTACACAACTTTGCCTACAATGCGCATGCACGTGCATCTGTGCCAAAATAAAAAATGTGACTTTTTAGACAGAACAGAATATTTTTCAGTTTGGTGCTTGAAATGAAAACACACTCTAAACAAAGGTGGTCAAAGCCAGAACTGGCTGAGAGAAACCCAAAAATGCATAAACTGACTACAGTGTGCCCAGCAGGAGCATATGCAGAGAGACACCAAAGGCCAGGCCCAGGGAACTGGGTGCTACCACCATGCAAAGGGGGACCTGACAGGGATTTCATGCCCAGATATTGCATAGTATTAAAAAAAAGGAACTTAATCTGAAGATTCCACCAGTAATACTCTGCTTTTTTCTCACCTTTTTTAACAGCTCCATGCATTATCTTCAGGTTTTAAAGCCGTGATCACTCAGCACTGCACTGCAGGAGTGGAGATCTGCCTCCGGGCCTGTGGGGGCCATGGCTACTCCCTGCTGAGTGGACTGCCTTCCTTGTACACCAAAATACTTGCCTCTTGTATTTATGAAGGGGAAAACACCATTTTGCTCCTGCAAACTGCTAGGTAACAATTCAAATGTGTTCATCTAAAAGCCTGCCCCCTCATTTATTCAGCCTTTACCACTTCTTCTCCAAAACCAGTAAAACCAGCTACTCCTTTCTCACAGCACCTTCTAAAAATACAGCTCAGGACATAAACTCTTCATGTCTTCAGTCTAACAAGCATGGAAGTGTGTGGGAACTGGATTATCTCTTCTATTTTTGGTTTGGGGACATATGCAGGTGCTGTTCTGCATAACCTCCTTTTCCTCTTTGCCTAGTAGCACAGCAAAGGTATTGCTGTGAAAGTTCTGTGGTTAATTTTTTAAGCAACCAATGTAACAGTGGTACAATGTAACACAATATTGGTAAAGTGGGGTCACTCAGAGGAAGCAAAGTTGTTGGATACTGAAAGTGGATGAGTCATGCTCCAAGAACGTCACCTTCCTCCAGACATGCAGACTGATGATTATCAAGAGTAGATGAAACACAGGATAAAGAAACTACAGCTGCTTGAACTTTTAATAATGTATGTTTTTGCTAGAAGGAGAAAACCAGAGCACTTCCTAGGGTCAGATCACCACATAGCACCATGCTGCCATGCAGACATTTCTGCACTCATTACTGCTTTTTGCAAGATCAACAGCAAGGTCAAGAGAAATGCTGTACTATTTTAATTCCAGACCTGGTCAGTCTGGCTCATAGCAGAGGTCCCAAAAATCTGAGGGAGTGGGTAATGCTTCTTGTAAACTCTCTCCAAGAGTCTCATGTTAACATAATGTGACTGTGTGGTGGGGATCACAGAGGGTGAAGACCAAATCACCATTAAAGCTCCAGAGCATTGAGATTCAAGCTGCAAAGTTGATAATGAATCTAATCACCACACCACTGAGACTGCTAATAGCCACAGCAAGTTTCTGCTGAAAAAATTATCATTATGGATTGCTGTGGTATTAAATAAGGCAGGCAGGCCACTCCTGAGACTCACCACAGATCAGGTTATTGTGGGCAACATGCAAAACAAAAGGTCATTACTTGTTCAAGTCCATTCTGGGCCACTGATGGGATGGGTCACACCTTGCTGCTCCTCACCTGAGCCCACTTTACTTTTTGCATGTCTGTTTGTTGCGAGGAGATCACCACCATACCCTGCTCTGACTGTTCCCCTCTTCCCAGGTTCCTGATTAAGTGCTTCATGGCAGCCAATGCTGGCCAGCCTGTGCCACCATCTGTCACTTATCTGGCTGCAGTGAAACATGGGAAGTGTCCAGCCAAGAACAAGTTGGATTTTCTCAGTCCAGATATTTACACTGAAGCCTATCAACACGTGGCAGTCAGGTCAGTACAGAGGATGGGAGACAGAATTTCTCTCTTTGACATCAGAAATGTGTTAAGGGCTCAGCTTCTTCCTTGTTTTAAAGGGAGGTAAAATAAAGTAAGTTAAACTAGGATTGGCACCATCTGTTCCTGAAAAAGAAAAGGAAAGCTTCACAGGATTAACAGCCATGTCAGATGTTTAGTGTGGATCTTTCATACGCTGAAGTTTTTAAGCCATGTGCTACCAAACAACTGCATTTCAAAGAGCTGGTGGCACTATTAAAGTAAATCCCAGACCACATCACTGAGTTGCTATCCAGTAAAATCTTTATTGGAGCCTGAGCAATTCTATTAGAATCTTAAAATTTCACATACCTGAGAAAGTGATGTTTGTTTGCAGTTTACACCATAGCAAGAACAGAGCCCCTCATTCTGTCTGTAGCCTTCAACTACACAATCAGCAAATAAAAACGGTACCATGAGTGGTCCCAGAATTATGTGCACAGTTATGGGCTGTATAGGTGTCACCCCTGAAAATCAGCTTGAAAAGACAACCCTGCTGTCATTGAAACCAGTGTAAAAACAGCCACTCTTCAAAAAGCTTCATCAATGGGGACAGGAATTGAATCCCTGTGTAGAAAAGGAGAAACATAATGTAACAGCAGTCCAGTATTACTGTTTGTTTTGCAAACTCTCCCTACACACACAACCCAAGAAAAGCTCAGCCAAACCCCTGGTAAACTACCCTGGAAGCTGAGAAGGCAGAAATGTTTCAGTACCAGGATGGTCTGAGTTCTTCTCACAATTTATACTTAGATTTTGCACAATCTAAGTTCACTCATACTGAGTGTAAATAACCCTAGATGTCAGAAATGCCAGTTTGCCCTTCAGTCACACATAACTCCCAAGTTAATTCATGCACATGGGATGCACATACAAGATGTTTCATGTTTTTTAAATTTTTCAGGCTCACAAGCAGCACAGCAGCAAAACTACAGGACTTGATTCAGTCTGGAGTCAAAAAGCACGATGCATGGAACCAGTGCACAGTGCAGCTGGTGCAGGCTGCAAAGGTTAGCAAAATTTATCTGCTTATCTGGTGTTTGTCTTTATGAAACAATATGCAGCAGAAATGGCATGATTAGCTTAAAGCCTCAGTGCTGTTTATTGTTTCCTGTTGGCATCACAAAGACCATCACTGTCATCTGCATGGTGGAAAAGTTTAGTAAGAAGCAATTCCTGATCTGAAAAATTTGCTGTCTGTATAGGCCAGGTAGAAAAAGACTAGGAGAAATGAAAGGGAGAAAATACATTCACAGTTATGCTGCCACTACTGACAGAATCAGACCTTTCATATCCTGCAACAAAAACCCACCATCTCCAGCCAACACTCATCTTTTTGTAAGAATCCAGCATTTCTGGTGCCCAGAGGAGTCTTCCTAGAGCCACTCTACTGAAAGCTGGTGGAGTCACAGCAAAGGATGAAACATGTCTGGTATTTCTTCCATCTGCTGGAAAGGTAACTGCAGGGAAAAGAGTGAAAACCAGCGATAAGTACAATGTTAACTACTGCTCAGACATATTTGTAAGAGATGCTTTCAGCAGCTGAAGTAGCATTGGGACAGCAGCATTTGTTCCCTAAAGCAAGGGTGATTAGCACAGAATTAAGCAGAAAAGAGGGGAGAAAAGCGCTGAATATTAATGAAAACTAATCTGTTGATAGTTCTGTATCTTCCAAAGAACCAAAATTCTTTTTTTAATATGCAATTAAGTGCAATTCCTCTACAGTTGTGGTGAAGGCCTTCCTTCCCTTCCCTTCCCTT
>VWYO01006352.1:219736-239873 GCA_013400275.1 Rhadina sibilatrix | reverse complement strand
AATCTCTGATATTAAATAGAAACTGCATTCTCAAGTTTTTTTTTTTTTTTTGGATTCTGGCTACACAATAAGATGCATCCAGATACTCAGACAGCACATGCTAATCTAAGGAAATATTGCAATCTTAAATTAATTATGATGGAATGTTTTGTTTCAATAAGTTATAACCCTTTTTCTCTGAGCAGGTGCACAGAAGAAGGCTGGTATCTCTTTGCAGACAGCTCAAATGGAGAATTTGGTCACACAGCTGACATTGCTACCCCAGTCATCTCCCTTACAGGACCCAGATGCAAAATCACATTCTGGAACTACATGAATGGTTCAACAATAGGTTCTCTGGAGGTATGGAGATGCTCTTTGTTTTGTTTTGCTTTTCTGCATGAAATTACTGTGAGGAAACTTACGCCTTCGCTTTTATTTCATTAAAGCCCAGGCTACTAATAAACGAAAATTAACAATTGCTAGGACTCGCCTGCTCTCAACATGTTATGATATGAAGGAAGCATTAGCTCAAATAGACTGGAGAAATGATAAATTTCTACAACAAGCAAAAATTGTGATTGTTATAGACATCCCATAGTTGGAACTTCCATGCAAGAAAACGTTTTGTATCACACAGTACCATTTGACACTGAAAAGCAGCAATAGATATTTTAACATCAATGTCTTTGGCTAATGTGAGAGCATGAAAAAAAAAATTAATTGTATAAAAATTTGACATAAAATCTTGTAGAAAGAGTTTACTCTTTCAAAAGCTGAACATACCACTTTCAGAGATTATATTCATGTAAGCAGCATTGAACTACTTCCATGGCATATAAAGAGAAAATTTGCTTTCCCATACCCTTTTCCTCATTCCAGTTAAAAGAAAAGCACTTCTGTAAAGGAACTTTAACTCATTAGCAGTTTGTAGATCAAGTAAATCACTGCAGAGAGAATGAAAAAAACAGCTACACTGTTCTAAACAATTATTTTTTTTTCACACAGCTGTGTGCTTATAACAGAATTTCCTAGGAATGTTATGGAATACCTGAAGCATCAGGAATGGATAAAAAAAAACAACTCATATGAGTCACCCAGTGACCTGTGTACTCAGTATCATACTGGGTATGTGCAGTGCATGAGGATTTAAATATACAAATAAATTCTCACTAGCCCAGTTACTCAGAATAACAGATTATAATAAAAGGTGCCAGAATGCAGCTGTTTCGAAAACAAAATTAATATTTGTGTTGACATTAGAAATGTAATGTGGGATGTGCTGAACTGCATGCCATGCATGTGACTTGCTAGATATTTAGTGGAAGTACATTCTATGTTTTCTTGGATTTTTTTTCCTAAACAATTTTAAAAAATATTGAGAAATTTCTCCCAAATAGGTAAAGATCTTGCTACTCTGCTTGGAAAGTGGTAAAGTATTAATTAATCAGAATCAATGGGAAATCAGAGGATAAAATGGTTCATCCTCAATTTTAAGGCTTGGGACCAATTAATGTGCTCTGGGACTTGCATACTCCAGGGTCCAGGCCTCTTTACAGTGTAAAAACCCATGTTAGCTGGAATTATCTCCAAAGAGTGTTTTGTAGAAATCAGCAGCAAATTCTCTGGAGCCATGCCCAGTATTACCAGCACAAAAGGCAAGTGTGTATAGTATAGATTTTTTCTTTTCTCAGTTTCAACACTGATTGCAACTTCCCTCTAGTCTTTAACTGATTCTCCCTCATCCCCAATTTATTTCATTTTAAGATATACCAAAGGAAAATCATGAAACCTTTGCACACTGTTAATAATTGCCTTGTTTCAATTGCTTGATTAATCAATTAATAATGGGTGTAAGAATAATTCAGAATATAAAATTATTTAGGTGACTTCTCTATTCACATTAAGAAGGGTCTAAGTATTGTATGAATGGGAATATTTTCTGTGTTGAAAAGAACTTTTATCCATATCTTTCCCCAAGACTACCACATTTTTTTTCGACTTTTGCTTGTAAGCCTGCATCCATGCCATCAAATATCATGCAGGATTGCTGAAGATTTTCCTGAAGTTTACATGAATGGTTACCTTCCTGTGTTTCTATTCTTAAACATTGATTTGCTGTCACTTTCCTGAGCAACCTCAGTTTGATTATTTGTTGAAACTTTTTTTATTTAGTTTCTGTACTTTTACTTGGCATGGGTAATTCTACCAAAGCACTAGATGTGCTTTTTAGCAATGTAATTGAAATGCATAGAGGTTCAAAGTTCATTAAGGTACAGGGAAGCCTTAGGTTTTAATAGCACACAAATTAATGGCCATGTCTTACTCTGACATTTTAACCTTTATCTTGATAAGGTAGAAAATATGAATTTATGATGAAGGAATTGGATATATAATAGAGTAGATAATTCACAGCCTGTAAAAATGTGTGCATATCTATAATCACACACATATCTAGCTTCATATAAATATATTATTTGTATTTGAGAGTAGAAAAAGATATTTTCTTATTCAGCACTATTTATTGTTTCAAATAATATCTGTAATTGCTTTCTCACTAATTTATTTATTTTCACCTAAAATTCATGTCTTCTGTGGCAGACCTTCCTGTCTATAAAATCAAAAGTCACTTGTTTTTCTATCTACTTTAATATATTATCTATTCCATTTTTTTTACCCCTAAAATGAAAACTCTTTAGTTTGAGGATTTGCTGTTTGCTTGGCAGAACTTACCTGTTATGCAATATCATATACACTCATGGGACTGCATAAATTTAAAACAAAAAAAAGCATTTGTTCATTATGATGAAAAATGCCTGGGCTGCTCTAAGAAGATTACACAGAGTAGCAGTAAATCCTTGAAAACAGAAGTAGTTCAGGAAACGGGTGAATGGATGTTTAGCTGTGCTAGTACTGGCTGGAGACAAAGCTTGACACACATCATCAAACACCCATCTTGTTATTGTCAGCTCAGTTGAATTTGGATGCCCAAGAGATTGGACCAAAGAATATTTAGGACTCTCTGCTCATGTTGAAGTGCATCATCATCATTCCCCAATTTGCTCTTTACAAGGGTAGGGGCTTTTAGAAGTCTTTCATTGCTCAGACAGATAAAATTTTGTCTTTATAAAAAAAGATAAAAAAATATTGTAGAAGAAACAAAATGTTTTGTAAGAATCAGGACAAGAAAATCCTTCCTGGAAGATCAGTTAATTGCATGCATGAACAAATATATTTTCCAGTTAGTCTTGTTAACCCTCTTTCTATGTTGTACAACTGAGTAACAACCCACTAATGAACCATTTTTATTCACTTCTAGCCACTCTGGATAAATTAATGAGATGTGTTAGTCCAGTGAAGGCTGTGGGCTGGGTATGTTTGTGAGGAGATCAGAAAATCTTAAAACATTTTTTTCTTAACATTTATACTGACACATCCCTGGACATAAGGAAAAGGTTCTTTACCCAGAGGTGACTGGGCACTACACAGGTTCCCCAGGGCAGTGGGCACAGCACCAAGCCTGGCAGAGTGCAAGGAGAACCTCAACAGTCTTTGTCATATGATTCAGCTTTAGGTAGTCCTGTAAGATTTGGATTTGATGGCCCCTTCCAGTTTCAGATATTCTATGATTCTGTGAATTTTAATGGTGGAATAGAGATTAGATGTACAAGATAATATTGTACTCTTATATATGATTATAAAACTCTTAAGTCACTTGGTAATAGAAACATATTTTTTTGTGACCTAGGTTTCTTTTATTTTTCAGGTACTCTATAAAAGCAAAAACAAGACTTCTAAACTGTGGACTCAAAGTGGCAGCCAAGGTCCCCAGTGGAACAGAGCAGAAGTGTTCTTAGGAATTCGCTCAAATTTTCAAGTGTGTCTTCCTGTGTGATGTGCTTCCTAGAGAGCTGGATAATAGTACCTCTATATTAAGCATTCTTCACCTTCTCATTTCCCTTTTACACCATGCGTGTACCTCTCCTTCCTCATACAAAAAATCATCTTTTTTGGCTGTCTGATTCATTACATGAGCTGGACTCATGGTTTTTTGAGATTTCTCATTCCTCTTTAATCTCAGACTGATATCCGTTTTTAAGACTGAGAATCCCATCCACCCTTGAATCCATCTCTGCTTAAAATATTCTACTTCTTTCTCCTTACTGCACAGTAAGTAAAAACCTCTGGTTCTGAAAAAAGAATCTTGAGCATGATGTTTGCTGACATAGGAACAGATTCCCAAACCCCTTAGAGATATTTGCTTAGTTGTAGACTTTAAAAAAAAAAAAAAAAAAAAATCCCCAAGGATCATCAGTAACATACTTTTTAAATAGCTACATTTCCTGATACTTCTGTCTTGAAAATGTAATGAAATTTTAAAATTCTTTTTACATTCATGGGAATAAATGATGAATGACAGACTGGTCTTTTTCAGACTTACTTTGCAGAAGTAGGAAGCACTCTTGCTATTAGTTCAGGATGAGTGAGGAATAGTATCTCTTCAAGTGGCATGATTTATTTCCTTTTTTTGTGTGCTTGGTAAAGTTAGAAGGTGGTCCTTCAATAATTATAGTGATAGATTTGTACCAACTGTAATACAAGATTTTGTGGAATTATGCTTTGACAGTGAGAACTGACCACTTCGTATTAAAAGACTTGGGAGGACCATCAGTCTCTGTTCATGTTGTGCACATAAGCTTTACTCTATCTTATCAGTGGCTTACTGTAACAGCTCTGTAATTTTTATTAGGTTATTTTCAGGGCAAAACGTGGTGTCAGTTACATGGGAGATGTGGCAGTGGATGATATTACCTTTGAAGATTGTTCCCCTCTGCTTATCTCAGACAAACCTTGCACATCAGAGGAATTCGTGTGTGCCAACAAGTATTGCATCCCAAGGAATAATCTGTGTGATTTTGTAAATGACTGTGAAGATAACTCAGATGAAAGCCCTAGTATTTGCAGTAAGTATGGTAGTTTTTTAATATAATTATCATAAATAACTGTGCCTGCTGTGAATTTTTATTACTCAAATACTTTTGACAGCTCATCAGTTAAGAAAGCAAACAAAAAGGTAATAATTTAATTCTATTCCTTGGCTTTTAAGGATTTGAAATTATTATTATTTAATTTAAAATCACATGATACAAAATACAAAGAGCTGCTAATGAATGTCTTAAAATAACTCAGAAAGCAGCTGTCTTTAAAAGCAGAATAAAATTATCCTGCTTTCCATATGAAAAGAATGTATTAAAGCTGAAAAAATAATCCAAGCATAATAACTTTGGGAGATGAGGTATCTACCTCTTTAGATATTTCAAGGGTTGTCAGGTCTCAGCAAATTATTTTAATCTGAATATTGTACAATTTTGGTTTTACATGACATATCAAGAAGCATCATGTGTAGTATCTGATTCAAAGAATGATGTTCCATATCAAATGGCTCCTCCTGGATCACAATATACGGTATTAAAACCTCCTTTTTTCTTCTTCNAGAAAATATGGGTTTTAAACCCTCTTTTTTTTTTTTTTTTTTTTTTTTTTTTTTTTTTATTTTCCTACTACAGATGTGGGAAATGCTCACACAATCAATTCTGCATTGTTTGGTACCATATTAACATTTGCCTCATTTTTATTGAGAATATTAATTCAGTTTATCAAATTGTCAGTGAATACAATTCTGTGAAGCAAAGGTATGAAAAAATCCTGTGAAAGCTAAGGAAAGCTAAGGTCCA
This sequence comes from Rhadina sibilatrix, assembly GCA_013400275.1. Lineage (NCBI taxonomy): Eukaryota > Metazoa > Chordata > Aves > Passeriformes > Phylloscopidae > Rhadina > Rhadina sibilatrix. The sequence continues at coordinate 234,159 of VWYO01006352.1, read as the reverse complement.
TTGCAAAGGAACCATGTTCTGCAAATTACTTTCATACTATTAAATGACTCAATGATTTCCAATCCAGGAATAGTGCATCACTAACTTATACAGGGTCCAGTTCACATCATCTGCAGCTAAAAATGAAGAGTATTTCAAGTTGCAATTACTCTGTTAAAAGGTATTCTCATAGTCAAAACTTTGACTTTTGTTTTCTGAAATAGTAAAATATTAATAGGCTTTTTGTTTTTTAGGTTTGTTTTGTTTTGTTGTTTTTGGGGGGTGGGGGGGAGGTTTTGAGTTTTCAGCATTGTCTGTGTTTCCCGTAATATATCATCAGACAAGAATAAATTGAAACATTAAGGGCAAAATGGTGCAAATAAACCAATGAAATTTAGTTTTTTTTATTTTATTCCAATTTTATTCCAATTTGCCATTGTAAGAGATGAATTGAAATAGTCCCATAAAGTGAATGCTTTCCTCTAATATGTTTTTTATTTATTTTTAAGGGAAAAAAATTGTAAAATTATTTTTAAAAAATTTTCCTAACTGCACTTTAATTGTAAGCTTTATAATGAAGTCATATGGTGTTTTAGAAGCACAGGAGTCATTTAATATGCAAGTGCACAATCGTCTGCAGTAACTTGAGCTTCTAAGCAGGATGCCTAAATTCTCTTTCTCATCAGTGGAGTAACTTGTTTTCAGGCAGAAGTTCATGCAACTTAAAATCAGTTGTTTGAGTTAGATTAAATAAGTTGTCCTGTAGATATGAGTATTTCTCTTTGTTGACAATAGAGATCCTACAAGGACATCTAAACTTATATTAGGTAATATCCAATATATACAGCATTAGCAGGGATATCGGTGCTCATGCCTTAAGATCTTGATGCTTTAAAACATGTCTTTAAAATAAAATGGTCAGTTGCCTGCATGAATTTTATTGTCTCAAGATGAAATTTGTAAATAATGGAAGGATTTTTTTAAACAATGATCTTGAAATATTAAGGAACTAAATCAGTTGGAAAAATATGATTAGGACAAATTTTATGGGCAGTTGCATTCAGTCGAGTTAATCTACAGTCTTGGATTTTCATAAAATACAATCATAATTTTAAACATCAGGTTTGGATTGGTTTTAATTGTTACTTCAGATGGCACTATATTTGCAGACAGGTAAAAAGGAAGTTAGTTTTGCTAAATAGCTCATACTTTTAAGAAAAAGTTTCTAACTTTTTTACTTTATGACATTAACAGATTGAAATTCAAAGAAGAAATATTTTATCTGATTTCAGCCTGAAATTTTTGAGGTAGCTGTCTGTCCTGTTTTGGTCCGTGTCTAGATTCCATGGATTCTAGATCCTTGGCCTGGTTACTGATGCTCCTGAGTACCTTTCAGTTGAATAAAACTACTTTCAAGTGGCTGAACTTTATCAGACTTCAGAAGAGGCTCAGATTTTGATTACGTTTTGGAAGAGACATTTTGTAATTTCTGATATTGTCCTACAAAATAATACATACAGTTTCCAAATTTATCTTCAAAGCCCTTTTCTTTTCAGTAATAATAGTAAGAATATACAGGGCACAGTCAAAAGCCTCTTGAAGTCTCTGCTGAAATTCCAGCTTATTTCAGCAATTTTAGTCTTACTTGATAATGAATATAATGAAATTTTATATATGTATAGAGAGAAAAATATACAGAAATTAAACTTCTGGAATGATGCAATTGACTTAACCTTAATTTACATGGACAGTTTACTCACCATGCTGGCTTTTTTTACATTCAAGATTCGAAAATTGATAAAAGAGCATAAATGTTGTTTCATATAAAAATCAACCAAAATTATCACAGCTTTCTCCTTTTGTAGGCATTAAGTACAACCTGAGGAGATATATGGATACTCATAGAATCATTTATGTTGGAAAATACCTTTAGGATCATTAAATCCCACTGTTAACCTAGCATTGCCAATTTTACCACCATTTATGTGGCTTCTTAAGACTTCCAGGGGTGATGACTCAACCATCTCCCTGGGCAGTCTGTTCCAATGCTTAACAACCCTTCCAGTGAATTTTTTTTTCTAGTATCCAATTTTAGCCTCTGCTGGTGCAACTTGAGGTCTTTTCTTCTTCTATCACTCAGTACTTGGGAGAAGACACTGACCCCACCTCACTCCAACCTCCCTTCCAGTAGCTGTCAAGAGCAATAGGGTCAACCCTGACCCTCCTTTTTCCAAACACCCTCAGCCCCCTCAGGTGCTCCTCACCAGACCTGTGCCCCAGACCCTTACCTTTCTTTGGACGCAGTCCACCACCAACATAATTATCTCTATTTTTATATTGGTTAAGAAAATACAAGTGAATTGAGGAACTGTGAAAGGTAGGCTAACTTTTGTGCAATTCAGTTCAAGGTTATCACAACCACATTTATGTTTTGTCTATGTGTCTATAGAGAGGCTGTGTTTTTATGGTGCTCAATACATTCATTTGAAAGTGTCTCTTCCCTAGATATGAGTGTTTCTTCCTGTTCTCATCCACTCTTAATGTGCTCCTTCAGAAGGAGGCTGGTTTTCTACACGTCTTGAATGTAGAATGGCCCCCTCTAGGGCCAGTTAAGACCCTAAGGAGCTAAAACAGTTAACTAAATTTGGTTACATTTATAACAAGGATTCTGTTGACTTTAATAAAAAAAGCACTGGACCCACCTCATATATATGCAAGTAGGTTTATCCTAATATTGTAGTCCAGAATATAAATAATGCTCCTTTTAATGAGATGTATGGATATTATTTTTTATGGTGAAGCTTTTTTTTTCCCATAGATTTGAGCAGTAGGTTGTACTCTATGTACCTAATTAACTACTTGAAAATAAATCTCTTTTCATATGTGTGCAAATCTATTTCAGGTACATCTATTGGGCATTGCAATTTTGAGTTTGACCTTTGTGGATGGAAGCAAGATGAAAATGATGATTTTGACTGGCACCTCAGAACTAGCAGTACTGTAAAACTGGGCACTGGACCAGCTACTGATCATACACTGCAAGAGCCATCTGGTCATTATATTTTTATAAAGAATTCATTTTTTCAGCTACCAGGACAGAAATCTAGGATTTCTAGTCCTTTCTTAAGCAGAAAGAACAAAAACTGCAAGGTACGTGAGGCTGTGGTAGTAGAAGGAATGAAGAATTTGATTTCTGGATTGCACCAAGAGAGTACTCCTAAAACGATTAAAGATGATTACTGAAACAATTCTTGAGGGAAAACAAAAACAAAAACCCTATCCTTTTGTAGAGAAGTCAGGATCAGATCTTATTTAATTGAAAAATAAGAAAAAAAATGTATCTTGCTGCAAGAGAAGAATGATTTTGGAAGTAAATGAATACTCCGTGCGATTCAGATATAACAGTGAATCAATCACTGCTATTTTGCGGAGTCTGTGTGGTAGCTGTGCTGGGAGAGCAGCCTCGTGGTTTGTCCCAAAAGGATACTCTCCTTGCACGTTAACACAGGCACAGACCCCTCGGACAAGTCCAGGCTTGTTCCAGGCAGCTCAGGACCCGGGGTGCAGCGGGGAGATAAATGTAGCAAGATGAATCCTGCGGCTCCTTCAGAGAGGTTGGACAAATCAGTGGAAGAAGGAAACGGATCTGCTTCAGGAGTCTTGTCCAGAGATTTTATTCCAGTTAGCTGCAGTTCTGACTTCCTGAGCAGCACCCAGACCATGTGCCTGTCCTGAGTTTTTACCCGGGAGAGGGGGCTGGGGGAGGGCACACAGCCTCCCTATCAGAGAGGGACAGGGCGTGACCCGAGGGCTAAAGGGCAGCCTAAAGGTCAGATCACCTGTGAGGAGAAGTGGGCCCTCTCTGCCTGGGCCAGTTCCTTCAATGGCCAACCCCTGCAAAAATCTCAGGTTGCTTGGTAAACCCTGTGTATTATAATCATTTCTTCAGGGTTGGTTGGGAAATACCCCTAAAAGAGGGATCACCTTGAAAGCCTTAAAGGCACACCGCAACAAAGTGGAAAGTAAATGCAGTGTCTGATTTACAATGTCTTATGCAACTCATCCAAAGTAACAAACAACTATTAAATGGTTTCTGATTTTATGGAGAACGTGTCTATAAATGCACTAACTGGTTTTCAAAGAGTATAACTGCAGAAGGAAGGCTGTGTGACAGAAGTCTTTGTCATCAGCCCCTCTCTAGACAATGGAGAAGTGTAAGGCTTGATCTCCCAAAACATTACAGCGCAATGTGGTGGCTTCAGCTTGGACATTTCTTTGCAAACCCAAATAAATAAATTTCTTGGCTTTGATACATCTTTTGTAGTCTTTGCTAAAAATGTAATTTCCCAGAAACTTTAGCTATGCCTTATATTGAAAGTGCAAATATACCTTTATACATCAAATAAGCAGGCCTTTCAAGAGGATAATTTTTATGAGTCCATTTTTAAAAAAGATTTTGAAATTAACTGTTTGAGTTATCACAGAACTGTGCTTATCAAATGGAGATGGTCTTAAACTGATATAGTCCTAAACAGTTTACTGGCTATGCAGGTGACATCTCTGTGCAATATGTCCAGTCACGAGCCTCTAGTTTCACATCTCTCATACTGTTCCTGAAGAATATTCCTGAACAAAACGTTTATCTGTAACTTGGAAAGAGTTCTACTTATGTTTGAGATTTCTAACCCGTTCATTTTACTGAAATACTTCTCTCTGAAAACTCTCCAAACTCTTTATGGAAAAGAAAGTCAGGAAGTATTAAACATAAAGGGATTGATTTTATGATTCAAAAGAAAACTTGAATAATTATGATATTTTGTAGCAAAATTTAATCTAGCCATTATAAAATTATCTTCAGAATTGGAACCATGTTAAATTTTTGTATTGCCTAAAATACATATATTAAAAAAATCTGCTTACACAAGCATGGAGATCTCGTCCTTCTGCTTCTAGCATCATATTTGAGAGTATCTCTTTCTCTACATTATCTGGTTTTATGCTCTAAAAATAACTTTTCCACTTTTTGACTTCTATGAAGCATAAAACATACACAAAGAAATGCAGAATAACTGAGACATGTTGACGTCTGTACTGTTATGATGTATCACACATTAAATGCAATTAAGTGCTTGAAATGTAACTATGGGAAACTGTTGCTTTTATTACATGGAAAATTATTTACGAAAAAAAAAAGATGCCCAGGTTTATGCACCTTGTACAGACCAAACTCTTGACATCCATGATGTGGACTGAAACAGTCATATTTATGATATTTTACTTTTTGAAGGTTCTGAGCAGTTCTGAAACTTATACATAGACAACTGACCAAAGGAAGTGCAATTTCTGGTACAGAAAATTGTACAAATGGAAAAAAATACTTCAGGATCTGAAACTTCATCTTATAAGATCAGAGATTTCCCTGAAGTACTTTACTCCTTCCTATGGGTTATTTGAGAAGAAATTGCTATATTATATACTACAACAGATTTAGATCTTAGACCATTTCAAATCATTGGAAAATGAACTTTTACATCAATAGGACAAGTTTTATGCAGAGAAAACAAATACAGAGCAGTACCTATAAGGGGACATAAATGAATCAAAATATTTTGTCTGCATACAAGACTTTCAAAAATAAAGCTGCACCTTCAAAAGGAATAGAAATCCAAGAATGATTTGGAAAGAACTGAGAGTGCAGTTAAATGTGATTAATTTTCACAGTGATTTTTTTCTGTATGTATTTGGTCTTTTGTATTTCAAAATTTCTCCATTTTTACTAAAAATAAATAAATCACTTTTTACTTATCCAAGTACCACTTAGTTATTTTAGGTTTGGTTTGGAGGTTTTTTTCATATGTCCCTGTAGAAATTTTGCTCCCATTATAGACTGGATTTTTTTCTAATTGCACACTCAATAATCTACATAAACACATTTTTAACCAGAAAATTGTTCAGTAAACTGAAGTTGCTTCCTATATTGTAAATGGCACTACTCCATTCCTCTGTTTCTTTAAAAAGTATTTTAGTTCTTTTACATTTTAACGCAAGAGTCATTCAAAGCAATGTAAGATCTGCTGTTGAATATTTTAATGCTAGTTTTGAAGTTTGGCTTATGAAATAGTTAAAGAATAGCCACCAGTAAGTGGGGGTTTTTTGTGATTTGATGAAATTATTTTTCAATCAGTAAAATTAATGGCTACTCTGAATGCTATTAGCAATGCTCGGTTTAATAATTAGGGTAAATACAATAGCAGAATTTGACTGAAGTCACCTATTGCATACTTTATGCTGTTTTTTTTGCTTACAGATAATTTTCTATTATCATATGTATGGAGCTCACACTGGATCATTGATTATCTACCAGAGAACTACATTGAAACGTGAAAAAATTCTCCTTAATCTTACTGGAAACCAGGGCAATTTCTGGCAGCGCAAGGCACTGACCCTGTCTGGAGATGGAGATGAAGATTTTCAAGTTGTCTTTGAAGGGATAGCTGGAGAAGGTCCCAAAGACGGCATAGCACTTGATGACCTCACATTTTCCAGGGAGTGCTTACCATCCCAGGAGTTTTTACCAGCAAAACCCACAAAGCTACCTCCAACAGGTATGTTCCTCCTATGGACAGTCTATGTAAGCTTGGAAAGAAGGAATAACAGCAATATTTTCATTTGTCTCTCTTTCAAAAGAGAAATAGTATACATATCTTCCTAAAGACAAGTAGAAATTCTAACACTTTCGGGCAGCCCATGAAATTCTAACAAAATCATTTTATGAAATAGTTGTTTGGGTACTGAGTCAACCATTGTGAATCTGCAAAGCTTCTTGTCTTTTCCATGTACATTTCGCCAATATCCTGCTTAATTCAGTAGTAATTATTTATCAAATGTTGTAAAGCAGAGTTGTTGTAGAATAAAGAACTGAGTGGGACAGAGCTAATATGGAGAGTTTGCAATAAGGCCAGCAGGCTTAAATGGTTTTTGGCTGGTAGGAACTGCTACTAATACTGTTTAGGCACCATATCCATCTTCTGCCTGTGTGGTATGGTGCCAGCATCAGTGCAATTATTTGCACCATCCTCACTGACTGCACTAGGGAAATAAGACTCAGAAAGCATTTGCCAGAAATTGTACAGTTTGGATAGGGAGGGATCCCAATAACCCCAAGGAAAGATCTACTCATGAAAGCACTGATGCTGTACATTAGAAGTAGTTGCTTGGACACAAATGATGAAGGAGAGACTCTTTGACAGAACAGGACAAATCTTTTTCCTCCTTCCACATTTATCACAGAGCTACTGAAATGTAACCCCCTGAAGTGGAATTTAGGAGGTGCATTTTGTTCCTGGGCCTACTACAAATTTCCTGCATGGCTGCAGAAAGTCATTTTATCTCACTTCTCTGTCTTTCTGATCAATAAAACAAAGTTAATATTTCCCAGTGCCAAGGCCTACCACGAGAATGGATCATTAATTTATGTGAGCAACTTTGCTTTGTTACTGCTGCTAATGAGTAGCCTTCCCCTTTAGGATGTCATTAAGCACTGCTCAGGCATTGGGAAGTAACACTGATGAGGCTGCATCAAACCCAAGAAATTGCACTGAACTTTGAGCACAAGATAAGCAGGAAAGATACGGGCAAAATTTTCCAGACATCTCTCTGATAAGGTGCCAGTTCTAGTGCTATTGGCTTCCTCCTCCTGCCAAGGCAGTCATGGAAATTTATTGAGATCTGTATTTTAAAGTTCAGCTTTATGTGAATGTTACCCCAGGAGGAACACTAGCCAAGTTTCCTGATTCTTTATTTTTTGTTGTATTCAAACTCTATCCTCTTAATGGGAGATGTAAGTCCCTGTGGCAATGTTAGAAGCTTTAAAAGCTTTGGTTTTGATAGTAAAGGATGTTCCAAAACAGTTTTTATGTTTTATAATAAAAAAGATACTAACATCTCAGGAAAGAGCCACCAGAGACTGATTTCTTGGTGTAGCTCATCTAAGATGTACTTTGTGAACTTCAGAGGTTCACAACACTTAAAGGCAATGGTTTAAATTCACCTCTACAACAAACCATATATTTTTATATTGAAGAATTTTACTTGTCCAGGATAAGAGTTTACACGACCCACTGAGGGGTTCAACTTAGAGCTGCTACTTAGCAGTGCTATCTGTTTGCCTCACTGCTTGTGAGTGGGTCTGCTTCTTTCTATAGAAATGCTCTATAGAAATGAGCTGTGGCAAAATGCATGTTGGATGTTGTGAAAAGTGCTCTGTAATGTCACTTTTTAAAATAGAACCAGCTAGAATGGCCAAAATGATCAGCTGCAAAAATCTGCAGCTCTAGACTTATCTACTTATACATAGGGACAAAGGAAAGTTTAACCAAGTATAACACAGTTATATCCATTGATCAATTTTTTGAAAGTTTCTGAGGATGAAGAAGATCACACAGCAAAGATCTGTTTCCTTTTTGTCTCCAGCTAAGGAGTATATTTGCTAAGAAGGTAAAACTGTTTCCTCCTTAAGAGAGATTTTTTTTTAGTTTTTGAGGTCTACTCTAATACAATTCCTTTTCAATTTTTAATTTATTTTCGATATTTGCAATGCACATATCAAAAAAGGTTCTTCTGAGCCTTATTGAGCCATATCACTATGTAAAAGAAGTATACTAGGAATATTTAGTTATTTCTGGTTATTTCTGTGCATATTGTCATATGGCAATGAATGTAGTGTAAAGACGAAATAGAACAGAATCATTAAATGTTCCTATCTGTGACATAGACTCTCATCATTCAGAAGATTTTTCCCTGACTTATATAAACACCTTGAAATTCTGCACATAACAAAAATATATTCTAAGGTGGTTGTTTCTTTCGGCCAAACATGCTGTAGTGTTTAAAGGCTGGAAGTGAGCACTGGATAGTTAGAAAAAAAAGTTAAAGTTAACATTGTAATTTTCTGTTAACTACAGGATACTGTAGATTGTTCTTAACATGCTGCTTAGCAACAAGAATGCTGAACTTCAAAGCCACTGAGAGCCACTTAAATTGCTGGGACTGAGAAACAATAAGCATTATTTTAGACTGGCCCTTATCAAATTTTCCTTGTATGAACATAAGTTTTTGCTCATGTGCCACAATGATACTGTGTGGAGGAAAATGCAAAGACAATTTTGTTCTAAGAATGTTATTTGTGTCTGTTGCTGTGTCTCTGCAGTGTGGTAAGATTTTTGAGTTAGATTCTGCCTTGTGTAAAAGGCTGCCTGTGTCCACATCTGCCCAGGAAGAGACCCTGGCCACACTGAACATTGTGAAAGTTGCAGTTGTTTTTTTATTTGGTTTGTGTGGCAAGGTTTTGGTGGCAGTGGGCTACAGGGGTGACTTCTGTGAGAAGGTGCCAGAAGTTTCCCTCGTGTCCAACAGAACCAATTCCAGCTGGCTCCAGGATGGACCCGCTGCAGGCCAGGGCTGAGCCCACCAGTGATGGTGGCAGCACCCCTGTGATAACAGATTTAAGAAGGGGAAAAGTTGTTGCACAAAGGCAATTGCAGCCAGAGAGAGGAGTGAGAGTGTGCAAGGGAAAGAGCTTTGCTGGCTCCAGTCAGGGAAGAAGGAGCAGGAAGAGGTGCTCCAGGTGCTGGAGCAGAGATTCCCTGTGGTGAATACCGTGGTGAGTTAGGCTGTCTCATTGCAGCCCATGGAGGTTAATGGTGGAATAGTTACCCACAAGTTGTCCATGAAAAATATTTTATACTTACAGTTGCCTGCAAAAGAGGCATCATGGATTCAACAACAATTTCCATGATCTTCAAACTTGGTTTTCCAATCTTCTTTCTATCCCTTCCCTCCTGCATTGTTGTTACTGACCATAAAAATTTCAGGTCCCTTCCTGAAGATCAGAGTTTCTGCTCATGTCTCCTACCATTCACCTGGGAATACAACAGCTGCCAAGGGCTGCCTGATCAGATTAGCAGGCTACAATAAAGAAAAGTTATTCTCAGAGACTGGAGAACTGCTGACTTCAGTTTTGTAGAGGAGACAGTTATTTCCAGCAAATTAAAAGCAATTCACCGAAGTGTGGAACATATCTTTGAGAACTTTGAGAATATAGGAATATTAACAGAGAATCAAATCAAGGCCCATTTCACTTGATATCTTCTCTACTGCTGTCAGTGAGATGCTGAACATAGATGATACTTCCTCTTAATGTTCCCAATATCCTTCTTAGGAGACCTTATGAACCAAATGTGGTTTTGGACATTAATGTAAACCTTAGTGTATTTGTCTTCTGTATAGAACCTAGTTTCCCTAGAAGCACATTCAAAACTATAGCCCCTTTCTCATTTTTGCAGCAAGTTGTGCAGTTCTGCCACTTGCTGAGAAAGGGACTCTGGTTTTGCAAACTCTGGCAAAGTTTCTTAACTCTTGCACTTCCCTTGCCTTTTAAAGTAGATGTTAAAGAATTGAGCCTTGCTGGTTTTCTGTTCTCTCCTTGGGATTTTTTTGTTTTGGTTGATGCAGGTATTTTTTGTTCCATACTGCTATTTAAATCATTTTAGTACAAATTTCTGCTTCACAAAAAAAAAAAAAAAAAAAAAAAAAAAATTATAGAATTCGGTCAGCAACATAATTTAAATAAATATATGCAAAGTATTAGAATAATCAGGCAATCAGATTTGTCAAAAGCATTTTCATTTGAAATATCACTCAAAACTCTAGAGTGTACTCTAAAGGCCAAAGGATATTGCTTATATCACTCTTTTGCAGTTATAATTAGATTTATAGTTTACAGACACGTAAATAGAAATAACTTTGGCAGTTTTTGTAACTAATATATAATTACAAGAATAATAAAATTTTATGCTTCAGTGCATAATGTGATCTACTGAAAAGAGGAAAAAAAATCTCTTTATGCAGAACTAATCAAATAACAAAGCGTTTATAGCTTCATTTGAAACAGCCAGCATTGACCATTGACTGAAAGAACAGAATGTGAAATGAATAAAGTAGTTCTTCTAAAGCATTTTAAAGCCAGTTCTGGGAAGAGAAAGAAATAAAAACAAACCTGAAACCAAACAAAAATAAACAATTAGCCCCAAAACAACAACAAAAGCTTAACAAAAACCAATCAACCAATTAAACAAAGACCTCCCACAAAAACCCATAAACAAAAACAAGCATCTAAAGAGAACTGAATTTCCTTTGGAAGATGGAATCTGTCTCTGTAGTTGCCTTAATTACATACAGCAGAATGTGAAATGTTTTTTCTTCATTTGTACCTGAACAGCAAAATATTCTCAGATGTATCTAGAATGAAGTTCCATGCAGGACTCAACTTTCATTTTCACCAATACAATTATACAAAAAGTTTATCATTATGGTGTTTTAAAACCAAGAAATCTACATGTTTAATTTTTTCTCTCTTCTTTCTGGTCCATTATGCAATTGCTTCCACATTTTTCAGAAAAATGGTGGGAATACTGTAGAATATGTAGATTGGTTTTGGAGCTTGGTATAAAGCTACTACTTTTAAATATGAGGTAGTCATGAAACCAGGTTACTTGAATTCAACTTCTACAGATATTGTCCCCATGTTATGATGAAGATTAACCTTTTATTGACTGTGAAGAAGAAAAATATACAGCCCAGATTTTGGTGGTGCATTTTCTAATTCTGTTGAACTTTCTCCAATTAAGTTACAAATTTCTGTCATTGTAATCATTGTACTTTATCAATTTAACTGGAAGTATTGCCCTTGCACTGCCTTGTTAATTCCAGTTTCTCCTGATTCTTCTTATTCAGTATGAGGATTTAACACCTAAAGAAAGTAACTAAAAGTTTCCTTTTAAGTTGCCCTACTAGCATGTTCTATAGAATAAACAAGTGTAGAATTACTCAAGCAACATGGAAAGTATACACTATTTCTATTACTGAAAGTATTAGTATGCCAGCACTGTAACAGTGGAGTGCCTTGTGCCTCCTTCTCTAATTAAAACCTGTTCTTTTTATTTCTGTTGAGTGAATGCACATTCATATGCATCTAAGTAATTGAAACTGAATCTTTTGCTCTTTATAATATTGTTTTTAACACTGCCCTGCTTATAGCATATGCAGTGAACTCAGCATGAAGAGGCACTGAGTAAAGGCACTCTTGCCTTCAGGTCAGAGTTTCTGGTAATCTTAAATAAAGTAAAGCACCATGTTAGGACCCATTGAATGCGTCACAGATTAGGTTTGACTTAAAATATGTTGACTGACTGATAAAAATCAATACTTTTCTAATGACAAAATATCAACCAAAAACCAAAAGATTCTTCAGTGCTCTCTCATGGACAGGGACAATAGTACTGAACAGCAATAGTCTACCTCGCTGTTTATATTCTTGGCTCTTTTTGGTTCTGAGGTTGAATATTACTGGGTCTGATTACTGGAAAAGAATTCTTTTGTATTTGTGTGTGGGAATGGTCAAGATAAGAAATTAGTTGAGGAAGTTTTGGTTGTTGGAGGAACTTTCATCTGCTCTTTGTTGTGGCAGTAAGTTAGTAAACGGTTTCTTCTAAAAGTCCCTTTTGCAAATGAACTCAAGCTGTTGTTTTTCTAACTTTCAGTTGTTCAGAATGCAAATCAATGTGTCAAAGTACTTGCAAAGCTTACAAAACCAAATGTTTGCACTCAATTTGAGAAAATAAAGCCTATTTCCTTAAAAAAAAAAAAAGCTGATATAGTATAATACTTTTTAAATCCTTCTCCCCGACTCCCCAGCATCTGAAAGTCTTTAAAAATTCTTTTAATTTCCCAAGCTTTGCTTTTGAAATGAGATGCATTTTTCACGTTCCTGCACTGACAAGTCAATATTACTATGCATCATCAACAGTGATGAAAGCACTTTTCTCTGTGTCCTTGGGCTATACTGGTGAGATACTAGAGGAAAGATGTTCTTGTTAACAAATTATTTTTTTAAGGACACATAGATTTCAGTCACAGAGTAATGTCAACTCAGAGCAAGAAGGATAATGCAGTAATTTTCACAGGGATAAACTCAGAGATCTAAATTATCTAGAGAGCCCCTATCCCTGGGATGTCACACTCTTAGTTTGCTGATTAATTACTCTGGCCTCTATGTCAGACTATGGTTCTACAGGAGCTCTAGCTTTGATTTAGAAGAAGGTATGTTTCTAGCTATGTTAAAATAAAATCTTTCAAAAATATTTTGAAGCAGCTCTAGATTTTCACACCTATTAACCCATAACCTATTATGGGTTATTCTGATAATTGCAAACTACCTCATTCATTCGATTTGATTTTGGTTTGGAAAACATCTATGCTGATACTATTAAATATAATAAGTTTAAGAAGGTTAACAACTTATTAAATTTAACAACTTTAAAATAATCCAAATTAGAACATAATCTGGCCACTTCTGGAAAGAATAATAAAAATATTTTTATAAATACATTAATAGCAAAAGAAGTGGCAAGGAAAACCTCCCTTCTTTATTGGATGCAGGGGGAATATGAGCAAGAGATGAGGAAAAGGTTGAATACTTGAAACCTTCTTTGCCTCAGTTTTCATCAATAAGACAGGCTGTCCTCAAAAAAAAAAAATCTCTTTTGATGTTTGCAGGTACATTTTTTAAAAAAAAATATATTTAAGAGAAACACTCTTATAAAATAAGGCGATTAATCCTTCTCCTAAAAACATGTTTTAAAATATAAATGTTTTACCTGTTGATTTTGCTCAGGGTATATAAACAAGGGGATTATTAACTGGTGTAGCTGTTTTCCTCTGTTGTATAAATCCTCCTCAATTCAAAGATTATTTATCTGAAGGATACATATAAAGATAAGAAAAATAAAAATATTTATCTGAAAGAGGCTCTAAGAGCCCCTAAGGGTCTACTGCAGCCTAGTGTGTCTATGCAGTTACCACATAGGACAAGAAGTCTACCTACTAATAATCTTCAAGAAAGAGTGATTGGAGGAAAAAAAATTACTGAACCTTATAAAGGATAGTTCCTCCCAATTAAATATCTCTCTTGTACACACAGGAATCTATATAACGGAGTGTTTGAACAATTACAATTGAGAAAAAGTAGGGAAGAAAGAAAGCAAGCTCTAAAAAAATATTCCTTTTCATGTAGGTTCAGGGTTGTTTCCTGGGGGGATTTGAGGTTGTTTGTTTGTTTGTTTGTTTGGTGAAGTTTTTTTCCTACAGTTTTAAAGCCTTAGAAATGTCATTTAAAGAGAAGTCATACTATGGAAGTACATCCAGAAGCAAGTCACGTTACAGACTCAGTTAGGCAGTGTAATATCATTCATTACACATGCTTGGAAAGATTCATTCATGCCAGGATTCAAGACGGATTTTTTTGTTTTTCCTCAGGAAACAAAGACTTCCACTTTTCAACTCAGCGCCTTTTTTTTTTTTTTTTTTTTTTTTTCTGTTTAATTTAC
>VWYO01006352.1:187772-212927 GCA_013400275.1 Rhadina sibilatrix | reverse complement strand
AAAAAAAAAAAAAAAAGCATTAACTCCTAGGTATCACAGAAGAAAATCAGCAACAAAGGGTAAAACCATTTGTTGAAAATGATTTTTGGGGTGACAATGTTAATTGCTTTTGCATATAGACGTTTTAATTTAAAAATTTAAATTTTAATTTAATTTTAAAAGATAATTTAAGATCTAGCACAATTAGGGGAAGATTCTTTCAAAGATTCGAAACAAGCATCCAAAAACAAATACAAACATAAATAAGGAAGGTGAATCCTGCCATTAGTAACTCCCTCTGTTGACTGTGACAAGGCCAAGACACACAGGACCTCATTAGAATGTTCCAGTGTGCCTTACCCAGGCATTAATTAACTCCATCCAGTTATAAATGAACAAAGACATAAGGATATTCAGGAAAACAAGAAGTCCTGACCAGCTGATGGCAATTGAAGCAGGGCCCACTTTACACTGCAGCAGCAGCCTGACCTGGCCAGGGCAGCAGGCAGCTGGAGCCAGCACCCAGCCTCCTCCAGCTGCCCAGGGCTGCTGCAGCAGCACAGACCCCCTTCCCTGACTGCTGCTTCTCAGCAAAAGCTGGAAGCCATCACAGTTGTTCCCTCAGTGTTGCTGTTGCTTTTACCAGCCTGATGCAGAGAGGGGGTTGGTCATGTAGAAATCTATGGCTTGGCAGGTACCACAGCTCGGGTATGGATGACTCACAGTGGATTTTCTAATCCCTTGGTTAGTTTTAATGGAGTTAAATTTTACTATCCTGGGCTGCAGACATGAAAATCTGCAGCAGAGGTTTTGCAGATGCCAGCTGGTTTACTCTGGACATTTGTATTTGTAGGATCAAGTAGCTTAAAGTGACATTTTCACAAATCAATATAATTGACCCTACTTCTATGGGAAGTCACCTTAAGCCTTAATAAGGCTTAAGGAAACTGCTTATTCTACCTCACAGCATAAAATAGAATGTATATTTCTACATTGATTCTTCTCAATGACTGCAGGAAAAGCAATCAACATGAGTGTAGAAGTTAGAGATTGCATTGGGTTCAGGTAGCCCCAAAGCAGATTATCTGACCTCCATGAAACTAGAGGAAAAAATTAAGTTTTCAAAGATTGTTTTGAATGCTTTACTTAATATTTTCCTGAACTTCAAACTATGCTCCAAAAAAAAATGTAGACTATCTGTAGATTTAATAAACATAGACATAAGATTTATTTTGTAGACAAAATTAACTTATTAGAAAACTTCTTTAAAACTAATAGCAAAGAGTAAATTTTCCTAGTATTTAGTTCCATATAGCAGCATAGTTATAATGGCCTTTATTTAATGAGTATCTACAACTCCCAAAAGGACACAGTTTTAAACCATTTACTCCCATTACTGACCTAACTGTTATTAAAACTTGTTTTGAGACAAAAAAAAAAAGTCACCTGACTAATGAGTGAGTAAGAGAATATTAATCCCAAGAGATCTCAAGGAAATAAATGGAGATGCTGTGAAACACAGTATTACTTGTCAAGAGTAACTTCTATGGCATTTTTACTTCCCAGGGCAAGAATTTTTTTTTTATTTGTATTTCCTGAATCTCAAACATCACTTTTCATCTTTTTAGACATTGTTTCAGTGTTGTTTTAGGCCTGATTTTGAAACAATGACACAAGCTTATTTCCAAGCAAATTGAGAATGAGAGACTGATTAAATAGAAATGCCAGTTTTCATTGAAAGCATATTTTTTCAAAAAGAGTTTACATAGAAAGTACAAACAAATATGCACAACTGTAAGTAAATGGAGATACCATTCAGTGTGTTTTATTTTCCCAGATGAGCACATTAGGAAGGTATTACAATCTTCTTATTATCAGTTACTGGAAAAATGTAATTCATTGTATTCCTATACTGCAACCAGATGTAAACATTCATTCCAAAGATTATGTGAGAGAGAATAACATATTTGAACATCCTTTGAAGGAAAAAAGTATTTTAAAGAGTTAAAGAGTTACCTTTGTATTTTGGTATCTTTCTTGTGAAGACGAGGTTTATCAGAAGATTTGTAACCTACAATCACTGTTTTTCTAGAAATGCATGTAAGTGAAATTGTTCATGTGTGAATTTTTTTTTTCCAATTCTTTGAGAACTTGGTTTTTTCCTCACTTAGGAGGTGAGGGTGATGAAGGGTATAGGATTAGTGTGACTAGGGCATGTCTCTGTCCTGCAGGGCAGTGCCTGGTTGTAAAACCAGGCAGTTTGACAGATTTAGACAGTGGTGCACACAGAGCCATGGAAGCAACTCAGCAATATCCTGCAACATTCCACTTGGAGTCACAAGCCATGTGTGTCAGAGCTAGTACCATTCTCCTACTTTCTACCCCAGCCCGGCACCAAACAGCATAATGTGTCATAGACAACAAATGCACTTTCAGTCTCCTCCAGACTGCACAGCCCCCTAGTGTAGTTTCACTGAACCCTTTCCTCAAGTCAGAGATCTCTGGGAGTGATTTACTTTATTGATCTGTCCTCTTATAACTGCATAGAGTGCCATCACATTGCTGCTTTTTAGCATATGAGACTTTGAAGTGACTCTGGGATCTTTGCTGGTCAGATGTATTTTGCTCTTTTCTAACACTTTTCAGAGCACACATTCAACAGTGAAAGTTGTGATTTAAACGGATCTCAGGGCTGAGTTCTTTGAAGGATCAGAGAGCTGCTGTTTAATGATTTTTACTGCAGCCACAGACATCAAAATCAGATCTTTTTATATCTGTGAAACAGCCATAGGACTTTGTCTGAACAATAGCTTCTGCGGCATAGCCTTGGGCTTTGAGCATTTTCCACACCTCCCCTTCTAAAGAATTCAGAAATTTAATTAACCTTTTTTTTGAGATAATAAATAATGCAAAATGTAACTTTGTGCCTGCTGATACCTTTTACCAAGCATAAAGTATTGATCAGATCTAAAATCCTAAGACAATATCTAAATTTCCTGATCAACAACTCCACTTGGAAAAAACTCCTCAAATTTTTAAGAAATGTTCTAAGAAAAAAACTGAACATTTCTAAGAGACCCATTTGACCTTAGAAAGGGTGGAAGATAATTCTTTTTTCCTCTGTTCTTTCTCATCCCTTTTTACTCCCCAAAGCCCCTTGGTCTTCCACTGAGAAAAGTGTCTTTTCTTTTTNTCATTTTGGGAAAAAATTTATTTTTTTTTTTTTTTTTTTTTTTTTTTTATAAATACTGAGCTGAGCAGATGTTATACTGTGAAACTTCATCAAGATCAGATGTAACACTAGCTCTCATGGTGCAAAACATTAATCTGTTACAGGCTTTGTATTCCATTAATGCAACTTTCATTTTTAATTCACAGATCAGTTTTAGAGTCGTGAAGATCAAGATGGTCCTTGATCTTTGGCAGGCTTGCAGTATCAAGTTGTAGTGTGCTTAAATTTACTTTGATTAATCAATAAGGGTTCTTAACATAAGAGTCTAATTTTTATCCCTGCAGATTTTTTTTTCAGTTTCTGGCCTTCAGCTCTGAATCCTCATTAGCTTCAGGAAGAAAAACCAAACCAAACCAAACCCAACTACAACAAAACCAAAACCAAACAAAAACAACAACAAAAAATGCAAAAACACCCCAAACCATCTGTGTTTCTGTATTTACCTTATTTTTTTCACAAAGATGGGAGGATCTGATTCTGGTTATTTCCTGTGAGAGTCAGACTAGGAATTTTTTAGTACACATATTTACAACTGTAATAATCTCTAAATGTGTTTGTTTGTAGGTTGACCCCAAAGTATTGGGTAGAATTGTCTCATCACTGCATGCACTAACATCCAAGAGTGTTGTAGAGAGCAGGCATTATTTGCAGCAGAGAATAATAGTGTCAATGCAGTGGGAGTTTGAGAGACACCAGTTTCTTCCCACCCTCTTACTACGCAAAAAAACCTTCCATAACTCAGTAACTTCATGATGCTTGCTGCTGAAAGGCTCATTGCAGCTCAGAGATTTATTTCCTGTCCACTCATGGAAACCCCACAGTCCATTCATAGCAGTTTCTCATCTTTGTAGACTCAAATTCTTCCACTAAGTCTTTCTCTGAGGTGAGTCAGCTTCCCTCAGCACTTCCCTCATTCTTTTGTAACTTGTTTCTGCAAGGTTTGCCAGGCCATATCTGCAAAATTAAAAAAGATCAGGGAGCTCAAATAAGGAATTTTAAAATATCTTTTAAAACTTAGAAACCATGTTAATGTGATTTTCTGTTTAACGAAGACATGAGAGATGACACAGTAATACTACTAAAATCAGGAGTATTTGCATTAATATGCTGGAATATATGGGTGTAACTGTGAGGTTTGCAGGGTATATTTGATTTTGCCTTCAGCAGGAACACTAAAAAAAGAAGATGAGCGCTAAAATTTGCATTTCTTAGCTCCCATATACCAGGTTAGTAGAGGGCCTTATCTATCTGTGATCCTAATCTTTCTTTAGCTCCAGCTGTTTAGATGATATGGAAGGTTTATGGGTTTGTTTGTTTTTAATAAATAAATATTTATTATAAGTATGGCTCTTATGGAATTAAAAAGTAAGGAGAATTGTTTAACATTTAGCTGTAATGCTGTGTTGTAATGTGAACCAGGAATAACTGGATGTAATCAAAATATGAGCATTTTCTTAGCAGAATTGGGGCCTTGTTTTCTAAAGAGAGTGAGCATACCATAAAAACCCACAAACTGCCAAACAAGCAAAAAACCCGAAACCTTTGAGACTGTATCTATCAAAACAAGATGTGGATGTTTTTCAGATTTACACACTAAATGAAAAATATGAGCCGAACTTTTTTGGTTAATTTTCAAATTCATACAAGAGAAAAACAATTCTTATAATGGAAAGCATTCTTGTTTGTTGGATAGCAGTCACTGAATAAAAATACAGTGGTATACTTTAAATTTGTTTTAATTCTAACACTTAGAATAGGAAAGCAATTAAAAGTTTGGTGAAGAAAAAAGTGCAAGTACCTTTTATTTCTTTTCAAAATCATCTCTTTTCTCTAAACCATTAGATGTCACCACACCTTTCTTATTATAATGATAGGATAAAAGTTTTATACCACAGGTGCCATTTTATTATTAATAATTTGGATTATTATGTGGCATCCAATTTTATGGATGTCAGTTTCTCTTTCATTGAAATGTAAGAAGAGATAGAGACTGTGAAAAGGTCATATAAAACCACAGTGGAAAATCAGGCTAATGCAATTGTATAACTTTTATTTTATGTACTTAACTTCTCAGTTTATTGGAAACTGTGTAACTTCTCAGTTTATTGGAAACTGTGTTTTGTTGTTTGAAATTACAGTGGACCAGGCACTCAATCTGTATTTGGCTGAATCAATAAATCAAGGCACAAATGTGAAGCATCTTTCAGCTTTTAAATAGTTTGCTTACACTTATTTTCTGTATACTTATACCGTCTCATTTAGGCATCTGAATAAAGTGCTTCTTCTTTGAAGTGACAGAATGGCAAAGCTACTCTGCCATTCATGCCATTAAAATCTTCAGACTACATTTAGATGGTATTTGTTTTCCCCTCAGCACCTCACTGTTGCCTTCCATGTTTTCCATTGAATAGCACAAGAGTATATTACTGTTTTCCAGTTTAATTTAGTTTGATCTGCATGGAAGAAAAACTTCTTTAAATACGAATTTCCAATGTGATCCAGAAGAGCTACTATTAAAATTTTGATACATGAGGCATCTAATTCATTTCATTGATCAGCGAACACTAGAAGACTCTTGTTATTTATGACATAGAAATATCATTAGATGTGAAGGATTCTGCAGTGCACAACATTATTCTGAGCATTTTGACAGTGTGATTCAGTTCAGAATTGTGTTCAATGGGAGTTCAGAAGGAGTATGTTATCAAAAAGTTTATTAGCAGTCAAAAATTATTTAAGTTGATTCCCATCTCTTTAACACTTTATACACCAGCTCTACTTTTCAAGAGTTACTAAAAGAATGAGAGTTCTGCTTTTTTTCTTTTCCCAGTCTAGCTGTTTTAGGAATAAGTGGGCTGTGGAAAGGAATTAAGAACTAATGAAAATATTCCCTTGACTCACTAGCTGCACATTAATTAATCTTAGATTTTTTTTTTCTTACTTAAAAGTATAGTCTGTTAAAATCAGCATCTCTGGAATTTAATCTCTATAAAAATTGCAGTCCCCTCCTTCTAAGTCGTACCAAGATTTGTTGCGCTGAGAAATGAGGTGTTCATTCAGGTTAGAGCTGAGATCTTTTGACAATAATTGTGGAGAAAGATTCTTTTAAAGAGACCACCTGTCTAGAAAAGAGCAATGTTAAAGAGTTTGACAAGAGAATTTTCACTGTATGTAGTTGAAAACCTGATTTTCATATCCCCAGAAAATGTGGTCATATAAAAAAAAACATCTTAGAGATGACCATGGAGCAGGACCAAAGCAGGAACATGATGAAAAATTATAATAAAATATCCTAAAGCATACCATTTAGTTTTCTGAATATGCCAATCTAATTTATGCAGAGGATGCCATTGCTATGGAAATTCCTTAAACATCATCTTGAAATATCCCTTTTCAAGCTGATGTGATGAGATTTCTACTGTAGAAGTAGTAAGGAAGGTACATTCTTCCAAAAATCCCTTGGTGTTTTCTTATTTTTGGTTGTTTTGTCACTTAGTGGCTATATTTTTCTTTGATTTGCCTTTTTTAATGTTGCAATGTTTCCTCAGTTCACACTCAAAGGTTTATACTCTTCTGATAATTAGCTCTGTGCCTATTTGCTGCGGGGAATAAATCCATTTAGAAAATGCAGACAAAACTTCTGCACTGTCTGCAAGATCTAAGGAAAATGTGAATAAGTGAAACCAGAGAATTGAGGTTATCACAGCTACTGAAACTATAAACCAGAAGTGGATAATGTAATAGTTGCTGCACTGGGAAGAAAAATGGAAGGACCTTTGAGGGATTTTAATTGAAAACAACAAAAAAAAAATGGAAGAGAAAAAAGTGCCACTGAATTTCCTGTTCTACCTTAGTTTTATTTGTATTTGTTTGACAGGCTGATAGGTATTTCAAATTCTCTTTTATATATTGAAATGTGGCTGACATGTGTTCCCGTGTTTGTTTTTAGATCAGTCATTTTGCCTTTCTTTGGAAAATTATGTCTGTTACTACAGGAAAGACATCTTAGAAAGAGATCTCTGTACTTTCTCCATCAGGGAGATATTTTTCCTAAGAAATATGTTAAGGTCATAGGAATTGCTGTTAAAATGCAATTTGTCCCAGTCTGGGTGGGATTCCTATTACTTAAACTTACAGATGCCCCCAGAGCAGCCACTGCTGCAGTCACTTTAGCCTCTCTTTGTCCATGGTGGGTTTTTACTCTCCATGTCAAAGGGGATCTTAAGTATGATTTGTGTCATTGTAGAGCAAGCATCTCTAAGAGAAAAAGTGGCTGTTACTTTCCCTATAGCTTTCTGTGGTCTTGTAACTATATATGGTACCGTCAGGAACATCCCTGGATAAATGTTTGAATTTGGAATATTTCAGTAAATGTTGTCGCATAGTTATGTAAATTTTTAGTATCTATGCTGGCAATGCAAACACCAAGATCTCGTGAATCTGCAAATTTTTGTCTTGTACATCCCTACCACGCCATGCATATTTACATATTTATAACTTCATGTGTCATTCAACATACTAGGTGATGGCCATTGGATAGAGCAGTGTTTTATTATAGGAATATCTGTCAAATATAAGATCCCTCAATTTGCAGAGAATATTTCATAACTGCAGATTAAAAAATTAAATCAAATATTTGGTTCCTTGCTATTCTCTAGGAAATAAATAGTCATATCCATTAGATGTTACAGAGACAGGACTTAAAATTTCTCTTGAAGATGTCTCATTTGTCCACTGAAGCTTATAATACTTAATTGAGATTTGACTATATAAAGAACTTACTATTTTTTCAGCCTCAGTGTTTTGAATCCCCTGAGGCTGTCCAGTTCATCTAATATCCCAGAGGATCTGTTCTATATTTCTACAAGCCCAAAAGCTACAATCAAATTAAAAAGAATATTCCCAAAGAATAGAAATAGGCTGTGTAGTAGATGTCACAGAAAAGAAATACAGTTATATCCCAGAGAACACCCCACTGCATCAAAGTAGGAATGACACCTGACTGACATTAATCACTCTCTCATACATCTGAAAAAGCATAAGATGCACTTTGATGATTCATAGGGAATATTCATGTCAATCCTTGTCCTGCAGATTTGTCACTTTGAAGAAGTGAAAGATTAAATATTTATTAAAACCTTAAAAGTTTTAATGACAGTGTACAAGAATTAGGAATTACTATTGCCAGTCTTAAGAATTATTACTAATCTTTTAATGATACTGTCCTGCATGAGAGAACTTTACTTTTCCTAAATATCTTTTGTCTACATAAGAGATATGTACTTCATTTTACTTTATTCTATCAAACTTTATTTTATTTTTCTGTCACCAGAATTCCTGTAAAGATATATTTTCCTACTTTTTCCACTCAGTATTATACAGAGAATCAAAATGTTATTAGAGGTGAATTGCCAAACTGCAATATTGACTAAAGCAAACAAAATCTCTGGAAGATTCCAGATGCTTTGTTCAGCTGAATTGGGTTTGTCTTGGGGCTTTTATTTTACAAGGCAGCTATAGTGATAATTCTTAAATTCTTCATGCACAAATCTTCACATTTTGAAGAGCTGAGAGGACTTTCACACAGGCTGATTCTGTAATTCCCACTTTGTGGAACTGATCTTGTAAACACTGTGACACTGTGAACAGAATGCTTCTGACCTTAGCAAGTATCTGTCAAAGTGTCAGAGGAGAAAAGTTGTCCTGCCAGCACAGCTTCTGCCTGCNTGACAGATTTGAGATTGCCTCATGTCTGCAAACAACTTTTTATGATCTTGATTCATAAACTTTTCTTTTACATCTATTACTCCATATGTTCTACATTTGTTTAGGTAGTGCATAGAATTAAGGGGTTTACTTTTATTTTTTGCTCCATAGAATCTATCACTGCACAACATTTAGCACACTGTCCTTGTTTGGCACTATGGTGGGTTGTAAGAGTTGTCCTGGACCTTAGAATTTTTGTAACAGCGATTATTTCTCTTTCAAGCTTTGCTTTTCTAAAAAATGCAGTTGCCTCAAGTCTGAGATAGGAATATTCCAAAGAGACGTGTAAAATGTGATTAAAACAAAGGTGTAACTAGGTTTGAGAAAAAAAAAAAAACAGAACTAAGTTGCTTGAAATGCTAATGGTCTTACAAAGTGGCTTTGATGCTTATTGTTACTTAGCCTTAGCAGCAGAACTGAAGGAAAAAAAATATAATCCAAGCAATCAAAATTTTATCCCTTAAGCTACCTAAAACCCAAAATCAAACAAAGGTGGATTATGACAGGAAATGAAGAAGAAATATATGCATTTGAGAAGAAAGAAGGGCTGGGAGGGCAAGGAAATGAGGAGAGGATGAAGTAGTACAAAATACCTACTGAATCCTCTTTTACAGTGAGTTGTTTTATTTCTCTCTTCTAATTGGTAAGGATAACATATGAAATGAAGACATATTTTTAAGAGCCTAAGTACATAAAGGTATATTTGATGGAAATACTATCATGGAAATGTAAAGGGGTACAAATGTCAGAAAATTTGCTTGTTTATATATGAAAGCTGGCTAAGATGACAGCTATTAGATTTCATAGTTGTGACATGATAAATCAAAGTTATAAGAAAGGGAATTATACAGAATAATTTAAAGAAAAGCTATACATTATTCTTGCTTTCCCACTGAAGATTTCCAAAATAAGTGGGTTTAAAATATAGCTTCATCCTTTTTTAAAGAGAAATTTAATTGTCATTCCTTGCAATTCGTACCTGCTTTAAACAAACTGCTGTCTCCAGGTGAATTACCAATCACTTTTTAACAAAGAATCTTTTAAGCTGACTTTTCTCAAGTCAACACTTAGAGTAAGTAAAAAAGAGTCTTACTATCTCAGAATATGTCTCAAAATATTGCACCCATGGCAGGGTGAGATATTGATGCCTTTTTATGCTTTGGAGGAAATCACTAGGATTCTAGAATTTCAAACAAAACTGGTGCATTTTTAAAAAAGGAGTTTTATCTGCAGTACACTTTTATTTATCTAGCTTTTTTCATTAGAGTGCATGGGGGGCATTTTTGCTAAAATGCATAATCCTTTATTATAGTGATGTTAATTTAGGAAATGAAAATTGGGGAAAAGATATTTCAGAGAATGAAAATCATCTTAAAACTTTACACAAAGGAGGAAATTAAAGGGGTGGCTGGATGGGTTTTGTCTTTAACTCTTATGAAAACTTACTGAGACTAATACAAACAGACTGTAATAAGAGCCTTGAAAGATGGAATATCACTGTTCCATATTGCTGTTATCCTTCTTTCTATAATGCATAGTGAAAATCCTATTTCTTGTGTAATTTTTTTAAGCAGCCCTTAAAAGTGAAGCCAAATTTTCATGCATGCTGATGCACATAGTATATATGTTGCCTGGATAAAATAATTTCTCCAACATGTCATTTGATCAGCTTCATGTTTCCTTTTTAAGTGTTTTCATTGAAGATGGAGACATACTAAATAGCATGCCTGGTTCCTGACACAACACTGAAAATTTTGAGATTTTCAATGCATGTTTTCATTGCTGAGAGTCATGAATTTTCATTGAAGTCACTGGAGCTTGAGTAAGCTCATCAGCATCATATTCCTAAAAAAAAAATCATCCTGTTGCATACTTGTCCCTAATTTGATCCTGCCTTTTGGAATCATTACTCTGTAGATTTTTGCAGTTAGTTTGTCTGATTTTTTTAATGTTCTTTCTTAATTTCTGCTACTCCAATCTGCTGAAAAATTCAGAATCCCATAGCATGCATCCTGCAGCATCCTTCAGTTTAGTGATGGAAGACTGGAAGATAAATTTTGAGTTTAAAACCTCTTCCTACATTGAAATTGTTTCTATTTGTCTCAGAGCTATTCTAGGAAGACTTAATAATTTTGGAATTATATGTTTAATGCAGAGCTTCAACGTTCAGATAATTAGCAGCAATTTTCTAAATGTAATGGTAATACTAACCACGAGAACTATTTAATAGGAGCGACAAATTTTCAAACCATTAGCTAAGGGCAGAGTAATAAATAATTACTACTGTGCCCAGATTTTCCTACATTACTAACAACAACATGCACAAACGTTTTGTTCGGTTTGTTTGCATACACTTATCAACCTTATCCATAAAATGCCGAGTGTGTGCCTTTCCCTAAAATAAGGTAGCTGAGTTGTTCCAGCTAGTGCTGCTGCAAAGCACCAGTGAGCTGTTTGTATTGAATTGTTGTCAGGCTGGTGATGGACAGGTGTGCCAGAGGACACACGTGCTCGCTCATAACTCGCATCTTCACAGCCTTATTGGCTGCCCTCATTTTTTTTCGTGTCACTGTGAAGGAAAGGTGGAAGAGAGAAAAGAAGGAAACAAGGAAACAAAGAAAATAGGGAAGAGGATCAGGAAGAAAATGTTAGTTTAAATTTTAAGTCTAGGATGAACAAATCTCGACTTGAGTTCATTTTTTGACTCATTTAAATACATTTGATAATTTGATACTCCTGACCATTTAGACCATGTAGAGCTTCTGTTGGCTTGAATGAAATGTCAGATCAAGCTCTCTATGGTTAATTTACTGTTTTCAAGTAAAACAGTGTTTTAGGAATTTTTAAGAGAAAATCAGTGAGAAATGAAAAAAAAAAAGGAATCTCTCATACTTTGAATATAACATCAGATGGAGACACAATAATCTTTTTTTTTTAAGAGATTTTGTTATATAGCAGCAGTCTTCAGTTTTATTGTATTTTAATGCACATTTGTTTCAAGCTACTTGTGAGAGTCTTAAGCCTAGGGAGTGAGATCATTAAATTAGGCAAACATTCTGTGTACTGCAGTGCAGAGGTAGCATCAGCCCAAATGTATAAGGTCAGAGCCATCTCCAAATAGGACCGTCCTCTCAAGAAATTAAACTAAAATAAGTAGATGGATTATATTAGAATTGTCAGCAAAAATATTAATTGTTCTGTGACATGGGGAAATACAAATTCATGAACAAGGTTTTAAAATTATGGTCAAATAAGGAAAAGCTGTGATATTTCTTCCTATTGCCACCTGTTTCTTTGATGTGCACGTAAAGCTCAGGACTGCACTCCCCTCCTTGCTGAGAAAAGGAAAAAGCACAGGAGGAACAGACCTTGTTATAGAATACTTAATTTTTAAACTACTTGGTCAGCCATAAAAATACTTTAAGAATATTAAACACCAAGGAAAATAAAACTTCAGTTTTAAACCAGGTTTATTAACTTCATTTGCACACAATGGAAATATATTTCATTCTAAAGCACGAATAAATGCCCGAAAAGTAAATTGCCCTCCTAAAATACTCTTGTGAAAGAAGGATAACTAGAGAAAAGAAGAGTGCCAGCTAAAGTCACATTATGCTCATTCTATACCATTTTTCTGTGCTTTGCATAACATATATAATGTTTAAAAGGTCCTGGATTACCAAAGCTTGTCAGGAAGACACTGTTTTCAAAGCAGAGATTTTTTTTTTTCTAATTTCTTATAATAGTATGTAAACAATCTGTCAAACCTGAAAGCAGAGAGGTTTTTTCTAATTTTTTATTAAAGTATGTAAAAAGAGTTTTACTTTTCTAAAAAGTCCAAAAGGTAGTATGGAAAGGGGAGTCTTTTGATATGGTGAATCTGGAAAGTATTTATAAGGTATTAATAAAAAACAGTTAAAAGTTTTTTGATGAATCATTTGAAAATATTCTGTCTCTGATTAAAAAGCCCTCAAGTATATTTGGTTAGAAGAGTCCAGGAATATTTAACAAATGTTTTCATTGCCTCCATCCATTTGGTAAGCTCTGCTTCATTTCCTGTGGCTCTGCTGAAATAAATATCTGATAGGAATGAACCATGAAAATATTTTGAACCCAGCTTGGAATATGAATAGAAGGAGAGGTGCAGATCAAGAACAAAATCTGTGTCTCGTTGCTGTTTCGCTGCAGCCGTAAGTCGGAAGATTGTCTCATAGAAGAATCTTTATAATTGCATCTGGAATACTTACTGTATTGCTCTGAAAGAAAGTGTATTCACAGGAAGTTTCTTTGCAACATCTTGTAATGGAAAATCACATAGCCTTTGTGCATGCTTTGGAGTCAGTTCCTAATATTGTTCTGACTCTGTTAGAAATGTAGCCTGGAGAATAATGGTGGTCTCTGATGGATAGAAAAATATTAAACTCAGTCACAAAATAAAAGGAATTCTAAGATAAAAATAAATCCTCCTTCTCCTTTATTCTTACTATCCCCAGGTGAATTAATGAGGATATTGAGCCTAGTAAGGCGTACCTTCCCCCTTGAAGTGCTCAAAAGAGAGGCTGTAAACACTTTAGACTATCCTTAAGATGAAGACAAGCATTAGGAAGATTCTGAGTTCCAATGGAATGAAATCACTAAGAAAACAATTCCTCTCAGACCATCAGAAAGCAGATAAAAATCTTCTGAATATGAATATGAATTTTCTGGTAGGGCTAGGCATATAGACCTAGAGGCTGTGACCTTCTTAGAAGTAATTCTGCCTTTTTACTGAGAGTGTTTATTGCTCAGCATGATGTGCCAGTGGAATACTAGGACCCACTGCTGAAAATCAAAGTAAAAATATGCCATTTACTCTCAGGTTTTCCTTAATGATGACCCCTCACCTCAGCCTGACCTTTTGCTATGTTCAACCCACAGAGGGCAGTGATGTGCAATCAATAACTGAAAGCACTGTCTGTTTTTAGCAGTCTTAGTGTGTATTTTTGGGAAGAACTGACAATTTTTTTTTTTTTTCTTTACTTGGTCTGTCGATAACATTGAACTCCTGGAATTTCTCAGGTTGAGTTTAGGGAATTAAAAAGCACAGAATTACAAAACCAGTTGAAAGAATTACGTTCTGGGAAAATTTCTGGAGCTTTTTTGTAGTAGTATTGCCTGGTAATAGTCTGCACTAATAAATAGTAAACCATATACTGGGCAGCAATAAGTCTAAAGTAGAAATACACATGCAAATCCAGGATGTGTTCTATTGTATCCCATGGTCCAGTCATCCTGTAAAACTTATAGTATGGCAAACAAGCAATCCTCTTTTACATACTTCTGTCTGCATAAATCCTACATGCAGCTAAACTCCTGAGGAGTAGCAGGACAATGAGATTTCTGCCTTGACCAACTTCTGCCAGAAGAGTCAACCCACACACACATGGACGGGACCATTCACCAAACCCACAGATCTGAGCCACCTTTTATCAGCCTGTTGAAGCAAAGAGTTCAACTGGCCTCCAGCCCAGGCTGAAGAGAAATCTACACTCAATATGAGCAGGTCTCAGCAAAAGAATAACCTCTTAAAAGTAGAAAAAATGTGACACTGTCACCTCCAGCCTCCTCTACACTGAGCATATTTCTACTTTATCATATATCTCTTTTACATAACTCTCCTTTACACCGATATTTATATACAAGAGTGAAAGAGATCGAAGGATTTATGGATGCAATGGGCAAGTCAAAGCACAGAATAATTTTTCTATCCCCCTCAGGCCATATTTGTGTTTGTTTTAGAAGTAAACACATTCCAAAGATATGAAAGAAATGCCAAAGCACAAGATTAAAAGGTTGGAGAATGCAGGAAACAAAACAATAATGCATGAAATGGAATCTGGAAAGCTGCAAAGCGATGATTCTCTCATGACAAGCAGTACCCAGCAGTGTATAGCTTATAGCCCTGAGCCAAACCAGATTCCCTCTCTGGGCCTGGGGAGAGGGGGAAGTCCAAGTTTCCTGCTTGCCTCTTCCTTTCCCACCTCCTCTTGGATGTTTGTTGCAGACAATGTGTAGGGCTTATGAATCTGAAGGGACTTTGCACTCTGCGTTGGAATAGCCTTCATACAGTTATGCAGTGGGTGAGGATGCTTTTCATTTTGCTGTTGAGCAAGTGAAAAATCAGCCTTTGCTGCTTTATGAAGTGTTACTGTGGTGTAGGAACTCCTGTGGAACCCAGACAAGAAGAGGGATATCTCCTCTGCATTTTATTTGTGTGCTTATACTCAGTAATTTGTGAAGCGCAAGGAGACTGCAATAAAGTTTCCATCTGGAAAAATTCTTCTTAAAAAATATTTCAGTGTCTCACTGTATAAAAAATTCCCCGGTGCCTATAATTGCATAAAGATTTGATACTTTATGGCTATGATACCATATACAAATTGATTGTTACAACATTTTTATGTGGTTATTTCTAAAGAAATATGTGATCCTTATCACTTGTTACTTGTAGCATCCTTTACTCAAAAATCAATGTGATAAACACGTTAGTCTGAACAGAATGTCTTGTAATGAAATATAATGTGAAATCAATCAAAATCTGGCTAGCAGCAGATATGAGGCTCATACTCTGGTTAACTGTGCAACATTTAACACCTCCAGATTTGATATAAATACTTATCTCTATATTTTTTTAAAGGCTCCAGCTATCTCCATATATTTCCATATCTCCAATCTTAAATACATTTTAAGTATTTAAATACAATTTTTTAATAGTTTTAGTGCTTTATGTTCAGATAGAAAAACTTTATGAATTCTTCTATCATCTCAAATTCATGAATATAAGGCAATTCCTTTATGATTCAGCATTATTTTAATCTACTTCATTTTAAGTTTCCTAAAATCACTAATTCTAATACAACTAATTCACTAATAAACAGCACTGAGCTGCTTTCATAAAACTAATCAATGATTTATTATAAATAAGATTCATGAAAATTTTTTGTATTCCAAACAGTTGCCAAGTGCAGACAGAAGAGGGTTCATATACAACAAATGAATAAAACGCTTGGAAGTGCATCTTTTCTAAGTTTTGGGGTTCTATGTTGGAGAATACATCAGGCCAAATGTAACTCATCATAACCATCCATTTTATTAATGTCATTAATAGGTGGAAGATGTGTGCAGACTAAGTAAACTACTCCAATAATAAGAAATACTCTCTTGGAGGCTGTTCAAAAATATCAGAATCAATGGAATAGATCTAGCTGAGCTATTGAAATAATTTAATTTATTGATGAACAGAAATAATAGGAGTAAGTTTAAAATAGATTTGCCATGCTGTTTTACCGCTTTTGAAATCAACTACAATTACTGTAACTACATTTTCTGATCTCAGTGTTAATATAGAGACCACTGTGTTTCTATACTGAAATGTACATAAAAGTTTTAAAAAATATTATATTCTCATTCTGATTCAGTCCCTGTTAATTGCACTGATTATAGGCCCAAGAGGGGCTTCTTCACTGGGAGGGTGGCTGGTTGCTGGAACAGGCTCCCCAGACAAAGCATGTCTGAGCTCAAGGAGCACCTGGACAATGATCTTGCTCATGGTTTACTTTTAAGTACTTCTGCAAGAAGCAAGAAGTTGGGTGTGAAAATCATCATGGGTCCCCTTGAACTTGAGATGATCTATGGTGCCACGACTCTGTTAAAAGAATGCACTGCTGATGTGCTGGCACATAGAGTTAGGAGTCTCACTGGGAGAAATTCATTAGGAACATCATAACCAGTTGTCATCAGCCCTGGAATTAGTGGTGCAAAGCACTACTAAAGTCCTGTTATATTATTTTCACTTTAATGGACTGTGTCATTTGCTTTAAACAAAAGAGACACAACTGAGGAAGCAATGTCTAAACTTGCATCTGTAGGTGCTTGTGTGCTCAGATATCATGACTTAAAAGGGGCTGCTATTACCACCTCTCTAACATCATTAGTTATGTGCAGAAATAGAATTATTCAGCTGGATACCTATGACTTTACATAGAGTTATGGAAATTCATCCCTGTTCTTTTCTTTCCTGTTTAACATTTTAAATTAAAATTGCCATAATTTTCAAAAATTCCTTTACTGATCATTATGATTTTCCAGAACACCCTTGTCAAGCCACACTTCATGTGTCTCTATGCTTTGTTAGGTCTGAGGACCTCCTTCTAAAAGATATCAACAATCCTGTGAGTTCCCTGATTCACAAACAACTAATGTAATATTTGTGTGCATGCTTGTCTGCGCTTTCTTATTCAGAATACAATATCTAAAGCACCAAGATTCATTTTCTCATCATAAATATGCATAAGACATTCTTATTAACATAAATCTGATCTAACAGGTTCACCACGGATAAAGAAATGTAATTAATTTTCTTCCCTGCCTATCTCTATTTTCCTTAGATTTAGCTTGTTCATGTACTACAGTCTTAGAACCTTTGTTATGCATTATATTTAGCTCCTTGATGCATCTCACAGTGTTTTTTCTTAAACTCAGCTGGAGTACTAATGGCTTTTGCTAAAAAAAGAGTAGAAAAAAAATTCTTATTTACAGTTTGGATGGTTAGTCAGACAGTCACAAAGAAAAATAGATTTAGATATATACAAAACTTTTGCAAATATTTCCTTTTGATGTCATCATATACATGTGTCATCCCTTCACAGCAAAGAAAATTGGTGAATCTGCATTCTAACACTACTGTTATAAAATGAAGCATGTTGTTTGCCGCTGACTTGACAGATAGGTAGTATGATAAGAGGTCTAAAGAAAAGCTTTAAAATATATTTGTGTACTTGTGAGTCAGAATATTCTTATTTATCCTCAAATAAGCTACAATAAATCTATAGTTACGGCATATTTGTGAGTTTTTCCTTCCTTTTATCACCATTGTCACAACTTTTTAAAAATGGATACAATTTAAAACAGTAGAGTAGCCTTGCATCCATTAATATATTCTAAAAAAAAGAACAATATAAATTAAATACAACTCTAGTAAAATGGATGATTTTGAAGTTCATTCACACACAAGGTAATTTCTCTACTGAGACTTTATCTGCTATTGATGGTAGTTATCTGCACAGTACTCATCTAATTTCACTACCTTTCCTATTATCCTAGCAAAGGATCTGTTTGCCAGTTCTTGACACAATATGGGCATCTTCAAGTCTTCTCTCTGTTTTGTTTGGTTTGGTTTTTTCCCCAAAAACTTGTGTTTTATTACCCATACTTGCATGTATCTTACAATATATAATTTATTCAAATTTCAGACTGATGATAGGATTGTGAAAATATGGAGTGAATCAGGAATTCATGGTGATGAGTGGAACGAAGTCATGTTACACTTGGGGAAGCTAAGGAACTTTGAAATTATCTTTGAAGGCATTCGTACCAGAGACCTGAGGGGAGGAGCAGCAATAGATGACATAGAGTTCCACAACTGCACCACAAGTAAGTTCAAGAGGAAAGATTCTAGAGGGATACTGCAGGAGATGTATGAAGTTCTTGATTGTTTTTAAATACATCATCATTTTACTGTTTTCGTCATAATTTCATTGCTCATAAAATCAGTTATGAATAAATTTTTTCTGCCCTTGTAACTATAATGCTCTTCTCTGCACATATATTTGTGTGGTGTCTTCTCACCAAATTATGGACTAAAAATCCAAGAAATTACTAAGGGTTTGTTTCTCTTTTTTGAGTAAGAACTTGCCTTCTTTAATCCATTGGTAAGTCATTTAGTCTGTGATGTTCCATTTCGTAACATAAGCATTTTGTATAAATTGTGTCAGATTATATTTTATGAAGCATATGGCCTCTGTGTTTTATTATAAAGTCTCTTGCCATAAAAACAAGCGGAAACTACAAATGAACCTTCATATTCTTTCTCCCAGTTCAGTTGAAGAGTTAAGGTCAGCAAAATAAAACTTCTGACTCCTTCCCAGAATACTCTATTTAATTCATCTCTGTGGACAAGGCTAAAATAATTACAAAGTTTGCCCTTATTAAAAACACAAAAGCAACAGCAACTACAACATCAACAACAGCAACCAAAAAATCTGACAAAAAAAAAAAAAATCCCCAACAAACCACCAAACAAAAAGTAATAAAAGAAACCCTTAAACTAAGTAGATCATGACTTCTCTCAGGAAAGTATGTGGTCTTTCTATCTTGTAGGAAACAGTGTGAAACAACCTAAGTGGTTTTGTTAAATGAGTTGACAATTGCTGATGGCACATATCAACACTGTATGAGTTTTGTGGTAGTTGTTTAAGCAAGCTTTAATCTCCTGCCATAGACTGGATGCCCATCATCAACTGAAGTATGAAAAATGAACTTCTGAAGAACGTCTTGATCTGATTTCATCAAAAAAAATGAGGAGTTTACATTCAGAAATTGTTGTATAATTTAAAGAATGGAAACGATGCAATCTGGGACCTTCTTGAGAGCTGCACTTTAATAAAACTCTAAGGCACATGTACTCTTAAACGCTCTACAAAGCACGTGAGCATTAGTGAGGCCCATGTCTTTTTTTCAAATATTTCATTATCCCCATTGCTGTGCATGTGATTGCTTTCCATAAAAAACAGGAAGATAGGTCAGGATGCCCTGGTAGGAGATGGTAAGTCAATATCTATCATCTTGAATAACAAAGTGGATGCTGATCTCTCTTGCAGTTTGTTGCCAGTTGTGCTGACATGTATTAATTCATACCAGGGGGGTCTAGTTAAACCACATTTCTGAGATCCTGTTCTGTTTTGGGGCTAGAAAAAATTTCACAGTCAGATTCATGAAGACATTTAGTAAATAAAAATATTAGTTTATATTTTTAAGGAAGAATTAATATCTCTGTTAAGTTCATAAAGATGGTATCAGCATATCTTCATGTAGTGTAAAAATATTTCTTCCTACTCTCAAGCCCACATATTATATAATAACCTGAAAAATGACATCATAAAAGTATAACTAGAAATATTTCAGAGTTGTCATTGCAAGGAAGGAAATTGTTTCAATAAGGATTTGGAAAGCTGTCATATGAAGTATCCTCAATCTCTTAAAATGTTAAGATTGCTGAAATTTACATTGGTTTTAGTCTATGACCCTACAAATCTGAATGTTAACAGTGTTTTATAACAAGTCTTGCATTAAAATACCTTTACAATGAAACAGTTCCAAAAGTAACTTGGTTTATTACTTTATAGCAACTATTTGTTTTACAGCACTGCTTTAGGAGGAAGCTCTGTTGGGAAAGCAGTTGCACCAAGTGTTCCAAGTACTTCCATGTACAGCTTCAGTATAGTTATATTCCTGTGTATTTTGCAGAAAATTGTGGTTTATGAAGATGGATGATTCAGAGGAGGCTTTTTTCATTGAAGCTTGATATGTACAATTGAAACTCAATATGCAATACAAATTTTTTAAAGATTGATTTAGGAAAGTTGGAGACCCAAGATGCTAATTCTTTATAGAGTTGTCACTTGCATGGTCATTGCTTTTGCACTCTAATAGGGTACAGCCTTTATATATTCAGGAATCATTTCCTTACAGCGTCTCTGGTAGCGTACGCTAGGTACAGCAGGGTTATCATTAAAGTTTAGGTGTATTTTTCCTGTGGGAATGTGTTTATGCTTATGCCTTTGCTTTCCAGCAGGATCAGAGGCCTATGGTTTGTTCATTTTTCAGCTGTATCTGTGAGTGTCTGTGAAAAAGCATGTCTGTAAAAAAAGCAAAACCAGCAAACAAAACCTAAAAAAACAACCCACTACACCTTACCCCACCTCTATCCCTGATTTTCTTGTCTGTGTGAGGATACTTAGCCTCAAATCAATGTTAAAAGGAAATCATTTTGTGCCTCTCATATCAGCTCTGCACTCTGCATATGATTTTTTGCCTTCTACTCCACAAGTTGATACCTGCTTGCCTAATTTTCTCAAGACATTTGATATGCTGACCTTCCTGTTGTCACGATGACACAAAGGAGCCTGGTCTGACCTTTCTCATTCTTGTTGTTATTGATTCTTTACCCTTGTAGAACAAACAGGCAAAATATATTTTGCCAGTTTCTCAAAAATAACATTTCCCACCTGACCCAAGCCTGGGGCATTCAGGATAGAGAAAGCATGTCATGTACAGATTGTATTTTTTGCTGCACAGAGTTCACAGTTCTATTGTGTCTGTTGTAACAAAGCTAAAAGTCAGCAAACACAATATTACTGTGGCCAAACTCAAAAAGAAGAGTAGCATACAAAGCAGAGGGGGAACAGGGGTTCCTGATCAACAAAATGACTTGATTTACAGCACTTACCCATGTACTGTGTTTGTAGCTGTAGAATTGCTGGGCTAGATGTATGACAAGGGTTCCCTAGGACAACTAAAGCAGCCTTTGTATTTTCTACTTGGCCTTACTTTGTTAAACTAAAATCTTACATATTAAGGGTATTCTGGATGTGTTAATTACATTAACTGTGGGATGTAACATGCACAGAAAAAACTAGGAGATTAAAGATAACTAAAACTTGAAAACAGGTTTAAAATAAAGATAATGGATTTGAAATTAGAATGCCTTAAATTGCACAGGGAAAATAATTGAATATTTAGCTGCTTCTCAGCAGATAGCATTTAGTGGTGAAAACTAATGTAGGAGCAGTTCTGGAGCTTTCAAATATTTTGGGATAGCCTCCTCCTCACAGACTGTCCTTTTGGAAGCCACTGAATGGTATTCCTGGAACATGGTTTACAGTCAGCACAATAAAATAATTGCCTCTTTGTAGAAATTATGAACTCAAGTTGAAACAGTGAAAAAGGAAGAGAGAGGTACCCCATGTGATATTTTTACATGTGAATATTAGTTTTGTTTTCTGCAGTATGGTAATATTCAATGGTTATATAATTGTTTAAAAAATTATTTTATTTTACATATATTTTCCTTCAGCTTGCTTCCATACAGTGTGCTATAAGCTGTATACATCATAAGAGTATCCACCTATGCAATGAGGTGGATTCTTTGCTCTTCACTTACATAGCTGTGATATACATAGCAATAACATTTTATATGAGAATTTTCAATGGATTAAGAGAATCTTTTCACTATTTCCTTTTAAAAAATCATTTGTCAACAGCTTCTATATCATAGAATACTATAGAATACTACAAATTACTCTATTAATTATTATCTGACCTTCTGAGGCCCTTTTCTTCAAGGCTCATTTTCCTCAGGTTTCAATAATTTCTATGGAATTGAAGGACGAGAATAAACTGTGGGTTTATTGGAAATATGAGTTCTAGGAAATATTGTCAAAGATAGAATAAAACAAAGATATAAAAGAGCCTTATCAGTTGGTTTTGAGAGGATAAGCAATGTTCTGGTAACAAAAAAAGGTTAAATTCTAAATCTGATACATTTTATATTACAGGATTTAAAAATATGAAAAAATAATGAAGTTACATCACAGCTAGAAAAGATTATTCTTAAATTAACAGACATATTGATATTTTTTTGCTTTCTTATACCATAATTCTTTATACAATTTTATTGAGACTCTGCTACCCGAATGGAGTTTACTGTCATCATTTCTTGTGCTTTTTATTAATTGACTTTCACCATGCATTAAGTTATTTGCAGGCTGGGGAAAAAAAATAAGTCACCATTTAATGTCTCCGTTTACCTTAATAAAAAGGTAAAATATTTATGAGGGTCATGCAGAATAATCCCTAATGATAAATTTATTTTTTACACTTATGACATTTAACTTCATGATAAGGTGGTCTGCTATCATTAAGGAGCACTTCAAGCATTATTGATCTGCTGATGGCTCACTGTCATATAATAGTGAATCAAGAGCACAGTTTTTGAGGTATGCTGTTACCAGAAGTCTGATTTTTGTGCATCTGTAATTTTAAAGAAAAGGAATTTTGTACTCTCAGATACACAACAGCCAGTATAAGCATGGACATGTACATGACTCAGCCACACCATACATACAGATTTTGGCATCACTGGACACCACCTGAAAAACTATCAAGGAAAGATAAATGCAAATAAGAGAATCATAACTCTGAATTAAAAATTGAAGGAAATATCTAGACCATTTTGATATTTTGTTTATTTATATAATTTTTCATAGTCTGGGAATTCAGTGCAACAGAAATCCAGGAATAAGACAGAGCCATTACAGCTCCAGTGATATTTGTCTGTTGACAATTTGGAATCACACCCCACAACCTTATCTTCTGATGTTACAATTACATCTAGCTTTTAAAAGAAATAAAAGTAAAAATTCCACAATCTATTAAGAGGAAATCGCTCCATCAAATGGAGCTGAACAGAAATTTTCATAAAATATAATAAAACTTGCTTTCCTGGCAGTAAACATTTTATTTCTCTTTTTCCTCATATATTTGTATTCCTCCTCACCTACTGTTTATAGCAAAAATCATAGGTGAAGGTACTGAAGT
The DNA here is from genome assembly GCA_013400275.1 of Rhadina sibilatrix. NCBI lineage: Eukaryota > Metazoa > Chordata > Aves > Passeriformes > Phylloscopidae > Rhadina > Rhadina sibilatrix. The sequence continues at coordinate 189,475 of VWYO01006352.1, read as the reverse complement.
CATTTGAAGAACTTTACTTCCATGCTCTCATAAACAAGAAGCTTTGAAAGTCTCTGCAGAAAAATCTCCTCTCATTAGAATTCCATTCTAGCTTTGCAGATCAGAGAGACAATAACTAAAACATCTTAGTGTTTGTGTATGTAGGCCAGCTTTTTTATTTTTAAAACAAGACATTATTTCCTTTGAATCCTCATCTACGTATCATGCAAAGCTTCATGTTTAGTGGAGAATTTAGTTCCTTCTTCTCAAACACTTGAGAGAAGTTCAAGTTCTTATAATAGAAGTATTCAGTACAAATCTGGCCCTGAAGTGAGAGGGAAGGGAATTCAGACAGAGAAAATTGCCAGACCTAAATTAGTCACAGTTAGATGTTCAGACAGAATGTATGCCCAGATTTTTAATTTTCTTTTTTTACCCCCTTCAAATATTTTAATGATTCACAATGACTTTCCCTTGTTTTTATAATTAGGTCAGTGTCAGGGTACTTTGACATAGGGCACTGGAATCACATGACCTGGCTAAAATATATCAGTTAATGTGCTGAAATCAATGGTTAAGTTCTTAATTGTTAGTTTAATTTTGTATTTTGCCCTTACAAGGAAACTTTTCTTTGATTTCATTGTGAACTGTCAATTTAAAATTTTCTACTACATATTGAATCTTCATTACAGAGAAAGAACGCTCATTTTGAGAAGTCTTGAAATTTTGGTAGCTTTAACTTAATTTGGCTTAGTGTAACCTACATTAACATGAATGTACTTTATCATTTGAGGGAAAATTTTACTGAACTCAGATCTCATTACACTCAGCAGAGGGGGCAGATATGCACAATTTGGTTCTAGACAAGAAATAATCTCCCTTTTGGCAATGTGAAGATCAGCCACAGATGCCTTTCAGAGGATATTCCTTCTCTCGTGGGAAGGACTCAGTGAGGAAGGCAGCGTGCTAAGGACAAACGTGGAGGAAATTCAGGCTCCCTCAGCCCAGCTTGCCAGGGCTGCACTGGGGGAAGGTGTGAATCCCTGCACAAGTCCTGTTATGCAGAAATGCTTAAGCTGCATTGAATATTAAGATTTTCCAAAAATGTTTGAAATATATGAATTATTTTTTACAAAAAAGGGCAGTCTGGGTTCAGGAAAAGAATTGCCTTTGACAACCTTCTTTGAATAAAATTAAAAAAAATGAAATACATCAAAATATGACACCAGCTTGAAAACCACAGAATTGTCTCGGTTTTACTGCATCTTCCAGAAGTCAGTAACATATCTGCAAACTAGGATTTCTGTTTCTGCTTATGTAAAAAAATGCATGAGCTTAATCAAAAGATTTGTTCACCATCTTTTTGCAACTCTCAGAGGTGTATTAGGAATGCCAGAGATTTTGAATATGAGAAACAAGAAATAACTTCTACCTCATTTGCCATGAAGAAATCTCAGTGGCATTTTAAGCTCCTGTTTATCTCATGGGAAAGTTTTGAAGAAGATCTGCTGATTCCAAAGATAATTTGGTTTGCTAGCATGTGGCTGTAAACTCAGATTTTCAGCATAAATTTAAAATCTCATCATTTTGACATTTACTTGACATATTGCTTACTCCTCATATTCAGTGGTAGATTTTTTGACTCCAGCTATTTCAAATGGGCCACAAGACAAGGCTTTTCATGGCTACTAAGATATACAGGGTAGAACTGAATTGACTTTCTA
>VWYO01006352.1:166934-187729 GCA_013400275.1 Rhadina sibilatrix | reverse complement strand
TTTTTTTTTTTTTAACTTACAATCCTTGTCTGTAAAGGTGGTACTAGAAGAATGACCCCTATTCCAGCCTGAGTTAATTTTCATGTAAAATGACTCTAGAAAGTAGGCACCCTTTCAGAGCAGCCAAACTGCATGCACCCATCATACACCTCTGTGCAAGGTGACACCCAAGATGAATTTCACATCTGACAGCAATTCTGCAGAGACAGGGAGAGCACTCAGCTGAGGAGGTGTCTGCTCCTTGCAGATAATTGCAGCTTGCACTATGAGCTAGCTCTAATCCACTGGTCTCTCACAGCAACCCCTGTGGACCACATCAGGACAAGTCCATGTTAAAAAAAAAAATATTCATATGAAATGTTTCTAAGATATCTGTGATAACTGGAGAGTGAGTGTTGTGACTGAGTCATTTTGATTGATTCTGGATAAAGTGGAAGCAATAGTTTGACAGTTATTTTAGCGTAGATACCGAAAAACTCTAAAAATATCTGTTCATCTGAACTTTCTGAGGTGCAATGGTAGGCTCTGGAATTAAGATAGAGGGCAGACAGGGAAGGGGAAAAAGGACCAAGAAGTAGAGATGTCGTGTCAAAAACTTATATCTGGTTGAACATGTTTGTAATTACTGGAAAATAGGCATTTCTGCGAAAGCATCTCATGATTTCTGCCTTATTTCCACTTCTCTCTTTCTTTTACCACTTGCAGATTCCAAAGAGATAAAGCCTAGAACAACCAGACCCTCATTGCTCAGTCCTCAGTGCTTCTCCCTCATGTGTCCTTTGGTATTAAGCAAAATATGGTAGATCCCTACATAAGAGTACTATGAGATCCTTATCCTGCTGATACACTGTATGCCAGAGCTGATCTTTCAGTCCTTATCAAATATAAAAGCTTCTGTCCTTGTGTCCTGTGGATTTATATACTCCATGATATCAGCACTAGAAGTTAAAGAGAATTTTCTTATCTTTTGCATTGCTTGAGCCAGAGCTAGTTCAGAGGGCCCAGAACTATAAAGAACTATAAAGAAATGTTTTATTCTTCCAGGTTATCAGGGGCCCTAGGCACAGTACTGCTTGCTTTAAACAGCTTTGAGAAGTCCTTTGGCAGAATTTTGTATCTACAGGTCAGAGTCTCTCCTAAGAGTCAATATAATTTGTTAGATCTACTGTTTATGTTAGAGTCAAAACATATCTTTGAATTAAATCTGGCCTTTTGAGTGATATATTCCAGGAGGAGAATTCTCTTTGGTTGTAAAATCATAAAAACCCTTATTTGAAATTATATCTAGCTTGCTTGAGCAGAAATTTTTCATCTAGTTTTCCTTGCAATAGATTTCCAAGGTCATCCATGGAGAGGAGTATTATTGATGAGTTTGCTAATACAATTCTAATGTTCTATAAAAACTCATGCAGAAAAGAATACTGAATAGTTAAGGTAAGCAAATGAAAAATTTGATGAAAATTGTGTTTCATAAATTCTGAATCTCAAAGTACAGTTGAGTAATAAGTACCAGGAATGTGTATTCATAAATTCCAATTTAAACAGAGGGTGAAACTCACAAATTAAATTTCCTTTAGTTGAATAATATTTTCAACAAGATGTTTTAATTTTTTAAAAAAATCTTTGATTATTCCTACATCTCAAGTGTTGTGAAAGAGGGGAGAGAAGTGGTTTAAGTACTCCCACTAAACAATACAATTAAAACAACAAAATAGAAAGAGATGAATTTTCAACTTTAATTTGACAATATTTTTACTCAGGAAGGACTGTAATTTCTAAAAAAGAAAATAGTGGAGAAAAGAAGGATCATTTCAATTAAATATACATTGTATGTTATGTTTCATTTCACACTGCTGACATGGTTGTGTTGTAGTGTTGAGTATGTGCCTGTGTTTCTCTTGGAGAGCAGAAATGAGACTCTTGCTAAACAGCAGCTCAGTGCATCTGAACTTGAGGTACACTCTGCTTTCCATAACAGGTCAAGGTCTTATTCACTGCAGCCTTTAAGAACCATGACAATTTGGGATTCATCCTATGCCTTTCAAAACACAAACCATTGGCCAAACACAACCTCTGACAACCTGTCTGCAGTGTTGCTATACTAGAGCGTCTCTTCCTGTGTGATCGATCACTTCTTTCATGATAGATATTTTAAAGATTTATTCTGTATCACCAAATCTATGATATTTAGTACAATATATTAAACTTAAATGGTTTTGGCCTTATCTATTTTGTTTCAAACAATAAAGGTCTATAGCCTATAGGACTGATATTTGACCTGTCTGGTTCTTTCTGTGATTTTAGATGTAATGAATATCACAGGAATATTTACCACTTATGAAGCATTGATACAAGTAAGCTTTGTACTCAGAGAGTCGTAGAAATAGTCAGTGACCTGTTGCTGTCCTCTAGTTGCAAACTTACAGGAAATAAGAATGGTTTTGTGAGGTCTTTCATAGGCCTTTCCTAGTAAATGGGGAAAAAAAAGGTCTCAGTTAATAATGTTTTGTTTATCAGCTATCTGCAAATGAATCTTTTCATGTCTATAAATTCTGTGTCCATTATATGGGTTAGTCTTCCGTAGATAACATATACTGGAGATGAATATAAAATAAATATAGCTGCAGCTTGTGATGCATCCACAACAGAGTCACAATTTATTTGTGGTATTCATGATGTGTACCTGTGTCTTGTGTGTTTCTGTGTGTATACAAACACACACAGTTGTCCTCACCAGGGAAGATCTTTCCTGATATTCTGAGAATTGTATTGGCCAGAAAAAAATATGTAGAAAGGAAAGCAAGAGTATGTAAATGCAAGCTCTGTGGCAACCATCATTAATATGTTTATTTTGTAGGGTTTAGAAGCCAGGCCAGCTCTACTAGCCTCTTAAAAACTACTTAGAAGATTATATGGCTCTTTGCTGCATCAATACAAAATTGTACTTAACTGAAAAGTGGTATCCTGTATATGCTTTTTGCTTTTCAAGTACTGCCATTTCATTTGGTGAAGGGATTTGCATAACATGCAGTCATTAGCTACTATTTCATCTAAAATATAACTTGTTCTAGTTTCTTGTGGCCTCCTGGCTTTTTGGAAAAGCTGCAGTTCTGAGGGGAAAATAAAATAAATGGGCACAATAAAACATTATAAATTTTCCATACCATAACAAATAGTTTGATTTTGTTTATTGGTTTGATTTTTTTTCATTTATAAAAATCTAATCCCCAAGTAAGGGATGCATTTTAATGTAAGTAAAAAAAAAAAGTGATTTATAAGGGTATATGGCTGCTGCCAGATAACTTTGACCTATGAGAAAATACATGGTTTAATTATTCACTGATTCTTGTTAATCTAGCTATTTCTATACTGATCTAAATGTTGGTTATTATCATAAGCTATTCAAATATTATCTGTGCTTGTGTTATATTCTATATTATTTTATTTTGGTTTGGGGTGATTTTTTTGCTCCCTATAATGTTTTACTTCTGGGAAAGAAATGCATTGTGGTCTTTTGACCTGCAACATGTCTTATACAGTATTCAGATACCACAGATTTTTGGGCTGAGTAGCTGGAGGAGGAGATCAAAACATAATGAAAAACAAAATAACTAGCACAAGAAATGTCCAAGAGTGCTGGAAATTGATAAATTTAGTTGGAGCTTCTGTTCTCATTGGAAAAAAGCAAAACCAAACAGCTCCCACTCCCTATCACCTATTTTTGAATCTCTGATCCATTCCTCTGTCACTCATATAATGCCTGTAGACCAACACTCCATACATGAAAAGATATTTTTCATTATGTAAAATTATGTTTAGAGCTGAATAAACTTTTCAGTTTAAGGGTTAAATCAAAGATTTGGAAGAAAGTCAGGTTAAAAAAAACCCCAAACATTTACAGCTTTTTCATTAAGTCCAGGTTACTTTCTGGTCAAGAGTTTTCTTAAATTACAATGAAATGTTTTCTTTTTATTTTAGACATCGTAGCTCTGCAAATTTTTCATAGCATATTCAGAAATGGGGTTAGTACGTATCAAAAATATTTCAAATCCCTGTAACTCCTCTCATTCCCATTTTGTGAAAAATGCACATTTGTGGATATTTAACTCTTTTTACATCTCTGACATTTCCATACATGGCATCAGCTCATTCTTTTGCATGCTATAGCTCACTCATCTGTTCTAATTTTGTAGCTTTTCAAAGATAGTTTCAGAGTAACAACATAAGCAAACTTCTAAAGATAATTTTCTTGTCATAATCTTTGTCTTAATTTGTTTGGCGTGTATTCTCAATTAGAGGTTTTTCTCCTTACAAGTTTCTTGAGCTCTTAAGAAGAGACAATAAACAAAATTTGCCATTTTTTCAAGGTTTTTTTTTTGCTTTGAAGTAGTTTTTCTATATGTTTGGATTTTCATGGAATATTGTGAGTTAGATTATTGGGAAAAATATAATATTACATCCTGCATATAATCAACCATCATTCAATACATGTTATCATTCTACTGACTGGTCATCAAAGTACACATGAGGAATATGATCAGATGAAAAGCTATATTTTTTAAATGCAGTCCCAACACAACCCACATGCACAAGACTTAATGAAATAAGTCTTAATGAAAAATTCTCATTTTATCTGAAATATCAGCTTGAAAATAAAGCTGTTCATTAGGAGATGTTGTTTTGTTTTATATTAAAACTCACTGGAGTGATGTTGGATAATTCCTCCAAATTCAGTACTGATAGATACAAAATTTAGATTTTGGCAACCCTATAATTTTGAAGATAAAAATTAAAAATTGACAAGATAGTATTTTAAATGTCCTCTCTTTCCTTCACTTAAAACTAACATATTTTCCCATGTGTTCTTCAGTGTATTTTTTTCTGATTAAATTCATTTTTTTATATTATATTTGAAGAATATCTTGTAAAAATGAAATTTCTAACCTACAACTTCTGTGTCAACTTGTCTTTGGCTTTGGGTTGGCTGACACTGAAGTTGCATTTTATGGTTAAGTTTTACCATATTTCTTGTTTTGATTTAAATCTTAGCTGGTATAGGAGTTTTGTCCAGAATGAGTGTATTATGAAAAGTTGATTTTTATGCTGTAATTTTGAGTAGAGCTTAAGATATTTGGTTACACTGTGCAATGCTAATGCCACTATGTTGATTTGAGGTGTTTTATTTCTCTCTGCCAAAGACTAGCAAAACTGTCATTATCATAAGTGTAACCTGATATCCCTAAAAAATTACATATAAACAAGAAGATAACATAGACATGTAAATTTGTGGGTTTGATATTCACATCTGTTGAGATGAAAAAGTTTCGTTATGTCTGTGTTGGGCTCACATGTTTTATTTTAGGATAACCAAAGAGATTAATAAGATTATTAAATGCTGGTTTATGGTATGTTTGAAGTACCATAAAGTTACTTGTTAAAAAAAAAAAAAAATAGAACAATTATAATTAAGTGCTAGATATAAATGATAGAGTAACATAACATAATGTTGCTCTGTCTAGGTAATGGTGTGGAATATGATCAGTCACAAACCTATGGATTTTCAAAAGTCACTCCCTTGTATGGTGATAATGCACCCCTTTCATATGCAGTGAAAATTACTGTATGCTAATGGTTCTGCACTTACCTAATTTCTGTCATTATTTAAGCCATAGAATGACTTAAGGAAGTAGTTTAATTTTCCAATGCATCATTTCCAGTGCAGAGTGGTGGTAAGGGTTTTAGATTCTTCTCTGAAGTGCCTACTGACAGAAGGCAATGGACACAAATTCAAAAACCAGGAGATTTCATGTGAACACAATAAAGCACTTTACTATGAGGATCACCCAACACAAGTGGTTGTCCAGAGAGGTTGTTGAGTCTCCATCCACTGATATCATCCAAAACCCAAATGGACATGGTCCCACACACAACCTGCTGTATTACAGGTGGCTGAAGCAGTGGGTTGGACTAGAGGGGTCTTGAGAGGTGTCTGCCAACCTCAACTATTATGTGGATTTCCAGAATTTAGGATGAGCCATACTAATGATTTTTTGGTGGTACCCTCAATCAGGTTTTATCACACAATTTTGGAGAAGTGTCAAAACTGCCTTAACCATCATAAAAGCCTCAGTCAATTTTTTTCTCAGGAGTTGCTTCCTCTGCTAATGGCTCTCTGCCACATGGATTGTCTGTAAAAAGCAGCCGTAGCTTTTCACGTATTTAAGGCATTCATGACAATTTGCCTGTGGTGTGGATCCCCTGACATGAAACAGATCAAACTGACAGTGAAAAATTAGAAAACAAAATAATGAGACAGGTATCAATTTGGAAAGATTTGTTTTGTATATGTCAGTGCACAGGTGCTTCTGTATTTCAAAGCTGAAAATTAAAGTATTGAGGTTCTGCAAGTAACCAATGTTAGCAGTGATTTTTTTTCCCTTCTTTTTTATACTATCTATTTGAAATATATGAATTACATTTTAATGCTGTATTATCACTCTATTTAATATTACTTTGAGAACATGTTGAAACTAAAGCAAAAGTTTAGTTCTCTTTTCCTATTCTGCTTCACTAAGAATGCAGTTCATCGGTCTGTAAAATTCAGTAAGTACCACTATTTGGGGAGATTAATACCCTGACAATAATAACAACTCCTCTGGAAATATGCGCCTGCACAAAGGTAAATATCATGGTGTTCTGATCAGACTGTGTTTAACAATATGCCACATATTAGTCATGTTTGAAGGAAAAAATGAAACACATTACATACAATAAATACAGTCAAACTAAATTCTCCTAAATGTCTTTTTGAAGAGCTTGAGGCTCTGGACTGAAAGGCAATCTAAGGTTATCAGAGTGCTTTTGAAGTGTTGCATTTGGGGTTATCAGAACTGTTTCAATTACTGTTGGCTGAAATTATGCACACAGTGCACTGAACTAAAAAATAACTTACGTAAGTTCCTTTATAGTCTTACAGTCCAGGGATGGCTGAATCTCAGCACTCTGTATTTGAACCTAATGTTTTATGTGTGAGTTATTAAGTAACTCTCATTTTATGAGATGATTTTCCTTCATCTTCAGAGATGAACACAAATTGTTGTAAAATAGATTTGTATATTAAATACCGTAAAAGAAATTTCTTGGTGGTTCACACAATCAGAGCAGCAGTTAGTCTAAACTCTTCAAAAAAAGGTTGAATGTCTTATAAAGGCTCTAAATGTTTATTATGCAAATGTTTATACCAGTTATTTTTCTCAGTTTAAAATATTATTTTCAAAAAAATATAATTATGAGCTGAATGAAGCCTTTTGCCTGCCTACTTTTCAACAGAAACAGACCCCTTTTTATAGAATGTCCACCACAAATACACCAGGTAAACAGTTATGTTCATACTGAATAGAGTTTTCTTCTAGCAAAACATCCTACCTTTGAAGCTTTGGGCAAGGCAAATACAGTAGTCTACAAATATATAATGCAACATTAAAAGAGTGAGACCAAATAAGATCCGTTGGAAGAAGTAAAACCCTAAAACTATGATGTATAATAGTTAACAAATTGAAAAGAGTATCCTTTGATTTAATTGCAATATTGATTTAAATGTCCTGTTGGTTTCAGTTGGAGAGAATCCCAGGGAATGCCCTGCCCTCACAGATTTTGTGTGTGGAAATAAGAATTGCATAGAGTCTCAGTTCATCTGCGACTATAAACCAGACTGTGAAGACCTATCAGATGAAGCTGACTGCAGTAAGTATCAATTTGTGTGTTAATCTAATCTTCAATTAGAATTATAACCTTAAATTCTGTAGCATAGTTTATGTGAGCTCATAAAGATGATTCACTTGGAAGATGATCACAAGCAGGTTGTCTGCTTCCCAGCTCAAAAGGTCTGACATTTTCACATCCTCAGAGATATTTGCTGCAAAATATTCAAGTGTGGTTTAGTTGCAAAAGTGTGACTAACAAAAACCAAAGGTTAAATACTGAAAAAAAGTGCAATATCAAGGCCAAAGCCAGCTTAAGGGTTAAAAACATACTCGAGGAATTAAATCAATGAGCTACAATAAATATTAACTCTGAGAAAAAAATGTAAGCTTGTTTATTAATGTAAAAAAGGTGTTGAAAGGAAATATCAATGTTGAATGGGAAAGCTAAGCCCATATATGCAGCTCAGTAATCAGTCTTATTGTTAATCTTTGAGCTGGAGGGTCAAATTTTGCCCTAATGCAGGTATGCTAAAGAGTAAACTTGATAGATAGAGTAAATGAATCCACACATCAATTCAATGTTCATCCTTTGTGGAAGTAAAAGTACTTCATTGAAATAAGCCAATATTTTGTGATCCCCTGAAAATCAAGGCCTTTTTTCTTGCATGGGGTTGCTACATGCTCAACTGAACAGGATTACAAAAGTAATGACCCTTTACTGGATGATACACATTATAATTTTTTACCGTCTGCAGACTCACTAAATAAGATGCTAAAATGTCACTATATGAGATTTAATTTGGAGTTTCTCTCATTCATAAAAATAAATAGCAATTCTGAAGTATAAAAGCTGAAGATAGTGTCACTATTTCTGATCTCTACCTCTTTTAGTACTTTGTGTTGCAGTGAACTTTGTGAATCACATTCATGGAAATGAATTTACATTGAATAATAACTTCAAAATACCAGGTTTTTAAGAGTAGACTCCAAGATAGATTTTAAACATAATCTGTATTTCTTGTATAAATATCAAGGCTTTTTCAGGAGTTAACAGGCAAAGTAAGTGCAGCAAAATACTCTGTAAACTCACCCTTGTAACATTTTCCAGACCTAGCAGATACAGACTAAATTTGAATTACTGTCCAAAGTGAACTGTTCAGTAAAGATATTCAGAAAACTATGAAGACACTTGATTTATTCTCTAAATATTGTTAGAGTATATAGTAGCTTCCTTGGGGGAGGGTGCTGTTGTGTGTTTTCTGGAAGGACTCTTTTCTTAGTCAGATAATAGATGGGAACATTTCAGGCCATAAATTATCTTGAATCACAGTAAAGCAACTCAGTCTTTGCTATACTGAACAAAAGCTTTTCCAAGGGGAGAAAAAAAAATGCTCATATTCACTTTAAAAAAATAGACTGAAATACCTTTTTATTGTAGATACATCAAAATATTTTCATCCTCTTTAGTCTCGCTGTCTCTACCAAAGTGTAATGCAGAGGCACAGTAATCTGGCATTCAGAATACTCAGATAAGGCTCAGGTATAATACTTCCCTGTCTGCTCTATTTTAGTTCCAATAAATGATGCCTTATATTAAGATAAACACACTTTTCCCCTGAGCATATATCTCTTAGATGGTAATAAACAACATTAAAGGGCACATAATGCCTTCTAGATATGGAAGCCTGATTTTTTTTTAATGAGAAGACAACAGGAGCTGCTTAATCAGAAAAGTATGACAGGCACAGAGAAATCCCTTCATAGCCCAACCTGTCCCATCACAAGTGGTTATGGCCACATTTGACTGCAGTTTTCTCCTTTGCACTGAGCTCAAGGTCTGAGCTTATTTCACATTCTACTATAGTTTTATACAAGCGTGACTCCAAAGAAGTAAATGGACCATAATCTACTCAGCAGCAATTCCTGTATGCAGGATTTACAACAAGACCTGTATGAAATGAACTGCATCCACATAGGCTGATGGACTTTTCTTTAATAAACTCGTGGAAATTACTTACTCTATGTTTCATTCAGTCCAGCCAGGCAATCTTGCAAAATTTTGATTCTCTTTCAGTATGCTGCTGGAAGTACCGAGGTGAAAAAACCACACAGGAAAGCAGTTTCAATTTTCATAAATTGCAGCCAACTATACATACAGATTTGATTAATAGCAAACCTCAGTGTTGATGAACCAACTAGAGGAGTGCTTGAATTATTGAAATAAAAGCAATTTTTCCAATAAATGGAGCAATCTTCATCTGCTGGGCTCTAAATAGGGTATGCTTATCCATAAAAGAAAGCCACCCAGCAGATGCAGGTAGATCACATAACTTTGTCAACCCAGTAAGTACTGTTCATATATATTTATTAAAAATTGCCTTCTGAATGCACCATTAATATATGAGGGTAAAAAAACTAAAGTCAGGTATTCTATTATGACTAGTGTAAATCCTAAATAGATTTGTATTTTGATCTTGTTAGAGATGAAAAGAAAATGTGCTTTTAAAAAAAAATAATGGGTTCCCTTTGCTCTACCTGTGTGTGAGGTTGCTTATTGTTGGAGTTAGGCCTTTATTAGGCCTAATAATTACAAATTTTATTATGTTTGTAACACAGTGCCAATGCAGATGCTCACTGCATTTGACCAGCACTAACAAAATCACAGAAGGGTTGAGGTGGAAAGGCACCTCTGGGTTCAACCTCCTGCTTCAAACAGTGATTCACTGCAAGAGTTTGCATGGGGCTCTGCCACACAGGGTTTGAATACCTTCAAAAATGGAGACTCCAAAATCTATCTGGGCAACTTACAGCAGTGTTTTACCAGTTAAAAAAGGGAGTTTTTTCTTAAAAAAAGAGAAGCTTAAAAATTGCTTCCTCTATTTGTGCCTGTTGCCTCTTGTGCTGACACTGGGCACCACTAGAAGAGTCGGTCTTTTTATTCTTTAAACCATCCCAGAAAGTGTTTCTATACACTGAAAAAACCCAACTGAGCATCCTCATCTCTAGCCTGAACAGTCCCAGCTCCCTCAGTCTGTGCTCAGGAGATGCTTCAGTCCTTGCAGTACAGTAAGTACATTACAGGACAGTGAAAATTCTCCCCCTAGCATTCAGGGTTTTGATGCAGTGAATAACCTATTTGGATCAAAATTATATATCTTTTAAGAAATTTGTCTATTAGACATATTAGATATTAGGCATTTAACTAAGGTGACACCTTTTTTTTGCAAAACAAAAATACAGGGTTACAGTGTGTTTGCAGAGGTTGGTCACAGTTTTATGATAGTGATATTTTCATAAAAAATAGCCTCAGTTTTTCTTTTAGCACCGAAGTAGAAAATAGGAAAAAAACCAGAAGAGGTTACTGAGAGGTAATTAAATCTATTATTTTATCTATATCTTTTATACCCAGACAATTATAAATAGTTGTATTTTAATATTGCAGAATACTTCTAGATCAAGGAACATAGTCTAAATCCTCAAACCAATTCTGAACAGTCACAGTCTATATCTATATCTAAAATGCATGGCTGATTGTGAAGTTTAATATTTTGTAACATTTTTCCAAAGTCTCCTCATAGGTGTTGTCTGCACTCACACTCAGCAATCGTGTAGCTGTCTCTGCTTTACAACTAAGGAAAAGGTGTTTTGGAGCCAACAGAAGAGATTGTGGTGCTATTTGATTCACATGTACATTTCTATCATTTTGTTGATTAATTACTTTTCAAAGGTAACCTGAAACAGCAGAGGCCAAGTTAGAAATGGGCAGTTTAACTCAGATCTGAGTTTAGTCAATGAGTGTCCTAATCACAGGAACACCTCTCTCATCATGAACCTGCCCTCAGACATAATATTCACAAAGCCAACACGCGCTTATGAAAAATGCCGCTGTGGAAGGGCAGTCCAGGTTGCTAGCTAATTGTCTGGAAATCATTCTGTCCATTTGCCTTGGATAAGAACTAAATTTGGTGAAGTCATTGGTTTGTCATGGGCATTTATCTGTAATAAAGTTTATACTTGCTCTTAAAGTGAAGAACGAGTTTTTCCTTTCCTCATTAACTATCACATGTTATTTATGTCCCTGCAAGGAATTTAGGAAATCAGTGTTAGCCATACAGAAACCTTTCCATTTCCTTTTTAGTGTGCACACTATCACACCTTTATGTAGAGCTGGCATGATAATTCACTTTTTGCTGTATTTTCAGGTTACTACACAAGTATTCCTGGAAGCTGTAACTTTGAAACACAAGATCAAGAGTGGACAACTGTATGTGGATTTACACAAGATATCACTGATGATTTTGATTGGAATATTAGCAACAGTGCTGTCACAGGGCAAACAAATCCTCATACTGACCACACACCAGGTATTGCCATGTTGTACTACACCACTTCTGGGAAAATAAAGTATCCACTGAATTTTAAAAAAACAAACCTACAAAAATGTAGATTCGTGCCAAGATAACAGCACATCTCCTTTGTGATCAGCTGATACATGGGAGTGGTTCAAAGCTGTGCCAGAAAAGGTTCAGACTGGATATCAGGAAGCATTTCTTTACCAATAAGGAGGACAAACACTGGAACAGGCTTCCCAGAGGTGTTCAGTGCCCACAGCCTTTCAGTGTTTGGGAGGCATTTGGACAATGCCCTTAACAACATGCTTTATCTTGGGCAGCCCTGACCTGGTCAGCCAGCTGGACTAGATGATCATTTTAGGTCTCTTTTAACTGAAATAATACTATTCCTTTGTATTCAACTCTAATAACAAATTTCAGCTATGTAATGTCAGCTTCTGACATTAAGGGATGAAGTCTCTCAAATCCTAACTGGCAATAGTAATATTCTTCTCCTTGTCAATATTTTAAATAATCTACTTTCCCTGGAATGTGTTACCATTCTAATGAATTTTGGAAAAATATGCAATCATATGCAGGATGAGGAGCAAAGTGTGTTGGGTGTGTGTGAAATGCTTGAGGCTCCTCCCTTGATTTAACTGACCTCCCTGACATTGTCTTGCCAGAAATATTATTACAGAAGTTCTTCCCAGGATATTTCTGACAAATTGCTACCACAATGCCTGTTGATTGTCAGGACAATGAATTATATTGATAGGCAATTACAGTAATCTGTGTTATGTAGTAGGCATAATTATATATTGTATTACATAAATATTAAATAATATATTCTTTATATTAAACAAAATATCTGGGCAGGATGTTAATTTACATCATGAATGTACCAATCTCTATTTGAGAAGTAGTTAACTTTCTTTCCAGAAGCCTTAAATGTTAGAATCCCTATCTTAATTTTCATCTAATCAGCAAAGTACAGTTAGTATTCAATCTAGAAGTATCAAAAATTCTACTGCTTTTCTCTTGGGCTTGTCAGAAGCATCATATCCAGGCTTTGACTCCTTTTTTTTTTTTATATTTTATGTTTTCAAAATCAATAGAGACACCTTATCATGGGTGGCTGTAGCCATTTCTGTCAACTTGTTTATCTTCCCTTTTCCTTTATTCTGCACCTGCTGCAGGAACCGCTCACCTGATCCTGAAGGAACTGCTTATCTACCACAAATCACAGGTTTTGCAGACAGTCCTACTACTTTATGTTGTAGGCTGTAAATCTGGAAGTGCATTCCTCTTGGAAAGAGGCAGAACAGACAAGGTAGAGGTAGAAACTATTGCAGCTGTTCCAGGCAAGCTGTTTCTTGCAAATAAGTAGTTTGACTTGCTTCCTTGCTGTTACTTTGATGCAATGCGATAGCAAAACAACCACTAGCCCCTGGCTTTTTAAGGAGATTTTGTGTGTTTTCCTATTTCAGTTTCTGTAATTTAATTAGTTCTTTGTTTCTGTGAAATTACCCAGCAATTTTAAGAAAAAACAAAGTTGATAAAACGTGAAGCAAAAGGAAAACAAAATTAGAGCAAAGTGCTTAGAAAATTATCCACATTTGTAATTTACTTTTAAATTACCCAGGCAAGATATATTCACATTAGCTACAAAGGAGTTTTTTGTCAGAATTGCCAACAGTCTGTAATACTTAGAAATATCTATCAGTCCATCAGGTTTAGGTTGGATATTAGTAAAAAGTTCTTCACCCAGAGGGTGGTTGGGCACTGGAACAGCTCCTCAGGGAACTGGCCACAGCATGAGCCTGACAGAGATCAAGAAGCATTTGGACAATGCTCTCAGGCACAGGATGTGACCTTTGGGGTGTCCTGTGCAGGGCCAGAGGTTGGGCTTTGATGATCCTCATGCTTCTCTTTTAAGACAGGTTATTCTGTAATTCTGTTTAGCACAAGAGACATCTAGGACAAGAAACATCTTTTTATGCTGAAAGAGGAGAGACTTAGATTAGAAATTAGGCAATTAGAAAGAAATTCTTTACTCAGAAGGCAGTGAGACACTGGAAAAATTTGTGCAGAAGCTGTGGATGCCCCATCCTTGGAAGTGCTCAAGGCCAGGCTGGGTGTGTTTTGAGAAGCCTGATGCAGTGGGTGGCATCCCTGCCCATGGCATGGGGTTGAACTAGATGATTTTTAAGGGCCCTTTCAACCCAAGCTATTCTGAAATTCTGTGAAATAGAATTAGCATTATCAAGAAAGATCTGCATACAGCCATGGTATGGTATACATATATGTGGTTAAAAAAAAAAAAAACCATAAAAGATAAAAATGCTTATAAACTAAAACATAAAATAGTATTGGAAAACTCTAAATGTTTTTATCTCTCTCTCTCTCTCTCTCTCTTTTTTTTTTTTTTTTTTTTTAAGGTAAAGGACAGAGGTTTTTGTATGTCAACTCATCTGCCCAGAAGGAAGGAAACAGAGCAAGGATAACTACCACCAAATTCTTCCCAGCTAGTCTTGGGGTCTGTAGAGTTCGTTTCTGGTTCTGGATGTTTGCCTCTAAGCAAACAGGAGTCTTAAAGGTAAAAGTCCTTCAACTACATTATGGCATAATAATACTTGCTTTAGTACTATTTGCATTTTTGCGTCTAGGATTACCAAAATCTCAGGAATTTATGTTAACAATACTTCATCACAACTTACTGCAGTTACACCTTTAGACAAATCTTCTCCTGACAGGATCAAATGACAATTCTGCTTCAGTTTGGGTTCCACTTGAAGTCTTTTAACTACATATGTAAGAATTAACACTGCATATTTGACTAGCATAGTAAAACCTATCCAATACCAGCACATTCTATGCAGAATTTACTCTAACATCAAATAGAGGCAGTTTCTAATGTTTAGTGGTTTAAATTAAATGTTTTAAAGATATTAATGTAACCATGTGTGAAAGGTGTTAAAACAATTGGAAATAAGATATTTAACTGTATTAACAATTACAGCCCAAGCTTCCATGAAACTGTCATCTTGGGATTCCCCAAGCATCCTTGAATAGTACATCTCTGGCTGATAAGTAATCCAGTAACTGTCCAAGGAGGAATGTGACCCCTTGGCAACAACTCTCTTCATGTGACTCGCTGAATAAATATGTTGCACAGTTCCTTTTTAAGTGACCTGAGAAAGACTACTATCTGTAAGATTTGTTAAATTTTGAAAATACAGATTATGTTAATTTTTTAGTCAGCAACAGAATATAAATTACTCTATGTTAAAAATGAACAAGAATATTTTTGTAGTCTTGGACATTGAAATAAGTCAGGAAGTTTTTACCACTGTTTTTCTCCACTGGAGAAGATTACCATAGCACTGTTCCATGGGATTATAGTGAAATTAGGCTGGAAGGGCCTCAGGTGGTCTCTGGTCCAACCTCTTGCTCCAAGCAGAGTCAGCTACAAGATGATGCTGAGTGGCTCAGGAGTTTACCCTGTCTTGAAAATGTCTATAAATGGAGAGTAGTCAGCCTCTAGGGGCAACTTGTGCTGCTGGTAAACTCTACACCTTCTTCTCCTTACATCCAGCCCAAGGACAATGTTACCCTTCATTCCACCTTTTTTCCTCTATTTTCTTTTTTTTTTTTAGTAATATTTTCAGGATGGAGTTTGCATATAAATTGTATCTATAGTACCTGGTTTATTACTCTGAGTATTGCTATAAATTTACTTATTGATTAAAAAAAAGCTGTATTTCATGAAGTTCATATAAGCAGCAGTAAAAAGCAAACATAAATTCCTTTTTTTAATCTGTTGATAGCTGAAATACTATGAGATTATCTATGATTAACTATCTGTTTAAATTCAAGTATCCTGGACCTTACAGCATGCAAGATTGACGATGAGACCCTTTGAAGGAGCTTTTGAATGTTTTCAAGCATCACAGAACACTTAGCATTTGTGAATAAGTAGATATGTGTGGCCTGTGTGTGAGTTAGTAGGCTGACAGCCAGAGCCTGCTTTTTAATTGTTTTTTTTTTCTTTTTAAGCAAACTAGTTTAATTTACTATCATTGCCTCCATTTCATAAAGAGTTGTCTTACTCCCACATACAAATAAATTTCCCTGTTTATGGCTTTCCTACATGTGCTCTTTATGTAGAAACGTACTCACAACAGACTGAAGTACTCAGCAAGGAGTATCATCCCATCACAGAATCAATTTGCCTCTGTGGACATTTTGCTCTTTTCTATCAAACTAACAAGCTATTTCAGTATCAACTGTTGCTCTTATTAAATCAAGAATATAAATTAACTGTGCCCATTCAAGTGAAAAAGAAAAAAGCCTAAAAAGAACAAAAAGGAAAAGCAATAAAATCAACAGACCAAAACTTCTAAAACAACAGCTCTGTGAAGATTTTTTTTTTCCAGTTTGCAGTGGAGGTGAAAGAAGTCAAACTGTAATAGGAAGTTTGAATAATGTGCCAGAATATAATAACATCAGTACAAAAGCTGATATAGTTCTTATCTGAAAGACAGCTATCTGGTTGAATTAAAAAAATAAAAATGAAAGGACTACAGATATAGGACATACTCAGATGTGTGATTAAAACAGCATACAAGGAATGGGAAAAAGATAAAAATGAACATTGTAATGGTATACAAAATAGACATGGTAGAATACACAAAATAATGTGAAGTTATGGGAACAATCCTATTCTTACTCAGAAAAGGAACTAGTTACTGATGAAAGGAAAAAGGAACTGGAAATGCTTCTATTCTGTATTCACAGTGCACATTTCAATTGCACAATTCCATTGTCATAAACTCTGTAATTTGTTCATAGGGAAACCAAAAGTCTGGGCTATTATTATTTTTAGAAAAGACACAACGTTTACAGCAACCCTTACATTAACATAGAATGGATGCTATATAAAAGAGATCTGAATACTCCTGCTTCAGGATGTATTAACCAGCAGGAGAAAAATTTGCTTTGTAATGATTAAGAACAAACCCACTAGCTTTCCTTAGAAGTATTTAACAAGAATCTTGAAAGGGGAGTTTTCCAGCACTAAATACAAGCCTGGTCTAATATACCAATTAATGTGCTCTGGGCAAAAATACCCCTTCATACAAACAAATCTTGCTGCATTATGCAGTAAATGTGAATTTTAAAAAAAATCCTCACATTTATCTTTATATTTTTATGACTACTTTTTTGAATTTAATGGTGTAGGAGAGCAGTTTCAGCAAAAATGAATGTGGTTTTTACATCTGTTTCATTCCAATGGAAATTCTATTGATCATCTGTCAGTTGGACTGAAAATACTCAGTGTTTGTTATGCTTCTCTGCCCATTTACCTCAGGACTCTGCCATACCTATAAAGTGGAGAATTAAACCAAAATTAATTGCTGATGTGGTAATACAGCCAGTATATCAGTTTTCTGCCTTGGTATTTGTTGATATCAACAGAACTGATTTATAATAAATTTTGGTATAAGGTCAATTTTACTCAAAAAACCCTAAATATTTTATTACTTCAAACTAATGTTTAGGCAAAATTTTTATTGCTTCAAATAAAGGTTTAGGGGAATAAAGAGAAAGGAGATAATTAATTTTTTAAGTACTTCTCAACTGGGACAATGAAATATGATACAATTTTGTAATCTGATTTGTGGGCTTAAGAGAAACAATTTCAGTCTGTCTCTGGTGGGACTTCAGTCCAAGTAAGACATGTGATGATGCCTGCTGAGGAACAGGAAGAGCTCCAAGGCATGATCTTAAAGATGTAAAGCAGAAAACATAGCAACATTATTCAGTGGAGTCAATGAAAATTTTCCTCAGCTGACACAAGTCTCTGGTGCCTAATGAAGTGAAAATACAGGTTCTTTTTCTCAAGATTTTCCTGTTTCCTCAGCTAGCAATTAAAGACTCTAAGTTGTCACTGCTGGGAGAATACATCTCTTATGATGTACCCTTCAGACATGCATTGGTTTCTTATTTATTTGGCAATTCAGGTGGAATGTAGTACTTTCTAGCATTCCAGCTGCTAGATTCAGGCAAGATCAGGAAGATAATACATCATATTGAAAAGTCAGGGTGAGGGTACAAGATAGCCATGAGTTATAACTGCTGATTAACAAATAGAAAATAGTTTTTATCTTTTGACCTTAAAAAATACTTTCCGTATCCTCAAAATGAAATTGAAGCTGAAAAAAGAATTCGGAAGTTTCTAACACACAGGATATTCTGTGGAGAATTAGAACTAAGTCATGAATTTAAGGCGGAAAATAGGATTTTCTAAAGAATGTTGTTCTCTGTGGATCAGCTAGATCAGTATTAGGCTGGAGAACAATCTTATCAGACTGATACATACAGAGTTGTTCGATGGGATTTTGCTACAACTTGTTGTTTGGTTGTTTTGAGGGTTTTGTGGTTTGGGGTTTTTTTGGGGGGAGGGGATTGTTAGGGTTTTTGTTGTTGTTTTGTTTTGTTTTGTTTTGTTTGGGGTTTTTGTTTGCTCATTTGAGTTTGTTTGTTTGTTTGTTTGTTTTCTGGGTTGTTTTTTGTTTTTCCTCCGTTACATACCACATAGTGGGATTCATCTTGCCAGCTTTTTTCTCTTGCACATCTTAAGTTGTTTTCACTACCAGGCCAGCTTGTACACTTTAGATAGAATGCTGTGCAGGAACATGGTGCTGGAGGTATTAAGCCCCTCAGAGCTGTACCTTTCCAGGGCTTTAGGGAGACCTTATCCATGTAAATTTGCTCAACCTTTAATGTGCTGTATATGTTTGCACAGGTCAGCAAAAGTCTTGTATACTTGTATACTTGTATACTTGACATACTTCCTGATCCAGAAGATGCTCAAACACTGAGTGACATGGGTAGCCCCAGGAAAGAAGATAAAATGTTTCTTCACTTTCACTAGGCACAGCCTCATAGAGAATAAGACCTGTATCCCGTGCTAAAGGAACAGAGTCCTTGGGCTTCCCACTTTTCTGAACCATCCTTTAACCTCATTTGATCTAGCATGCATTTTCGGTTATGTGTTACTCTTTTAGAAATTTCATCTAACTTTTTTAGAAGACATTTAAGAATACAGACCCTTTCCTGGCATAGCTGTGGATAGAAAAAGGTTTGGAGAACTCAGGTATTCAGGAGTACTTTGGCAAGTAGTGGGATTGAAGCATTACCCCAGGAGGGTACTTGACAAATGAAGCAGAACTGGGAGTTCAACAGAGATTTTCAATTTACCAGTTTAGAGATTTACACTAAATGAAATCAGTTTCCTCAATTAGCCATGTGATTGTTATACACCAGGTTTAAACTTTAGTCAAACCTGAGGACAGAGTCACATAAATTACCATAATGAATTAATTAATCCATTAGTAACTACATATCTGCACACCCTTACTCTATGATAAATGTAAGTTAAATCACAAAGAAAAGAAAGACAAGGCATGTAGGATGACTTTACATCTATGTGAGCAAAGCTGATGCCACCCAGTTTGACTTGGTGCCATCCCAGATCCCCTGGCCAGTGAACACACAGAAGGATTCCTGACTGGTTTATTATTTGTACTGAGCTTGAGCTGCAGGTTGGTCTGTGTGTGCAGAGAAAGGGTCCTTGCTGCATCTGAGATCAGACTTTGTATGGACACAATGACATTTCTCTGTACATAGACAGACCTGCTCAAGCAATTATTGTGCCTTGAAACTTTTAGTATGAGAAACTTCTACGAACCTGACCAAAAGAACTGGGAAAAAAAAAAATCTGACTTTAAACAATGGGTCAATCTTTAGGTATCCTGTAACAAAGATGCTAGTATTGTCTTCAAATGTTCTGGATTCTTGTCGCTTCCCCAATAGCTATTTGTGCAGCTGTGTAACTTAACAATGAGATATACTGAAAGGGATATTGCCTCAATATTTACCTTCCAAAAGTAGTTATCACTGCTTATAGCTAAAACTGTGCTAACGTTGTGACATGCTGTAAAATTCCAGATCGTCAAGATTGTCGTATTTCATGATTGGTGAAATAGTGAATGGTTCCAGAGACACACACAGGTGTTTAACCTTGTCCTAACCTCACATGAAGGGTTTCTCTAATCAAAGGTTTCAACTTATTAAGACCTCAGAGCCTAGTAATGTGAAAAACTGTTACACACAGTTTTTAATTTTATTTCATGGGTTGAGCCATCTCTTTCTTCTCAATGTTTGTTCTTTTAATCCTGCAAGAGGTAAGGCTTTAGGAAGACAGTGACAAGATATTGCTGTTACACAGTGCAGTAACAAAAGATCAAGCTTGACAAAATTTGGTCCTAATTTGAATTACTCTGTCAGTATTCTTTCTTTCTCCATTACAACAAAAATAAAATAACTTGCAAGAGTATCCAGGAAATCATAGATATTTTAATCAATACACTGTGTTCAAAGTATGTGGGATTTAGGGTGCCATTTGGGTTTTTAGTTTATTTGTCCCACCAGGTGGACTGGGAGAAACAAAGGTATTGAAATATACAGATCATTAGCATGGGTTCAAGATCATAACTTTCTTGGGCCTCAGGGTTTCTGTTCCATTATTAAACTGGAGCATTCAGTTGGCAACATGAACATACAGGTCACTGGAAAATTGGTTTAAAAGAATTATGTTTCTGAAGAAGAGAATATTGATTATAGTATTCAGTCCCTTAAAAGAATAGTTGTCATCTGGATTGGTTAGAATATGCTTACTTTCTTTACTCCAGTT
>VWYO01006352.1:110496-166315 GCA_013400275.1 Rhadina sibilatrix | reverse complement strand
GTTTTTTTTTTTTTTTTTTTCTCTTCACAGTAGCTTTATATTTGAAGCTGAACTAGCATTAGCAAAAACATTCAGTAATATTTGGTCATCACCAATATGAAGTGGATCTGAACCACATCTAGGAGGGTCCCAGGCAGGAAGCTGCACAGCTGCACTTAGGCTGTGTTACTCTCCCAAGCTGTGCTCCTGTTGCTTAATGCTGACTCATTTGCATCTCTGGGTTCTATCAACAGATATACACAGTTGGAGAACATGGAATGGATATCCTTATGTGGTCTTCTAGTAGAAATGAAGAAAACAAATGGATGTATGGAAGTGTAGTTCTCTCCAGTAACAGCCTTTTCAGAGTTGCTTTTGAAGCTGAAGTGGGGCTGAGTCAGCCCACAGAATTTGCTCTTGATGACATTTCTTTCACCCCAGAATGCATTGATGGAGGTATGCTGTTACACAAATATATACCATACATGTTCTCTTTTCAGAGGGCAAGGAAAACTGTTGCATTTCATACTTCAATGTATATCACAGTTACAAAGTTTGACATATTTTCTGTTTCTCATGGTTTATAGAAGACAGTTTTGTGTTTTAGCTAGAAGTTGAACATATGAATAATTATAGTAATTCAGAATATTGCTGGCATCGAGGGCCTGAACCATAGTTGAGAGGAATTTACTGCTGCTCCACTATATTGGTTTTCTCCTGTATAAAAAAAGTCAGAGAAGACATTAGTTTGGGATGAAAGAGTTTTATGAGTATCAAAGTAGTTCACAATTATTTTCAAAGAAAGTTGTTAGGTTTTTATCTTTGCTCTCTTTGTAAAATACAAATGTGTACCACATTTTCCTCGCTAATATTTTCTTAGAGTATTTACAGTCTCACTTCTGGATCTACATAGAAAAAGAATTCTAGTGTCTAAAAATGCCTTGGGTTTTTTTTTTTCTGTGAGAAAAGCAGTGGTTTACTCTGAAAACAAAATGTAGCATATGATACCATATCATAAGAAAAAGAACAGTATACATGCAAATACAGACTCTGATAGAAATACCAGCACAACTTAATGACTAAGGGACAACTAGGAATTAATTATTATTGTTAAATAAATGCCAATATGAAGATTATAACAATCTTCTTTGATGACCTTTCTTTCTATTAATACAGCTCTTGTTGTTCAGATAGGACAGCCTGTGACAATCTAGTTGTCATGCTGTTCAAGAAACTTTTTCTTTTATTATTTTTATTATGATAAGCACCTCCTGGAGGAATTAAACACATGCTGATTAAAGCTGCAAGGGAAATAATATGTTCATGCAGGTGACATTTGTTCAGACTCAAGCTGAATAAGAGTTTTGCTTATTTTCTCTAAATAGGCTCAGGCAAATAATATTTTGGAATGTAATTCAGTGAGCTGCAGACTATGTGCAGAAACAGGCATTTGTTCTACCCGTATTACGTTTATTGCCTTTTTTAACCATATCTTAAGAATAGCATAGGCAGTTTCATGCATAGTATATCATAATAGGGAAATTTTCAAATTATATATTTTAAGTACCTGTAATTCTGAAATAATAGTAATTATAGAAATAAATTAATTTTAATAGAGCAACATTTTCTAATGACTTTAATTTTCTCCAGAGATTTTTCCAGTTGGAGAATACTTCAAAACATTTAACTTGTATCACAATCTGCTGCTCTTACAAATGTGATATATCAGAAGTTTGGCCTGAAGAAAATTTGTTGGCATTATATTGGTTACTTAGTTTGTTGAATAAGTCAAAAAGTCGTGCCTTATCTACATGCATACATTGCAACTTGATACATAATCTACTCTCTAGACAAAGAACTGTATCTAGATGCTGTTACTCAAGATTGGTTTCATACTGTCCTTGGAAGAGTCCTATCCTAATAATCTTTGCTGCCCTGGTAGAGCTTGTGAAGAGACAAGTGAATTACATGAAATCCATGTAATACAATAAACCACAGCAATTTAGGAAAAAAAGAATCTACCTCAATTTTTAATATTG
This sequence comes from Rhadina sibilatrix, assembly GCA_013400275.1. NCBI lineage: Eukaryota > Metazoa > Chordata > Aves > Passeriformes > Phylloscopidae > Rhadina > Rhadina sibilatrix. The sequence continues at coordinate 164,297 of VWYO01006352.1, read as the reverse complement.
TTCCTGACAAAGAGCTACTTAGGAGGAGATGCTGTTTTTTTTACTAGCTGTTGTTGCTCGAGAGCTGCTTAAATATTCAGGTGGTAAAATTTGAAGATATTACCTTCCAATAGTATAAAAGCACTGTCCTGTAGATATTTGAGCAAGGACATTTTTCTGTAACAGAATCAGTGGGAATGTTTACCTAATCCACTGTTAGTCCTGCTTTGATTGTTGCTCATTAAGTTTATTCAAAGACCTAGCTCAAAGAAAAGTGTATTACCTGCAGTGCAGGTTTTGTGTGATGTTCCTCCTTTCAGAAGATAGCTGTACTACTGCAGATCTTTTTTCTTCTCTCTGTATTATTATTTTTCAGCTTGCCTTTAATTACTTTGAGTTTCCAGAGGCAGCATGTTCTAAATGGAAGCAATCACAATTTAACTGGTTGGGAGCTCTAAGTAATAAAGCATTGTCAGCAGCTCTAATTCAGTTGTGGTTTTCATATTTTTAAGTAGTCAGTCCACATTAGCCATGACAGTTCCTAGATATCCAATAATATTTCTGAATATTTAAGCAAGGTGTATTCAAAGTAGTGGTAGGTCAAAGCTAGGCTGACTGCAGCAGTAGCTTTCAGCTGATGCTGATGCAGAGGGAGCTGTCTGTGGCACAGGATCTTGTTCAGAATTAGCTGCTAAATGAGATATATTTCTACCACTTTTCAAGGTCCATAACTTTCTGCTGATGGAGTTGTGTGAAGATTTTATTTTACATCCTAGGGACCAAAGAATTTAATTGTTACCTTGTTCTAATGATCGTCTTCAAATTTGGAAATAACAGCTNAAAAAAAAAAAAAAAAAAAAAAAAAAAAAAAAAAAAAAAACCAAAAAAAAAAAAAAAAAAAACCCCAAAAAAAAAAAAAAAAAAAAAAAAAAAACACTTTATTTCTATTTAATGCTTAATTTTTCAATATAAAATTTAAACAAGCACTTTTATTTCTAGTTTCAGAGGGACAAAAATTTCCTAAGTATTGAATCAGATTTTATATTCATTAATATCTTTCTCATAGTATTTTCTAGTTCAGCTGAAATAGGAGGCATTACAGAAATTCTAAAAATTATTGGTATACCTAATTTAAATACTAGCACTAACTTAAAGATGCCTAATAACCAAACTTTATTCTGCCTATGAAAATCAGAATACTATATTTTGCCACTCATTCATTACTAGAGAAATAAACCAGATGGACAAATTCTGTGTAATTTAGTTAAACAGCACTTCTACATATTGGAGCAGTATTCTGGAGAAACAAATAAATAGTGAATATATTTTGTGATGTCTTCCAAAGATCACCCAAGTGAAATATTTGTGCTTGTGGAGATCTACTGAAAGAAGGTAAATCTCAGTACAGAGTCAGCACTGAATGACGCTCCAGCTCTTTTTCACAGTCAAGTTACCTGCTAGGCCCTATTTAGCTGCAACTCTTTGGGAACTTATTCCTCTAAATTGTACAGCTTTAACTAATTGCTTAAGTAATTTTGGTTTATTCAAAAAGAATACTGTTGACACTTTAAAATGAATATTTGGGATGAATCTTGGGGATAAAGACAAGTGCAAATATCATATGGAGCTTGAGGCTCCAGAGAATTTGAGAAAACAGTATTTGCTTTTCCACCATCAGTCATGCTTATCACCAGTTCAGTATTAATATTGCTTACTGAAATAATTAATTTGAATAAAATTAATCTGGATGTGCTTCTGTGTCTATTCTTCTACTTCACCTTTCCTTACCATTCTCTCCTTTTAAATTTCTGGTTTTAGTCTATGTTTGCTGCACAGTTTATTTCCCATGGCTGCTCAACGTATCAGAAGTGTTTTCTTTCTTTTCTTCTGTTTTGTGAGCCACTTTTTATCAACTTTGATCATTTTATTTTAAAATCTTTTTTACTTCTGAGCTTTTTTCATGCATTCCATTCTTTACATAACATTTTTCAAAAAATGTCTCTTTAGCCTATAAACTTAGCACATGAGAAAGGACTGTCACTCTTTCAACTTTAACACCACACCCCACTGCAGCTTTTGTTTCACCTGAAAGATTTGTTTCCAGCAGGACATATTGTTATTTAAGGATACATTGGCTATAAAAGAGCAATTCAAATAGTGCAAAACATTCAGCATAGACTGGACATGTCTTCTCTGACACTGCATCATCTGACCATGGTGGAGCTGTGACTACAGGAAGTGCTATTTCCCAGGTGTGATGGGTTGGGGCTTTTTTCTGATGTTGTCATAGTTCTTGACTTCATCACAGAGGTTATCAACAAAAGGGTCAGATTTGCCTCTTAGGACCTGGAAAAAAGTAAAGTTTTTGGTGATTGTTGGCAGCTGTCACTTAGGCGAAACATTTGCTTTGAAATGTCAATTCTTCCAAGTCTCCCCATTGCTGTGTAGCAAAGCACAAACTAAACTTTCTGTAAAGTTTCTATATAATCCTTACACTGAGCAAGCTTTCGCTTGTGAAAAAGCAAATAGAAGAAACAAATCAGAATCTATGAATTATAAGACAGGTTTTAGCTTTACACTCAAGCCCAAAGGCATTTTTAAAAATGTGTACAAAAGCATGCCAGTACCCTAAAACCTAATATCCTCCAAGAATTCATTTTTCAATTTATTTGAACCATCATAAGATGGTTCAAATAAAATGAAATATAATCAGGAGATACAGCCACATCCATCCCTTTAGATCACCTTTCCTAGTTTTCTAGAAGAAATCATATTGCAAAAACTGTATGACAAAGGAAATTATATTCAATCAAATTTAAGATGGATATACTCAGAATTTCTGGTCAGCCACAGTAAGTAAGAAAAGTGTGCATCTAGAAATATAACCCGTCTCCAACAGTTCTGGATAGAGTATAAGAAAATGAGATCTATATGTACTGTTTTACCCCAATATATTTCCCATTTGCAGCCATTTGTAATTCAATCTTCCTGAGCCACATATCTCAGCATAATGATCCTCAAGTTTTTTCCTCCTCTTTGAACTTATCTGTTCCCTTTATAACATCAGGGAATTTTTAATATTCAGAAATTAAATTATATGCTGCTGCTTGTATGAATCTAGGCTTATATTCATGAATAGAAAAGCTGTTTAGTGCTTTCTCCTTTAGGCCTTGAAATGTATGGTATCTTTATTTAAACCTTGGTTATTCACTCTTTTGTGTGGTGGGTAGGATTTTCTTAAGACATCTCCATAAAGCAGTTTCAAATCTCACAATGCATGCTATAGACCCAATCCTGAAGTTCCTTCAGAGTAAAATAATTTCCATTTACTTCCAAATAACAGCAGAATATATGCAATATCATACCAAAAATTTGTGATAGGTGTGTGTGTTCAAGCATCAAGCTAAGAAGGAAGGTGTCCCAAGGGGCCAGAGCTATAGGCCATTCTCTATGTTCAAGGTGGAAGGAAGTGAACGTTATAACTGGCATCCAATTTAAACTCTTCTTATGACTGTTTATAATTTGAACATAACAGAATGAGGATGGAATCTAATACTTATTCACTGAATAACTCAGTAAAAGAATAGTGACTCTGAAAACTATTTCCATATAGCTAGATGGAAAGAAAGAAAATGGTAAAATAAGAATCTATGTAGATAATCACCTGATAATGAGTCGAGTTTTTCAAAATCAGTATTAGCCTAAACTACTATAATTTTAGATGATATGTGGTATGATATGAAGGTATCTAATTTTCAGAAAAAAAAAAAAAAAGGGAGCAGCATTTCTTTAGAAGTGAATCCTCTTGTGATTTTAGATAAGAAACCACAGAGCAGAGGTATATATGTGTGGAAATACTAATTTGTCATAATGTCATAATTTAATAATGTCATAACATTAGTACTGATTTATTTGTTTCTCACAACACATATTCATAGAATCACAGAATATCCTGAGTAGGAAGGGACCTACAGGGATTATGGAGTTCAATTCCTTGCACTGCAAAGAACCATCCCCAAGAGTCACACTTGTGCCTGACAGCATTGTCCAAACGCTCCTTGAACTCTGTCAGGCTGGTGCTGTCACCACTGCCCTGGGGAGTCTGTTCCAGTGCTCAACCACATACTGAGACTTTCTCCTCCCTATTTTATCTTCGCTTCATGAAACACACTCTTTGAATCCTGATTTTAAGCCTCCCCTGCTTTTCCTGCCACAGATTTCCATTTGCTTCAAAACAGGGTCTGTGTGATTATATGTAAAAATAATCTTTAACCACATTATTGAATACTATTTTTCTAAGAGTTCTCTTTTCTTTTTCCAATACAGAGATGAGAGATAATTGAATATTTTTGTTTCTCTGTGCACATTATTCAGATATATCTTTGACTGCAGAATTTATCTTTATGAAGAGCTTTTCTAAAGCTCACATATAGCTACTGTGTCCAAATATTTGAAAAGTATTTGATAATTACCTGCATGACTACTTCTTATTTCATAATGTTATCTACCTGAAAAATAAAAAGAGGATAGGATAAAAAAAAACAACTTCTGTAATTTTGAGTACTAGCTTGGAAATTTCCAAATCATTTTTGTTTTCAGACTCATAAAAACAAAGAATCTTGAATTGATCAAAAAAGCAAAATATGAATTGGCCAAACTGTTTCTCGTGTGCATACCCTAAACTGGCAGACTAGTGATAAGCTGTCTTGATTTAGGACAACTTAAAGAGGAGGAGACTAAAATGAGTCACATCCCTAGTCTTAACCAATTCTTTTCCCCTAGTAAGGAACAAATGCTAGTAAATATAAGTGAAAAAATACCCTTTACTAATAAGCGGAACAACAAAAGGAGAAAAATTCCCCCGTAANACCATTTACTAATAAGCGGAACAACAAAAGGAGAAAAAATTTCCCTGTACAAAAACACTAGATACAAAATTGCTAAATCTCAGGAACCCCACAGGTGCAAAGAGAGACCCGAAATGCCAGAAATACCCTTTCCAAGATGGTGCCCAAGTATCCTGAAAGACAGAGGGAAAATGGTGCCAGCTCTCTCTCCAAGACAGTGCTCCCCAGGTGGCCCTTGGTCTGGGAGGCAAAGGGACAAATAAATGATGGTGCACAAGAAGAACCCTCCTGGGAAGGTGGCAGCTCACGGAGCTGCCCCATGGCAGATGAAGATCTGCCAGCACCTGTGGGGTGGGCTCTGCCAGCACCTGTGGGGTGGGCTCTGCAGCCTGCGCCTCCTCCTGCCGCCCACGGGCCTCTGCCGGTGTCGGTGCTGAGTCCCTGACCCACTGCTGTGCTGGGGGGAAATTCTCTGTCAGTGCAGACATGGGGTCACCCAGCCCCATGGGACCAGCTCAAGCTTCACTGCCTGCGGAATTTGCAAGATTCACTCTAAAGGTTTGTAATTGCAAAATGCCATTTTCCCAATTTCCTACAGTGGCAAGCCCAGAAACCCACCTGAAGCAACCCTTTCAAAAGGGCAGCATCCACCTTCAGCAAACTCCACCAGGCAAAGAAGGGAGCCAGCTTGGGTGCCCTGGCCTTCTAAAGGGACCAGCATGTCCCAGCTGCCCCACAATTCTGGTTCTGGAGTTTAAAGGGACAGTAAGAGATAGATGTGAAATACAATGACATTCTGGGTTACCCATGACAGAAGCATTACAGGTGAGCTAGTCAAAAAATTAAACAGCTCAGAAGTGAGCTGTTTGCAGAAAATTTTATATGCTCTCCAGAACTTTTAGAAGATCCCATTTCACAAAGAGAAAAGCATAAGTTACATTCTTATCTAATTAAGAGACAACAACCAAAAAGTAGGGTGAGCTTTCTGATGAGCTTTGTGAAAAAAAATAGATGAGTGGTGCAGAGAGAATCTTGTGGAGGAGCGAGCATGTGTGTGTCCATCTGTGTGAATCTGTGTGTCTGTGTGCATGCAAGTGTGTCCGTGTGTGCCCATGCACGAAGCAACACAGGAAATTCTGAAGCAGAACAGGACTCCTCTGACAAAACCTTAGACAGAATCAATGATCCTTCTCTGAAACTCCCAGAGCCCAAGTGCTGGAAATACTGGAAGGGTTAACTGCCTGAGCTGCTGATACTACAGTGTTAGATCATGGGGAAAAACACTGTAGAGGAGATTTAACTTCTGATTTCTTTAAGTTGCAGAGCCAGGGGAATCACTGTTAGCTTGTCTGCTCATGCTTGCAGTGAAGCAGAAATCTCTCTTACATTAAGTTTCTTTCTCAGGGAGTCAGGAAGAAGAAACTCAGGGAGTTTCCTTCCTCAAGGGCAGGAGATGAATCATGGGAGAAGTTGTAGGGGCAGGCTGCTCACAGAAACAAAGGAGGGGAAGAGGAAAGCAGGATGAGTAGTAATAGAAGACTGGAGGTACCAGGGAAAATTTTGAATAGGTTCTTTAGTCAATTAGCTTTTCTCTGAAACCAATCACTGTATGCTTTAGATCCATTTTGCTTGGCAGAATAGGGTATTTATGCATTTTTAAAGACTGAAAATTCTGATCCAAGACATAGTACCTTAGAGAGCTTCTTCAGCCTGTTCTTGTACCTTCCAGTCACAGATCTAGCTGGCATCAAAAGCCGAAATTTCTGTGGATTTTACAGAAAAGGAACTGGGAATAATTTTAGAATAAGACAATTACATGATATAAACTAGGATAATTATTAGTAAATCCTGAATGCAATTATGTTGTGTATGTTTAAATTAATAATTGTACTATCTTTGTCCAAAACCTTTAATTTCTCTCTGCCTTCTTATAACTTGTCCAGAATACTGAAATCTTCTGAAACAAGCTATATGCCTTTTGGGAAATTAAAATTCTTTGGATTTATTAAAAGTGTATTAAATTAGTTTCATTAATATTGAACCTCCAAACCCCATCTGTTTACACCAAAAAACCTTCAAATCAAAAAGATGATATTTTTCCTTGGTAATTTCATTCATAAAAATCAACATATTTCCTTGGAGGGATGGAGAGAAATAATATTTGGAATGAAATGGTTTCATTATACTATCTTAAAGAGCAGAAAATTCTCAGACTCTTCCTTATGTAAAATCTACTCATCTCCTCAATAAAAGTCTTCAGATTTATCTCGGAAATTATATCCACTTCATTTTGTGGAAGACTAAAGCTTAACATCTTCTCCAGTTTGTCATTGCTCCTAATAAATAAACAAACCAACAAATGCAGCACATTAGCAAACATAGCTAGCAACTCCCAGACTGTTCTTAGCAGAAATATGGCAAATATTGCCATATTCCTGTCACAGGTAGTCAGTGTGTTCCAGCCAGAAGCAGTACTTCTCTGAATGAGGACTAAATCACAGCTTGACTTTACTGGCAGTAAACCTGTCTGTTTTCCATTATGTTTGCATGTTAGGAAACTGTGATCATTTGAAGTAAATTCTGAGCAGACATAAAAATCTGCTTTTTTTTCAATTCCAGATTTGTGATGGGGTCTCTGGGATCCTTTCCAGCACCCTGCCCCATGCATCTGTTTTCTCATGAAGGGAAGAGATTTGAAGATTCAATTGGCCAGACTCAATTTTCACTTTTTTATTTTTGTCTTTTTATAAGCTTGGAAATAAACAGCAGGAACTTTATTGTAACAGATAAAAACTCATGGAAAGATTGTTAAAGCATTTGAATAGTTTTAGTCCAATTAATTTTTGTAAGAAGTTTGTTTCCTTGCAGCCACCTTGAATGGGTTGATTTCATGCCCTGATCCTGTGTTTACTGAACTGAAATTGAGGACTGACATCTATTTCAAATTAACTAATGCACTGGATTGGGCCCATAATTAATTTATACTCTTGTCTAATGAAATCTATTGGAGGGAGTTATTTTTGACCTCTTTTAGCTACAGTTAATAGGTCCACCATTTTCATTACATTTACTAGGCAAATTACTTATGCAAATATATCAGACAGGTTGTTGGTTTTCAAGGGTCTGATGCAAGGCCCATTAAAATCAATATGAGTTATCCTGTTTACTTAAATGGGCTTTAGAGCAAGCTCTGATACACCTGAGGTGGTGCTGCCTAACACCATATGTGGTAACTTTATTTTATGCTCCCTGGTGTTGACTCTAATGCCAATGTCCACTACTCTTAACTAAAATTCACTGTTACAGGGGATATATAAATATAAATGGGGACCTACTCTGCACCGGAGATCTTGGTATTTGAAGAGGCAGAAAAGAGGAGGATAGCCTGGAGGTGTTGCTTCATTCAAATTAAGCATGTTTGTGTGTTACTTGCTGTGATAATGACTGTGTAATACAAACATTTATTTTATATTAGCATTTGGGTATTAGCAATTCTGAGGTTTTCTGTGACTGAATCTCTGTAATTCATAAGCAAAATATTTGCAGTGCCAACCTGTGAAAGAGGATCATATGCTCCATGGATGGCAAAGACAGTAATACAGCAAAGAATAAGTGTACAGAAAATATTCATAATAAAACAGTAAGCCTTTACAAATCCCTAACCCACAGACATCTGTCCTTGACAATTAGCACTTATTAACACTTTTCATATTGTAAAGGCTCTTTTCTCCAAAAACATCAGCTCATGAGCTCTATTTACTGTAAACATGGTTTGATGGTTAGCACATTGCAATAAAAATGTATTTAAAAGCACCTATTTGATCTGACAACAATGAAATACAGATATATCTGGCTGTAGTTATTGCAGTTCATGGAGCAGTATGTACCAGATTTTATTTCCTTTAAATACTGGTCTGATTTTTTAAATACTGGTCTGATTTTTATTTTATTTTTTTTTTTTATATCTACCTCAGCTATTTAGCTTCTTTTAAAAGTGTGAAGGTGCTTGTGAGGTAGCACTTCTGGTCCATAGATTATAACTCAGCCAGCACAGCTGTGTGAGTAAGTTTCAAAAGACATACAACCAAATTAAAATGTCAGGGTTTAGGACCTAATTAAAATGCCTTTTTTATGATATGCAAGTAGATGTTATATGCACATTTTTAAATCCTTTCTTTAATTTTGGTTATTTGCCATATGCAAGGTAAAAAAATAAGTGCAAAATAAAGCACTTAGTGCAAACTGAAATAAACAAGGACTTGTACTCAGCTTTCTACTTAAAAAGTCATGATTTCTTTAGCTATAATGTAACATCAACAATTTATTGCTGTTTTTCATGCGGATCTAAATTCAGACTCAGTGCTTTGCAGTGCAGAGGTTATTTTTGCTGAAATTGTTTTTGTTTAGTTTGCTTTTCATCCTTGTGCAAATCTGAATTCTTGAGGATTTTTAGTGCTTTTCAGTGAGCATGCAGCCTTGATACAAAAAGTTAAAGCTTTTATACTATCCTCCTTGGAACTCATCATTTTCAGTAGATTTATCTCCAAATCCTAAACCAGTTTCAAACAGATACTGCTTTTGAAAAAATAACCTGTACAATGTCTCCTGCACTCCTGAATGTGGTCTGAAAATGAGAGTCACATGGCACTCAGGAGATGAGTGCTGCCCTGGGAACATCTTTTCTGCATTTGAGAAAAGGTGAGGGAAACATTTTCTTGGCATGTCAGTGTTAGGCAATTGTTGAATGGAACAATATTAAGTGACAGAAAGGATGTGAGGGCCACAAACGGTACAATTTGCATTGAAAAGGCTCCACTTCAGATTCTGCTGTTTAAATAACTTTCATACATCAGTACAAGAGGAAATATAAGGTTCATAGATCTGAGTAAGTTTAGTTTTTATTGCTAAATTGTGTGACTGTACTACTGCGTGAGTCAGCACATGGAGCGTGTTTCTGACGAGCCTCTCATTAGTGCCAGGACATTTTTCATTACAAACCACATTGTAGTGTTAACACCTTAGTTTAGTTCTTCACAGTGGAAAAAAACCAGAATGAATATTCCCAGTTTTTAGAAGGAAATGTGTCAGTAGCAGATACTGCAATGATGAGCTTAAAATAAATAATTACATAGACAGTAGCTTTGAATACAAGTAATTAGTTTTGCATTTATGTTGCTTGAGATTTCTTTTCAGTTAGAATTAATGATTTTCTACATTTGCATATTCTTAATTAGCTTTTTTTAGTCATTAGCTTTTTACAAATTAATGTTTTTATAAATTTTCCAAATTTTTACCAGGCACATTTAATTTATAATTAAGAAACGCATTTATAAACTATTTTCTGTAAAGAAAATAGACTGAACTTTAGGGTAGAGTTTTGGCAGACCATGGCAATAACGTCATCTTATAGAATGTCATCCAGAGAACAATTTTTCTACTGTATCTGAAGCCAAAAACATGTGAACTAATGAACTAATTAACATATGAGTTAATAATCAAGGGATACTCAATGATCTTTGAAGTACATTCTCATCTCATGCACTGTTCAGATCTAAAAGGATTTCACTTATTTCAGGGTATGACTTTGGATTCTTTTTATTGTAGTGCAAATATAAAACAGACCTCAATAAGACCATAAGACCCCTGGTTAACCCTACTCCTAACTCAGCCTGGACACATCTGTGCTGCCCTTGGTGAACATTGCAGACTCTAATATAATCACTATGCAAGTAAGGAAGAACTTCATCTAGAAATCATTTGCTAACAACCAAAGGGGATAATTACATAATAATAATATTAATAATAATAATTGAAAAATAATCATCCCCCATTCAAAAAAAAACCAACATTCAAGTATTTCCCTAAATACTGAATTTAGCACAGGACTATTTACATGCATAAGCTCATTATATAATTGGGCTCATAAAGTTAAACTGATCAGGGTTACAAAAGTCTGAAAATAAATTTAACACTCAAGGCCAGATTCATAACAAGAAACACATTCAAGAAATATTGAGTTTAAGAGGGGATTTTAGTTTACAGAACAAATTTGGGTAGAAGCATGTGAGTAAACATATCATGAACAGGAAATTAAACTGGGTCAGAAATGCTCACAAATGCATTATAAGTGCAATCTTTCCTCCAACATAGACAGGCAACCACAGGAAAGTCAAATACATTGTATCTGTGTGGGGTTAATTTCCATAGTATCAGAACAAATACAGAAAAGCTAACACAGGGCTATGCAAAGACAAAAGAATGTGCATAAGCAGAGCTGACTGCAGCTTAAGTCATTTTCACTGCCTAAATGCCCCTCAGGCACTGTGAGGAAAGGGTCAGAAATAACAGAAAGAAAAAGAAGTACTATCAAATGTAATCATACTTTTTATTTTTTCCCAGAGCAAGTGCAAACTAAAATTAAAAAATATTTTTTTTACTCCAAGTGCAAGATTTGGCAGCACTAGTTCTGTATCAATGGAGAGAGAAACATATTCTACCCACGACCTTTCGTCAGTATCTTGGCAGAATCACGGCCTTATGTACAATTTCTATATTAAAAACCAAATTCAAACATCTTTATGGGCTACTGTTATTATCTAGTAAAGTGTAGGACCAAGTAGAAAGAATGTAAAATCTAGAATACTTTTAATTTGTACCAAATCAATCCACTCTATGATTTAAATGTCTATTATCAACTATCTAAAACCAACTTCCATAAGCCTTTTAAAGTAGCATTAAATTTTTTTTTAGACTATCACATTTATAAAACACATATGAAACCACAATATTTTCAATCCCATGGGAAAGTATATGTCTTTGAGGTATTCATGGTTTAATTCTGAATATAAACAGGACAAAAGATCACTAGGTTATTATTTTCACTGAGTCAATATCCATTTTTGTTATTTTATGTGTTACATTATATCCAGTGACTCTAATACATTTTTCTAGTAGAATGACTTAATTTGATAACATTAGGGCCATGAAATAATATCAGATGTTCTATTGCATGAAGCTTTTCAATTATGATTTTTTTTGTTATAAAGTCAACATGAAAATCAAAGATTTCTAATCTATAAATGGTCTGTATTACACAGAACTTTGAGTTTTTTCTCCTTATAGCTGCTTCACAAGCAACTGGATAGTAAAATAACCGTAGTATTCTGATTACTTGAATGCATTAACAGGTCATTTCTTTGTACAAAAAGCTATTGTTACTTATGATGGAGGTATCTTTGAGCATGTTTTAACAAAGTCCTCACTCTGTGAAATCCCGGCCTGGTATTGCAGAATACACAAACATACTGATATGACCAGTAGATTAAAAGTCATAAAATCATGCCAAAATCCACGTACACCCTTACAGAGTGTCATGCCTTAATGCAGCAGTAACACTGGACATCTGAGGTCAGAGAACGATGCTTGCACCATTTCAAAAGACAAGAGGAAACCCACCCATACTTTTGTGCTTGTCTTCTTTGCCTCAGCCCAAGTCACCAGCAAAACTCCTTCTCTCTTTTACAGAGGAAATGACAATTTTACAGAGGAAATGACAATTTTACAGAGGAAAAGACAAATTAAGTTGTCTTACCTTGCCTCTAACAATCATATTTTTTACTCAACTGCTGTAAATTTACCTAGAAAGATTAAATATATGGAGCGACATTCTGGAGATTTCTCTCTTTCCCTGCATGTAAAAAGTACAGGAATCCATCACATTGCTTCCATGGGAGATGTTGATGCTATAAAGAACACAACATTAGCACAGCCAGCTCCTTAGAAATTAGTTTCCACAAATAGATCTTATGCTTCTGCTAATAAAATTCAGTTGCAATGGTTTTCACAGGAAAAAAAAAAAAAGAAAGACTTAAGCATCTGGGACAATTTATTTATATACATGATCAGAAAAAAGCTTTCCCCAGTATTTTCTTCTACAATGCAAGTAAGCTCAAGCAAGTAAGATCTATCTATCTATCTATCTATCTATCTATCTATCTATCTATCTATCCATCCATCCATCTATCTATCCATCTATCTATCCATCTATCCATCTATCCATCTATCAATTTATTTTTCTCATTTATTTTTTTTGTCAGCTGTCTGAATTAGTTAAAGCTAGAAATTCTAAAATAAAACCATTTTTCTTTACTTGCATCCTGGAAACCTGTGAAGTATTTTTTAAATTTAATTCTCTATCTCATCAAGCTAATCTAACGAGTCAGAGTAATAACGAACTAGATCAGTAAGAACTTTTATTGTTACTTTATAAAAATCTTTTTCTTAAGTTAACTTAAAATTATAACTCAAGGGCTATTTTAAGGCTTTCCAAATACCAGGTGAAAGACAAGATTTATTAATATTTTGGTATTAAACCTTCTATGTGTACATGGCAAAAGAAGTAATAGGATCAAAATAAATGCTGAACTTGAGCTTTAGAAGCAAAATAGTGCAACAACAACAACAATGGAGTTTATATGAGATAAAATGTTTTTAATGCTGTGTTTTCTAAAAAGTTGTGTTCTTTTATTTAAAGAGTTTAGTAACCAAAATCAGCTGCATTCCCAGCAGCTCCTATGTCTATCTCGGAGGCAGGATGAATAACTACTGAAGGAATAGAATCACTAAGCATTCCTTTCCTTCTTGTAGGCCCAGCTGATCCAGGCCCTCCAACGTGCAGCGGTGACCAGTTCCCGTGCGCGTACGTGCCGCAGTGTCTGGCCCTGGCTGCGCGCTGCGACGGGGTTGAACACTGCCTGGATGGAAGTGATGAAGTGAACTGTCCCGTGGAGATGCCTACCACCACGTCTCCGGGCTCCTGCAAGGAAACAGAGTTCCTGTGTCCTTCCCAAGGCTGTATCCTGTCCCTCCTGCAGTGCGATGGTGTGCCTGACTGCCACCTCAGTGAGGATGAACTTGGCTGCCGTAAGTTACTTTTGTGGTGGGAGTTATGGCGATGTTAACTTGCCTGCCTAAACTAGTGATGTGTTAGGAAAGAAAAAGAGCAACATAGGGAAGCTTAGTGTAAAATTCATCACTCCCTTGTCCAAAAAAAAACCCTATTTGTGTTACATATAATGCACTAAGTGCAGAGATGCTTTACATTTGTAAATCATTTTGCTTATACATTTTAATTTCCTGGCTATATCTATGGTAAATGTTTTTTTTTTTTAAATTGCAATTGTGTTTCTGTAAATATTTACAAGCATTTCCACATTTTTTTCCTTAAAGCAGTCAGCTTCATTTGCATTGCTTCTGTAACCTCTGATTATGATATGACAGAAAGTTAGGCTTCTGCTCTTTTGTAATTCAGTAACATTTAAGGCAGTCCTGACCTTTCAAGGATTTTGAAATCAAGTCTGTTCATGAAGTAGCAGGAATCTCTGCCCTGAGCAAGGAAAAGGGCTCACAAACAAAACACAAGGTCAATAGGCTTTGAAATGCAACTGCAAAGAGATGCCATGGAGAAACATCTGAAACAGATAGACACAAAAGTGACTGTCTGCCCATTTAAAAATATTTCGTTTCTAGCAGATGAACTGAGGCCAAGTGCATCATTCCAGGAATTTCAAAATAATTAGCTACATAGAAAAAAAAGAAAAAGAGGCTTTTTACATAAACACTTTTCTTCCTATACCTATCATGCTGTAAAACTTTTTAAACATTTTTCTCATCCTTATCAGAATGAAAAAAAAAATGGTAAAAATATCAATTTCTGGTGGATTAGAAATGAATGTTTTTTAATATTTTCTATCAAAACTACTGAATATAAATACAGGCTACTGCACATGCCATTCATTTTAGCAAATTAGTCTATCAACCGGCACGGATTTGGCAGAATATCCGTGTAAGTCTTTTGTTTAGAAGTGAGCTCTGCGGTTTTGTTGGCAGAAGACATGATTTTGGAGATAACTTTGATGTTAAATTCTGCATACCCCTAAGACAGCTAGAAATTCTGCATACTTCTTTCTTCAAATAAATCTCTTATGATTAATCTTCATTTGCCCTTGTTTTCTCCTCAATCTGTCCTCTGGTACAGACATCCATGCTGTGTTCTATTACATGCACATCCCAACCACACCACAGAGGCTGATATGGAACCTCAAAATCTGAAAGCCAAAAGATTTCCATGATTTTCTCTGTTACCCAAACAACTGAGATATTGCTTTGATTTGTTTATTTTATTGCTTTGACTTCTAAACAAAACTCAGGGATTAAGAAGAAATTAAACTTGGTCTATTCAAAGAACAAATATTTTCCATAGATATTTCACAACTTTGGGGTTCTCAGTCTGAAGAAAACTTAGTCAAGTTTGTACTTCACTGTTAGTCCAAAATTTGGTTTTTAGTATATAAACATGTAAGCATTGATAGTATAAGATAGAAATGCAGAAGCAGTAATTCTTGTTTCTTCTCTGAAGAAGACACCTCAGAGAAGCAAAGCAAAAAGAAAGTGATTTGTGGTAGTTTGGAATGAAATCAGTGGAAAGCTGATTACTGTCACAGCTGGTGCTGAGACCCAACTGTGTTTGCAGTGAGAGCACAGCGTTTAATCTTTAGCTTCCTACTTTTAACAGGTGAAAAGCCGTAGAA
The DNA here is from genome assembly GCA_013400275.1 of Rhadina sibilatrix. Classification (NCBI taxonomy): domain Eukaryota; kingdom Metazoa; phylum Chordata; class Aves; order Passeriformes; family Phylloscopidae; genus Rhadina; species Rhadina sibilatrix. Next base: position 148,882 of record VWYO01006352.1, on the reverse strand, counting down.
GTTTGCCAACTGGGAAGGTCAGAGAGGAAAAGTAAATATCTCAGAAATTTTATTCTTTTATTGAAATTTGTGCATAATCTATAAAATTGATTGTTGTGCTAGTAACTCCAACCTATGTGTACTCTAATAATAACAGAGAATGAAAGTGAGGAAAGTGAGGGTAGGTTAGATTTGAGATTGATTTTTTTTTTTTTTTTTTTTTTACGGAAAAATTTNNNTTTTTTTTTTTTTTACAGATAAATCTACCTGCTTCTTTTAGAAAACTTCATTTTAGGAATTACTGATACTTTCCATTGTGTGTCCCGTAGCAATTTTATTAATTTAAGTATAAAACGAAATACTTAACCCTATTTAAGTTTAGAACAAAAATGTTCAGGGTTCTGAATTCAGGAATTCATCAGGGAAAGTTTTCTTTTGGGATAAAGGCTAGTTGTCAAAATGTATCTTACAGAAATTAAGGACAAAACTGAAAAGGAGGCCAGGACAAAAAACAACCCAACCAAACAAAAAACCATTGGTCAAGCCCCTACTAAAACCACAGTTTCTACCACGGAAATGCTTTTATTCATGACTTAGGCATTTATGCAAACAGAATTTCCTGTAGAGTTCATGTAGCTGGTAGGTTGTTAGTATGCTAATACTGTTTTATACCTACTAATGTAGTGGATTTTATTGCTTGTTGCATTTAACAAAAAAATTCTGGACCCGTTTTCCAGTTATGGGTGTTCTACTTGTCTGGCTCTTTTCTTGCTGTCAGTTTTAGTAAAGGCTATATTACCTCACCTATTTAGTCATTTATTTGCCTGATTACAATAGTAAGGGTGTAAAACAAACATAAATACCATTAGTTTTCCACAGACCAGCATATTTTTCCATCTGCATCATCCAATTGAAGTGCTAATAGCAATGAATTAAGTAATTTCTCAGTTCTCTGTAGTGCACCAAAATGTCTCTCTTGTAGTCCTAGTAAGTTTTAAATACCTATTTAAAATTGTATACCTTCAAACAGGCTGGGATATCATTATCCCTTCTACTGGTTTAATTTGCACCTGGAAAATTAAATATAGATGAATATTGGATATTTTTATTTTCATATCTTCACTGTTTTTTAGTGCCATGTGGTTTTAATATTCTTTACCACAGCACCAGTAACTTGGTGTCATTGTACTTAACTGCAAAATTTTCAGCTGTTAGTCTATTGCTATGACTGTTCCCTCTGTAATGTGTTAAAATAATGTGTAAAACATTTGATTTAATCATTTTGAAACTTGTAGTTGAACGAGAGTTGATTATACTTTGTGATTATTTCTTTGTTTGTAAGTTTTCTTTGGGATTTTGCAGTGTACACTCTCAACATTGTAAGTTAATATGCACTCCTTTGCAAATATTACATGGGAAAATTTGGTTTCTGTACCATCTGTGCTCTGTATTTGTTTACTTATTTAGCATCTCAGTAGTAAAGTTGTATGTTTGGAAGATGAAAGCTTGTAGAGGTCACACAGATGCAAATTTATATCCTACAGCACGAATCAGATTTTCTGCTAGTTTTTTTAACAGTGAGAAAATAAAATACAGCTGATGATAACGACCATGTTACTTTATGTTTCAGCCATTAAAGATTGTTCCAATGGTTCTTTGTTATGTGCTTCAACTCATCAATGTATACCACTCTCCCAGCGTTGTGATGGAATTGCAGACTGCATTGATTCCAGCCTTGATGAGTCCGGCTGTTCAGGTACTTAGTATTGCAGAGAAATAACATTTGGAACAAAGAAAGTGTAGTGATTTCCTACTGAATCTTTTGGCAGTCCTCAAACTTGACTGAGGTTCTCTGCTAAATCTTTATCAAATTATATCAGGCATGAATTTTCCTGATGAAAATATGACACAAATGAAAATGAGAAAAAGATGAAGAAGAATAATATGATTAACATCTCAATATCTTCATAAGGGGTGTTCTTACTGTATAAACACATTAAAAAAACCTCCAACCCTTTGTAGTATACTTTTAGGACTATCCTTGATTTTAGACAGTTTAGTTATCCATATAGTTGAATAAAAGAATTACTTATTTGTGGGGGGTTTTCCTAGTGTATTACAAATCTAGGCTGGAAAATAAACTAAATAACATTTGTTTTAGCACAGTGAATTTGACACAATATTCAGATTTGATTTGCAGTAGTTAAATGGTGGAGAAAGGTAAGTACAGGACAATAATACACATTCTATGTGAATTACATTTTTATTAACAAAATCTAACAAATAAGTAGGCCTAGGTGTGAATATTTTGCCATTTTGAAAATCAGATAATGACAAATATAATAAAAAAGAGGGAGAAATCACAATTTTTACCTTTATGTTTGCAGCTTGTCCTGAAGAATACTGCAAAAATGGAGGAAAATGCATCATCAAAGATGACATTCCATTATGCCAGTAAGTTTCATTGGCAATTGACTCATGCTTGAGGCTGGAAAAAGCTGCTGTTGAAACAGGTGGTTTGCTCCCCAGGGACTGAAAAGATATTTGGTAGAAGTGTATTTTAAAAAGTCACTGTATGTCTACACTATTTTTATTTACACTTAGTGAGTTAAACCATATTTTGAGAAGAATGTTATTTATCTGATAGAATTTTATATAACTTTCATCTGTCATTACATGAGAGAACTTGTTGGCCTGATACCCTAAGTTTTCTGCCTCTTGTTTCTCTTCATTTAAAAACACGTTTCTGTGTCTTGTTTGCAGCAGGGTGTTGTATACCTCAGATGAGATTTTACAACAGGCCACACACTCATCTTTATATTCCTGTCAGGTATTTGGAAAAAGAAAGGTCTTTTCCTACTTCTCCCTTCCCCAAAAAGGGGTTAAAGATATGCTTGAGTTTTTTTCTGGAAATACTCTCTGATGAGAAAAAAAAACCCAAAAAAACTATGCAATTCTAATGTAGAATGTACAAGCCCTTAGAAAGAGTCTCAGGCTGTCTGAAACGACTCATTTAGACAAGATATCACTCTGTTTCCCATTGGGAAATTAGAGGAGACTTTCTAAGTGCAAAGAAAGTGATGGTATGTGCAATCAGGCTTTTGTCCTTCACATGCTTCAGTGGGGCTTGCTGGAGTTTGCCAAATTACTGAAGAAGTAACTACTTTATCACAGTAGCTATTTTAGTCAAGAGTAGATGTTAAGGTTTGTCTCCTAGTCACTAGGAAATACACATTAATAAGCCTGCTTTGTCTTTCAAGACAGGTTTATCCTTTACTGGCTGAAGAAATGTAATATAGAATATACTCAGAAAATAGATGTTCATATAGGGTTTTTCAAATTTGGTCTCAGTAAACACTGTTAATTTCCTGCAGATTTCCCAAAAATGTCCGCTATAATAGAACAGAATGGTCTCTTGCCAGAGAATGGCAAGAATCTTGGAATTTCATCAAGGTGGCTGCTTCAAAATGTCTTTGAACACATAAAGAGAGAAAAGGGTCAAAAACTATAGGGAAAGATTGAGGAACGAAAAGTCAGCAGAAATAAAGGGATTTGCAATAAGTTCGTAATTTATAGATTAAATCATTGATCAAAAAAAGAATGCTTTTAGGAGCAAAGCTCTGGAGAAATAATTGAGATTTTAGGTATAAAAGAGAATTATTAGATGAGCCTCTGTTCAGACTTGCAAGAGAAAGTCTAACACAAACTAGAAAATCTATTTTTATCCACAGAAATAAAAAAACAATTGGAATGAAAATAGTAAATTAAACTGGTAAATAGGATACTTTCCCTCAGCATTCAGTAAGAAACATATTTAATTCTGATGTAATGCAAAGGCAATCAGAGAAAAGGCACAGAAACACAAATTCCTTAACTGGGGGGTTAACATAACTTCAAGAGCTGTACATGCTTGTGTTGTGGAAACTGGTCATCTCTACTCAAGAATGCCAGAACACCAGTTTCTGAAAACTGCCTGTAGGGGGATTGGCTGGAGAGCAACAAATGGAGAAGAAAAGGGATAGCCAGATCAACAGTCTCATATCAATATGATTCAAGGCTTTATAATATTTTTAAGGAGTTACTTATACATATAATAATAGAAGAGTTAATCATTACTAACATAAACTTCTGCATGAATTTTTGAAATTCCATGTCAAGACCATAAAAAGACAAAAAAACCCAAAAATATACCTAAAATAATTAAAAATGTAGAAGTATGTCAGTTTTTGATATTGAGGGGGAAAAAAAACCCCAACAAAACAAAACAAAAAAAACCCAAACAAACTAAATAAAAACCCAAAACCAAATAAAAAACCCCCAAACAATAGCAAAAAAACAAAACCAAACAAACAGCCCCCAAAAAACTCCAAACCAACAGAACAAAATTAGAAATTATCAGGAAAAAGACACTATTTTTTAATTTTTTTTACCTTTTAATTCTCAGTTCTTACTCTAAATTTCCTGAAAAATAAAGGATAAATTTAGCTAGAAGTATTTTCCTCCCCGGAAAGCAACCATTCTTCTAGAGTGCAGGATAGGTCAGGAGAAAAAGCAGAGTGTGTAAGAGTGCAGGAAGCCTGTTGTACAGCAAGGAAACTCCTGAAAAGAACAGAGTACAGATATTGCCCTGCCACAGAAGTGACAGTCTTCCTAGACAGCCAGAGGTAATTGTGTGAGGGTCAAAGTGCTCTTAAAAGCACTGGGTTTTGCTAATACTATTCAGTGACACAAGGGAAAAAGAGAAAATTTGTTAACATATTATTTTCTTGCTATTTTATCTGGAAAAGTAGATTCTGATCTTTCCCCATGTGAGATGATTGTGCTCTAGTCTCTATAAAACTTGAGTCGAGTTTAAAAGTCATTTTGGACTCCCTGAGAATGTTGGTTTAACAAAAAATAGGCTGGATGGGTCTCAAAGCTTCATTTGCTCTATCATATTCCTATAAGATCTGAAATTGCTGCTCATTTTAGGTTAGTTTGAGGTACACTGATAGAAAGAGTTTCTGGAAAACATTTTTGCTGGTCATAACAGCTGTGTTTTTCTGTGGTTTTAATGCAGTGGCATTGAAATAGTTGACTGTCAACTTCCAGTTGTTGATAGTCAGCTTCCAGTAGTTTAACATGTAAGCATGGGAACAGTGAATTTGCAGTAGCTGCTTAGGCAAAAGAAAGCATTAGGATTTTAACTATTTCAGAGAATGAAATGGATAGGAGATTTTATATATTTGGTACTTCTTAAGTTCCTTTAATGATGTATGTTTTTACATGTGTGAATTAGACTAGCTCATATATATATATATAAAGTTAATTCTTAGGGCATCATCCTGTCTGTCAACAGTATGTAACTAAGAGAGATCAGTGGCAGTGGAAGGTGAGCTCTGAAATCCCTCTCTGAAGAGATATCTGTAGACCTGGTGGACATGAAAGCAGTGGATACAAGTCTAGATAAAATTTCAGTATATATTGGAGTGGGTAAGAAAGTTGATGTATCAGGTTGCTGCCATTTTTGTTTGTGCTCCTGAAAACAGCTTCTCTAGGCTGGTGCATAATGACTACAATAACATCAGTGAGATGCCCAGTATTTGAGAATGGGACTTCTGGTTGGTGTTCTGGATGTTCTCAGTGAGAGCATGCAAGTAAATGCAGGGCAGTGGTGCTTGGTGGGTGATGGTTATCCTCCTGCTTGGATAAAACACAGCTTGATGGCTGTCCTGCTCCTGCTTGGTATTTGAATTTTTGAATTAGCTCTGAAAGTCACTTGCATTTGTTTCTGATGTTTGGTCAGGAGAGTAATTGGGGTGCATATCAAACACATTTATCTTGTACTTTGATTGGTATTTTCTTTGCCTGCCAAACTAGATGGAGCTTTAATCTGAAATTCTAAGGCCACTCTCATTAGACAAAATGTGACTGCTGTTTGTCCTGACTGAGGTCTCTTCTGTAGTCATTGTGCAGCCAAATGGCTGGTGCTGGCAATCAGCTACTGTGGTTGTACCAGCAAATCATGATAATTTGAGCAATAATGACTAGAATTTTTGCAATTTTGATTCTCTGATTTCAAAATCATTCCTTTGATTATATGCATGCTTTCCCCAACTGTTTTTCCAGTTTTCTTTGTGTTTGTTTTATTTTTGCTTTAAAGTGAGACCACAGACTCCTGGAAACATGGGAGGGGAATATAGAGGGGAGTAAGCAAGCTGGGAGAACTGTTTCTAACACACTGAAGTGGAAGAGTGAGGCTTCAAGGATTGTACTAGTGTTGAAAGCAAAAAAAAAAAAAAAAACAAAACCCACTGAGAACAGAAAAAAATCCAAAACACCAAACCAGACTCTTCATACATATTTTTCATTCTCATCCAACTGGACAAGAGTAATACTAAACATGTGCATTCAAAAATTTACTAAACTTCACATGTACTAAATATTAAATCATGATCAAATCATCAAGTGGTATGTGTTGGCAAGAACCTGTAAAGTTCATCGAGTCCAACCCCACTGCAAGGAGCAGTTTCATCTTCAATTAGATCAGGTTGCTCAGAACCCCATCCAACCTGACCGTGAATCTAGCACATCTCTGGGAAACATATTTCAGCATTTCACAAAGTTAGTAGTAAAGTTTTCTTTTTAATATCTAGTCTGAATCTCCCCTTCTTTGCTTTAAAATGAGTATTCCCTGTCGTGTTTCTGCAGGACCTACTGAAAATAAAATTGTTTAGGTTGGAAAGGACATAATGCAATGCTTGACTTCCCCTTTACTTTATAAAAATATTTTCAACATAATATACCAAATTTCAGAGTAGTTACACTGGCTAGTACTAAAGAGAATAATGAGAACACTTTTATTATTGTCTGAACTGTAAGAAAGTGCTATCCTTTAGCAAAAAAAAAAAAAATTGCATTCACTTAATTGAACAATCATATTACAGATTAGAAATAAATCTTCATTAAACAGTTTTTAAATTCACTGAATATGTAACATATAGCTAACTGAGCTATGGAGATTGAAATTGCAAGGAGTCATTATATATAGATAATGAAATATTGTTGTATTTGTAGTTGTGTATCTAAATGCTGATTTGGCCCAAAATAGAGAAACTGAATTATTTTGTTTCTTTTATGTGATAAAAGTAAAGAAGCTTACTTTCTCTCTCTCTCTCTCTCTTTTTTTTTTTATTTTTTAGAAAAATAATTGTTTTTACAGGGTAATTATTCATTTTGAGAAGTGGAATTTTTGCCTATTCTTTTTAGAAAAGCTACAGGTTAATTAGTCCTCTATTTTTCACTTCTTTCCTTCTCATTTTTACAATGAGCTTATTATTGTAATACAAATGATTTTTAAATTGCAAACAAAATATTTTATCATGAGTAGTACAATAGCAAACAGCATTTCACAAAATTTAAAGAAAAAAAAGGAGGTTTTTTGCAGTTGAGACTTTTTTCAGAATCTGGTTTTGTTTTCAAAATACTAGCTTCTAGTATGATCAATTTTTGAGGAGCCCTGCAAGGGGTATGCAGCATCACATAATGACTTGGTAGACTGTTTGATACCTTTTCCAGTTAAGGCATATATGGCAAAGGAGGTAAATCCTATATTCTGGAAAAAATCTTTCAGTGAGGAATATAAGGTTCTTGTTTTATTTCCTAGACATGTTTGACTTTAGACGTACTCGTACTTGTTCTGTGTTGCTGGATTTTTGAGGACTGATGGTGGTAGTTATCTTTCAAAACTAGAAGTGGGAAGATTTTCTTTTATATCACGCAGGATGTCAGGAAAATAGGGTGATGATAGTATTCCAGCCTAAGAAAATAAAATGTTTGGAAGAATCTGGAATGTGATTTAATGGAAATATGAAGTCTAAACACTGATGATATAGAAACACTAATCCATGAGTAAAGAGTTTAAAAGAAGAGAGGAAAGCAGTTTCCATTTCAGTTACATTTTCTCCTGCTCCTCTCAGAAATCCCCATCTCAGAGGGAGGACTGCTGACATAGCAGCTGCGGATTCACTGCAGATTATTAACTGTTCAAACAAAGCAAATTGGTACCGATTATTTCACTTCTTCCCTAAAATTTCCTTTTAGGTTTACTGAACAAATGGGACACAAGTAAATTGATAATGTTATATTGAGCATATACACATACTCAGGAAAGCTGTAGTCGTGAAAATCAATTGTACATAGAGGAGCAATGAAATAAGGATGTAGACATGAATAAAAACAAAAGCCATGATGATTAGTCAAAAAGATAAAACATTGAAAATAAATGTCATGCTAAGATTTGGATTTTGGGAAGCAAAGACATATCTACAAACATAGCTAGGTAGTCTAGAGAAGGGGTTTTTCTTATATCTTTCCTTTACCCAAGTCTCATTTGAAAAGTGATGCTGGTGCAAATTAAATAACAAATTCAGGTTACCTGAGTTGGGTAAAATTAAGAATCGAAAAACAGGTTAATACATTTCTTCTCAGAAAAATTAGAGGCAATTTATCATTGAAGAAAATGTACAATATATTGCTGGAAATGCATTTTAAGGATTCACTTATGGAAAAGTCTTTCCTAAAGTTTCTATTTATTATAATATTTTTTGTTTAGTCTTGCTCTTATTTGGAAACGCTTCATGAAATCAAGATGCTTGATACAACAATACTCCTGCCTTTTAGTTCGTCATGTGTCAAACATGTAACATCATAGTTTTTTCCAAAGGAAAATCCCAATGGATTATGGTGCAATGCGACAGAAACTCAGATTCCAAAATCTTAGCATTTCGTCTATTTTGCAGTAGTTGGGATGAAACAGCTTTTGCTTCTCATGCTGATTGCCTGTTCTCAGGATGTTCAGTGACCATTTCACAACACACACACACAAAAAAAAAAAAAAAAAAAAAAAAAAAAAAAAAAAAAAAAAAAAAAAAAGGAAAATCTTCTGAATCCTTCATATATCAGAATTCGGGAAATAACATTCCTTTGTATAGAAAGACGTATGTCAAGTTTGTTTAATAAGTTGAGGGCTTTTTCATTTAGCTTTACTTTCAAAATACTAGCTTCTTTTTCCCCACTTGTATTGAGTGACTTCAAAGTAAATAGATTTGGCCAAATCAGTTTTACCTAGTGAGAAACTTGCCATTGAGCAATTATCAATGTCATACGCTGGCTGTCTTTTGTATTTAGAAACAGTTTACTTCAAGTTTTGCTCTTCTTCTTCCTCTGCAGATAACAGTATGGTCCTGAGGTCAGCTCTTTATCACACTGAAGCCAGGTGCTTCATGAAGTCTGTAACTTCTAGAAATTATTAAAAAAACCCCTAACTGACATTTATCTTAGTCAAAACTAAGTGAATACACAGGGCAGCTTGCCACCTTCTCTAGAGAGGCAGGGGCATTCTATAAAGTTCTCTTGTGAGTGGTCTGAATCAATCGATTACTGAATCCAATGATTTCAGAAGGAATGTGTCTTTTTCTGTGTTTTTTTTTTTTTTTTTTTATTGTAAAACTAAAACAAGTTGTCTCTATGCAACTGCTAAAGTTTGACTGCACATAATTGAAAGCCAGATGTTGGAGTCAAATAAATACAACTGAATAGACACAAAGCATGGGCTCACAACACATTTCTGGTCATGCTTTTAGAAATCTCTAGCACTTGATTCAAATGTAAATCAGACTTCAACTCTTTCATTTAACTCTTAGGGTTTCATCTTTTTTTTTTTTTGTTGTTTGTTTGGTTTTTTTAACAGAAAAACAAATTTCAAGATATCTTTAAAACTGGAAACAAACTAAGTAGCTTACAGTCTTTCTCTGTTTTCCTGAGGTGAAATATTATTGTGATAAATGGAAAAAGTTGCCCTTGAATGACCCATTGATAGAATCAGAAGGGCACTCATAGTGGAAGTGCTTATTTTAAATGTAGCCCACTGGTCATTCTGGAAAACAAACTGTGAACTATGTATTTTCAAATTGCCTCTTCATGATATGTTGGCTGAGTGGAGAGATTTTTACCTGTAAAGAAAATCAGCAAGAAATTTCTGGGACAATTCTAAGTTGAAGAACTTGATGAAGACTTTGTACAACCTATTCTTGCAAAATTTTGGCTAACATAGCTTTGGGAATAAAAGTAACTGCATGTTTTATCATAAAAGGTGATTTTCCTACATTATCAACGTCATTGCAATTCTCAAGATCAGAGGGAGAATTATATTTCATGTCTGAACACAATAATTGATGTTTTAATTTGGAGATACTATAATCTTACTAAGAAGGGTATAATTTAGTAGCTACAATGAAAACTACTTGAACATATAATAATGATTAAACAAAAAAAATTATCCTCAGCTGGATCAGCAATGCTTAAGTTGCTGGAAGCATTCAACCTCTCTGGTAAATATCCTACATTTCTCATTTGATTTTCAATTCATTATTTTAAGAGATTCAAAGAAAAATGAGGAAACTACAAGGTGTAATAAACCACAGCTGGATTTTTATTATTTTTGAGTGCAATGAACCTTTACCTTAGAATGACTTGTACACAAAACTCTAGACTTTATTACATTTAAAATTGAGGAGATATGTTTGTCTTCAGTAAGGAAAAGCTTAGGATGTGGGAAGTGTATGTGTAGGAGAGGATGTATTTTGAGTAATGAGAGATTTTTATATGGGAGAATGTTAATTAATGTTGGATATTGGATGTTTGCCAAAGTATGGAGTGTCCCCTGAAGGGTTACTCCTACTAATACCAGATGCTCAAGAGTAGGAAACGTGGACAGCAAGCTTTAAATCAAAAAATTTTTGTTCTATTTTGTTCAAAACAAGAAATAATAGCAATAAAATAATAAATACTTTTCAAAAAGAGAGAAAAAAAGGAAACAATTGAGGAAGTATAAACAAGGATTGCAAAGATTCTTGAGCTACAACCACTCCTACTTCACATTCATGTGGCCATCTTTTCTCCACAGAAATTTAAAAACATCTGGGTATATCCATTCATAGGCACATAAATCACTCTAAATTTTTAGATATTAAATCAAGCAATAATTTAGAAGTCTGGGTTCAGATAGTCTTAGACTGAGTAATAATTTTTTCAGATTCAGTCTTCCTGGATTTAAGTGAAAATAAGGAATGAAAACCAGTATTTTCAAATGAACTTGGACTGAAAACCAGTATTTTCACTCCCTAAGACTACAGCTGCATGTCTGCATATCAGACTTTGTTGTCTAGAATGACAATCAGCTCAGTGTTGGAGTCCTCTCTGTAGGAGGCTCCTGGAGGCTGCCAGCTGGATGCACCTAGTACAATACAGAATGTGTCAGAAAAGCTGTGAGGGAGACTTTTGGAAAACACATATTCCATGAAGCATGTAGACAAGAATTTTGAAGTGTGACTAAAATGAGTACTCTGACACAGATAGGTCTGGAGTGAGGTTGTCAGGGAAGATGGGAGTGGTGGAGGTCTGTATTTGAGGATCTGTGCTACTGTGTAAATCATGCAGAAAAGACGTACATCTTGTATTCTGTACTAACTACGTCCTGACATTTGGCCTGCTCAGTCTGACCCACTAGACCCACTGGTGTCACAATGTCATCAAGCTATCTAGCATGTTTGCAATTTTGCTTCTTGTTCACTTAGTGAGAATTTAAGTCTCTGAGAATTATACCTTTTGTGCCGTTGCTAGGTGGCTAAGGGATTTCCTAAAAGCAGCAAATTCTGCTAAATTAAGAACTTTTGAACTTTTCTTGCCAGCTTTTGCAGTGTTGGCTGATCTGGAAAGCTCCATGCACTTTAATTTTAAACACATACAAACACTGAGGATTTTTCTTAATGCTTGGAAGGACCAATGTTTGCTATTGCTCTAATCATCTACTAGGCTACATCCCTAAGTGAGAAGCAGTAACTATGTGCTGTTCCCACACAGAGATTTGTATGTCCTTTGGGAAAAAAAGTACACATGCCTTTGAGCTAAAATAATTTTGTCTGCATCTGATGTGAAAGTCATATTTTCAATGTACAAAAATATTTTTCCTTAAAAATATGTATTGGATTGTAAGACATAAATGAACTTTGAAATGTCCTCTGGAGTATATCAAGGTGACGTGATTCATGCAGGAATTACACTATGGATCTCAACACCAGAGTTACTGCAGGAATAAATGTCTGTGGTGGGTTGACCCTGGCTGGGTGCTGGATGCTCACAAAGCCACTCTATAACTCCCTTCCTCAGCTGGACAAGGGAGGAAAAATATGATGATAAGTTTGTACACTGAGATAAGGACCAGGAGCAATTACCATCACAGGCAAACCAGATTTGACTTAGGGAAATTATTTTAATTTATTAGCAATCAAATCTGAGTAGGGCAACAAGAAATAAAAACTAGATTTTAAAATGCCTACCCCCTACCCTCCCTTATTCCCACACTTGACTCCATGATAACTAGGTTAACTCTGCAATAGGACAAGAGAACATAGTCTTACACTGTGCTAGGGGAGCTTTAGGCTGAACATTAGGAAGAAATTCTTCACAGAAGGAGTGATTAGACACTGGGATGGCCTGCCCAGGGAGGTGGTGGAGTCAATGCCCCTCCAGATGTTTAAGGAAAGACTGGATGTGGCACTTACTGCTGTGGTCTAGTTGAAATGGTAATGGGTTATAGGTCAGACTTGATGATCTCAGTGGTCTTTTCCAACCTAATTGATTTTTTGATTCCTTATTTTATCTGCCTCCTCCCCTCTGACAGAACAGAGGGATGAGGAATGAGGGTTGCAGTAAGTTCATCACAGGGGCAGCCACCATTGGTTATGTGCTCAGCCTTGGCCAGTGCCAGGTCCATCTTGCAGCCAGCTGGCATTGGCTCCACTGAACATGGGGGAAGCTTCTGGCAGCTTTTCACAGAAGCCACCCCTGCAGCCCCATTCAGCAGATACCAAAACCTTGCTGTGCAANGGAGAGGAGAGGAGAGGAGAGGAGAGGAGAGGAGAGGAGGAGAGCAACAATTCCAGACACCAGGTCAGTGGAGAAGAAAAAGGACAGGAGGTACTCCAGACACCAGAGCTGAGATTCCCTTGCAGCCCATGGTGAAGACCATGGTGAAGCAGCTGTGCCTTTGCAGCCAAGGGAGNGGTCTAGTTGAAATGGTAATGGGTTATAGGTCAGACTTGATGATCTCAGTGGTCTTTTCCAACCTAATTGATTTTTTGATTCCTTATTTTATCTGCCTCCTCCCCTCTGACAGAACAGAGGGATGAGGAATGAGGGTTGCAGTAAGTTCATCACAGGGGCAGCCACCATTGGTTATGTGCTCAGCCTTGGCCAGTGCCAGGTCCATCTTGCAGCCAGCTGGCATTGGCTCCACTGAACATGGGGGAAGCTTCTGGCAGCTTTTCACAGAAGCCACCCCTGCAGCCCCATTCAGCAGATACCAAAACCTTGCTGTGCAAACCCAATAAAGCATCAATCATCAAGCTAGGCCTCGGAATTCAGTAAACTGCAAGAGGCTGAGATTTTGTTTATTGGATTTTGAATGATGGCAGTGACAATGGTTTGGGTTTAAATGAGCTGTGTATTGAGTTTGTGCAACCAGTTTTGGTACCTGGGAGGGGGGCTACAGGTGGGNAGATCCATGGGGATGCAGAGATCAACCATGGAGGAAGCCCACACCAAAGCAGGTGAAAGCCTGAAAGAAACTTGTGACCCCATAGGAAGTCTACACTGCAGCAGGCTCCTGGCAGGGACCTACAACCCATGGAAAGAGGAGCCCAGGCTGGAGCAGCTTTTCTGGCAGGACTTGTGACCCCATGGGGGACCCACTCTGGAGAAGTCTGTTGTTGAAGGACTGCACCCCGTAGAAAAGGACCCATGTTGGAGCAGTTCCTGAAGAGCTGTTGCCAACAGGAACCCAGGCTGGAGAAGGTTGTAGAGAATTGTCTCCAGTGGGAGGGACTCCTCTGTGAAGCAGAGGAAGGGCTTCTCTCCCTGAGCAATGTCAGAAACAACCAGTGATGAACAGAGATAATTCCTCATCTCCCTGTGCCACTAGAAGGAGAGGAGAAAGAGCCTGGCAAGGAGGGAGAGTTTGGGAAAGGTGTTTTTAATATTTGTTTTATGACCCATTTGTCCTGCTCTGATTTTGATTTGTAACAAATTCAACTAATTTCTCCAAGACAAGTCTGTTTTTCCCTTGACAGTAACTGGTGAGTGATCTGTCCCTGCCCTTATCTCAACTTGTGAACTTTATTTTATATTTTCTCTCCCCTGTCCATTTGTGGAGGGAAGTGATAGAGTGGCTTTGGTGGCACACCTGGAATCCAGCCAGAGTCAACCCACCATAATTTTTTTTTTTCTGAGGATGAGAAAACTAACTCACCAGGATGCTTGATATTTTATTTGCAATGTGCATGTTTTTGTATTGGCAGACATAGATAACAAATTATCATATGGCTTCCTAACTATGCTGAACTAAACTGTGCCTAAATCTCACTCTCTGGGCAGCCACATGAAAGCCAAAACTGTGATCATTCTCTCTGTGGTCAGAGAGCAAGAATTGTCATCAAGCCCAAGGTATCGTCTCCATTTTAAGTCTAATTCTGTACATACTTAGGGTATCTTGGCAGCTGTATAAATTCCTTGTAAAGAGGAATATATCAATTGTGTATAAACACATGCATTGCACCTAGGCTAACATCAACAAGTGCCTTTGTTGGAAAAGAAAACACTATTGGAGCCAACAATATGTGACATTGGCTTCTTTAATATAAGTGCTGAGTGAGATTATACAGTAAGAATTGTTTAAATTTTAAGATTAAATGTGTTTGAGTTCTGGGTCATTAACTTCTTATATTAGAAAATTATTTTTATTGCTTCATGAGTTTCTTGTTTCCACTTAGAACTTTCCAATTTCTTACTTTAATCTTTTTGCCATTCATCCTTATTAACTATTGCATTTTCCACTGATGAAATGTCTGCTCAGCTGAGTTTGGTGGCAAAAGTCGTGCAAATTGAAGAAAATTCCTTAGGGTTGTAAAATGGAGTTAACAAGTTGACTACCTACAGTAAAATGGAGCCTGTGTTATGCAGTGCTTGCATGCTTGAGTCTCCTATGCAAGCAACTGATAATGCAGCTTTCCATGACTAGGAGCTGAAC
Organism: Rhadina sibilatrix; assembly: GCA_013400275.1. Classification (NCBI taxonomy): domain Eukaryota; kingdom Metazoa; phylum Chordata; class Aves; order Passeriformes; family Phylloscopidae; genus Rhadina; species Rhadina sibilatrix. The sequence continues at coordinate 133,779 of VWYO01006352.1, read as the reverse complement.
AAAACATTTTTAAGCAGTGCTACATAGAGCCAAATATCACAATGCCTGCTTTTCAAAGAGCAGAATTCCAGTTTAAAAATAGTTATTTCTCCTCTGGTGGCTTAATTTTCAAATTTTAAGTACTATTTTGCAATCAAGTGATTTTTTACTGATTTTTGGATAAATTAAATTGCATGGTTTTATTTATACTGTAGTCTATCATCTTCTAAAAGCTGTTAATATCTTAGTGTGTGGAAAATATAATATGTTTACACAGTCATAGAAATTCACAAAGATTATCTTCCTGCCTCTCTGGCTTTTAGAATTCAAGGTGAGATGATTTGGCAGAATGCATTTTAAGAGGCTACATAGCAGCTACTCATTATTATAGTTCAAGTGTTTTAACAGTGTCACCAAATTTTTCTTCATTTGTAAACTTCCCTTATGATACCAGTAAAGTCACTTTCTTTGTTGCTAATAAGATCAACACAAAACCCCACATACAGAGAGTGTTCTACTTAATGGACAGAGCTGAGAACGTTTTTTTCTGGCAGATCATAAGATAGTAGGGGAAAGCTAAAAATGAACATACAGCTGTGTAGCTGTATATATATATATAATATATATAATATATATATGTAATGCTTCTACAGCTATCTTTCTAAAACTTTTGACCCCTAAAATTCTTTTCAGTGTGCTGTTACTATAGACAGCAGGATAAGTTTCTGTAACCCCAGGAGTTTGTGATATACTGATTACTTTGTTCTACAAAAATCATACTGCCACAGAACTATGCACACCTCATTTCAAGATGGAACCATACAACAAAATTGTGCATTTAAATATAATATATTTAAGTTATATATAAGAATATATATATTTAAGTTATATAAATAAGAAGCTGGTATATTATCAGATTACTTTCTTAATATTTTAAAATTATATATTTATATTCATTGAAACCTATCAGAGAGCAAGGCCAAAGTAAGATTTTAATAGGTGTCTGAATGGGACCAAAACAACAGACCTAACCATATTATATTTCTGTTTGTTCAATGTTTTATGTGGTAGAACCATTGTGTATTTGAAAAAGATGGTGAAACCATAATCAGCTTTATCTGAGAAGGCTTTTATCTACTAGGTCAATGTCACTTGAATTTTAGTCTTGTGAAAAAGTCTTCCTTTTCTTTAGTCACCCTGAATCACTCTGCATTTCTACACTCTGAACTTCTAACAGTACAAGCTGTATTTGTACCTTGTACATTCTTTCCTGATTTTCTCTTTTAAGATGCATTCTTACCCATCACATCTCACTAATTTTTTTGCCCAAATAGTCATCATCATCCATCTCAGTTAATTCAGTATTGATGCTCCTTGCTTGGATGACTACAAAGTTTTTAGGCCAATAGTCTTCAAAAGCAGCTGCAGAGAGGATTCTTCTTTTTTTTTTTTGTCTCTGCTCCCTCTTCTTTATTGCATGAAATGTTAAATATTGACCCTGCTTCCCTAGTCTTCTTACCTTATTCCAAGTCCATCTACAATTTCTTATTTAGCAAGCATGACTAGAATACGTTTCAAACACTGGTTGCTCAAAGAGAACCTTTCCCCTACCCAGTGCAGAACAATAGCAATGGACTGCCTATGTTTTAACAGGTCAATGCACTCTTTTCAAAGTTTAGAGTACAATTAGACAAAACTGGTTTTACTAATGGAACAGAAAGTAGTTTTCTCTTTCAAAATAACTTCATTCCAAATGTTCATGAAACAAGGACTGAGCACAGGAAGGAATTAGGCATATGATTTCCTCATAAATCCAGAGAATTAAAGCATAGGACAAAAATCTTTCCTTTGACATTTGAGCGGGTTTTACAGATTTTTTTTCTTCAGTCTCTAACTTTGTTTTTAAATTACTTTGTTCCAGTAGTATGAAGTCCTCACAGCTGATATTGGCATGCAAAACATGGAACAAATTATTTGGTAAATGTTCAAGATTATCTGAATATATCTTCTTACATCTTTGAAGAATGTATAAGTAGTCACAAAAAATGCACTGCAATGGACTGTACAATTAATTTGTTAAGGCAGGCTAGACTGCAAGATTCAAAGCTGTGTTGATATTTAAGAAGTACACATGTGCTGCAATATTAATCAAAATTCAGCTTTCCTGTTTTTAGACTGGCTTAAGAAAGTACTTTATAGTTCACAGCGTCTTTGGAAAATGAAGAAAACAAACAAACTCAACCAAAACTTTTGTTAATATCATGGGTTAACTCATTCCTTTATACCTTCTTCTTTTTCCTTGGAACTGGGAGAAGAACAATTTGCATTTGATTTAGATGATATTAAGGATATTTCTTAAAAAGACAGGCAGATTTTGCCCTAGTTCTATAAATTCCAATTTGTTTAGACTTTGTTAAATATTACATGATGGAATTAAAGTTTAGTTAGAAGGTTGATCACTTTTTCTCCTTTCATCTTTCTCTCTCAAGGACATGCTAATGAAAATGAGGGTAGAATCACAGAGTCATAGAAAGGTTAAACCTGGAAAAGACCTCTAAGGTTGTTGAGCCCAACTATTAACCCGGTGCCACTACGTTTCTGCATGACCATGCCCCTAAATGCCACATTCACATGATTTTTTTGAACATTTCTAGAAATAGTGACTTCACCACTTTCCTGGGCAACCTGTTCCAGTGTGTGATCATCCTTTTGATGAAAAATGTTTTCCTAATATCCCCTCTAAACCTTCCCTGGTGCAATTGAAGCCATTTCCTCTTGTCTTACCACTTTTTATTGGGAGAGGAGGCCAACCCTCACCAGGGTACAGCCTCCTTTCAGGCAGTTGTAGAGAGTGATAAGGTCTCCCCTGAACCTTCTTTTCTCCAGGCTGAACACACCCAGCTCCCTCAGCCTCTCCTCATCATACTTTGCAGATCTTTCAACAGCTTCATGGCCCTTCTCTGGACTTGTTCCAGCACTTTAATGCCTTACTTAGTGTTACTATAGTGTTTTCTTGCTTAAATTAAGGTCAAGGTAAGGAATCATTTTTTAATCAGAATAAAAACATTTTAAAGTTTTCTAGCGAAAAGCAGAAATTTTCTGAAATAGTCTGAAAAAATGCTATTTAGTCAGAAAATTGTCTACATATATTGCCTACAATTGTCTATAAGTATTTTGGACAGAAAATATCCCTTCTGACCAAGCCAAAAACCTCTGGAATATTTAAAAAAAAAGAATAATTGTATTTATTCTTAGACTGTTTCTTTCCATACAAGCCTGGGCTATCACTGCACAAACACATCAGGGACATGTATATGTTACATGATGAAGGCAAGATGTTCTGAGGAGATGGAGTAAGTTTTCAAAATATGAAAAAATAATTTTTCCATCTTCTGAATGTAGCCCTTGATACAAAGTATTTCCATCCAATATCCAGTAACAGTCTTCTTTCTAATGTTACCAAAATACAAAAGGTGCCAGAAGACTCTTATATGTGGCTCATATTGTTGTGTGGTGTAGTGTAGTGAGTTGACCCTGGCAGGATGCCACATGACCACCAAAGCCACTCTATCACCCTCCTTCTCAGCTGGACAGGGGAGAGAAAACACAATGAAAGGCTCATGGGTTGAGATGAGGACAGGGAGTCATCACTCACCAGTTACCATCACAGGCAAAACAGACCTCGACTTGGGAAAATCACTGATGGGCTCAGCCTTTGCCAGCAGCAGGTCCGTCTTGGAGCCAGCTGGCATTTTCTCTGTCAGACACAGGGGAAGATTCTGGCAGCTTCTCACAGTAGCCAGCCCTGTAGCCCCCCCCACTTCTAAAACATTGCCACACAAAACCAAAACATGTAGCATTAGTGAAACAGGAAGCACAGAGAAACTGTAAACCACATTTTTTAAGGAGTTTAAAAATTTTTTGAAGCTGTTTTCAGAGCAATGCCAAGTGTGTGCATTCCTTATGACCAATTTCACTCTTCTGAAACAAAGAACCCACATGGAAATATCTTTTTTGCTGTTGTTATTTTTGGGGAAGTTCAAGCAGCAATTCCAGACACAGATTTATGAAGCTTGGCAGTCCTGAGGATAATTGTACAAGTCTGGAATTGAGGATTTCTGAGCCTAGGATATGCAGCTTCCCTAACACAAAGTCTTCCAAAGCATACAAGCAATTTAAAAACCCATATCCCACCTATTTTCAAGAGGCTTTTTGATGAAATATCATTTAAATATTAATAAAGTTCACTCTTTTCATCTATGGCTTCATCAATAACAAGCTTATAATAGTACTATCTCTTCTCCAGAACTTTTAATGTGCTTGTTTCAAGCTCTTCATGAGAGGTATTCTTTGGATTTTTGTTTTCCTTGATGAAATCAGACCCAGATACAATAATAAACACAGGAACTGCAGTAGTAAATTTTAAGTACCTAAATGGATGTTAAGTTTCTACATAGTTAAAGATTTCTGATTCTCAAAGAGTTTTTGAAAAAAAAAATTCTTTCACATAATGGTGAAAGCATAATATGTTCTTTGCAGAACACTTGGATTTTCTTGTGTCCTTAGATAAAAAAATTGAAAACCAAATTAATTATCAGTACACTACTATTTATTTTTTAATGTAACTGAAGCTCCTGGAAGACTAGTGTCAGAATCAGGCAATGACAAATGTACATAATAGTTTGATGAATAGATTCTGCAGGACTTTATTTGTGAAGTACTCTAGTTTGTGAGTAAACTCTAGTTAAGAATATTCAGCAAATACTGTTTCCAGTCACGTACTAAAGCAAAACTGGAGTGATTTATTCTGCCGGGAATCAGTGATCAAGTTTCAATGAGGCTTTTACTTTTTTTGCTCATAATGTCCCATATTATATGCAGGAATAAATCAGATATCCTAAACAGCAATCAATATCTTTCTGTCTTTAATTTCTACTCACTTCTTTTATGTAAATGCTGGTTTATGTGTTCATTTCTGCTTCCTTAGAGATGACTGTGAACTAAATTCCTTGTAGGAAAATATCAGTGATATTAATAGAAATACTACATCTTGATCTAGGATAGATTTTAGATATTTGTTATAAATGAATGTATCAAAATCCATCTGTGTTTTCTGAAGAAAGCAAGGGTCAGTAAGGAATTGATGCAGATAGAATAGCTCTCTAAACAGTTCCAACCTTTCCAACTAATTACACTTAGCTTTCAGCCAGTTCAGGCAAACCACAATTATATGCAGATCATAAGGGATGGAAGGATTATTTGCCTTTCCATCCACATTCACTTTGAAACCCTATGTTTATAAAATGTCATGAGAAAAACACTGCATTTTCTGACCTTCCTTATGATTAGCTAAGCTGGAGTTTAGGAGCCAGAGAATTACTTTCTTCCACTGCACGGTTACCACAAAATACGTATATCTGCTGCAACTTTAAATGTGTGGATCCAGTAATGCATTCCCAACCACCACAGATATGGCACACAGGACATTTCTCCAATTCTTGGCTCTGTATTCCCAGTGAAGTCACCACCCACAAAGTATTGTCTGTGCAAGTCAGACTTTGGCAGCAGGCTCAAGAGCAAAGGCTCAGACCCAAAACCATAAGAGATATGTCAGCAAACAGTTTAACTTCCTTTTTACTGTGTGGGTGACCAGAGCAACAGGAAGGCTGCTTTTATTGAATCCTCATGGAAAGTAAGTTCTCAAAGTCTCTTTCTTGAGGAAGAAATAAAGGAAGAGTTGGAACGGAACTGCTTAGGGACAAGCTCAGGAAAAAATAATTAACCTCAAAGATAAATAAAATCACATAAAGGTTTATTCACAAGACAGCCCTAAGTGCATGAGCACAGAACGTGGATCTCAAGTTAACCCTTAAACCTTCGAGAAAAGACTGACAGTCTGAGGTACTAGCAAAATTTTAGTGGTGAAATACAAAAACAATATTCAGTTTATAAAACTGAGAGTATCCTCCAGTTTGCACTGATGTTCATACAGGTTCTATAATATGTATAAGCCTGCAACAAATCCTGTTTCCACTATTGCCAATACGTTAGCCCCACAGACTTTTTAATTTTCTGTTCATTCTTAAATGCTAAAAGCAGTTTGTAGTACTAAGTAACCCGACAACAATAAAATAACCAATTCTTCAGCTGATGTAAATATTCTTCTCTCCATCTGTAAATGAAAAGTGAAAAAGCCAGTCAGCCTTACACCAATGTTGACTTCATCAATTAGGCAGCTTTTGCTCATGTCTTACCAAAAGTAAATACTTTGAAATAGAACTTTTTTTAATTGATATGTGTTAGGCTTGAAGAGCTTTTAATAATCCCCTGGATCTAATTTTTCCTTTTACTTTTGAATTTGTTTCTAAACAGTCCTTCACAGAGTTAGACATTTATTGACCTGTATAAACTACAACACTTGACCTTTTTTCAAGCTCTGATTTGAAATTTGTGATGAAGCCCAGTCCTTCAAGTACATGTTCTGTGTTTGACAGGCCGTTGCCATTTTTGAATGTTCAAAGAATCATTTCTATAATATTTATGAAATTATTTCACATATTTAAAATTCTTAGACTTTTCTTGTGACTCTTAACATAGCTGATTTAGTTTTATTCTTTGTTATAATCTTGTTTTGCTGTAGTTTTAATGTTTTGATATTTAGTTTACTTCAGATCCAACCTGATATAGTTGGGGTTTTTTAAAATAATACAAGCCAAGTTTCTATTATTTGAAACCAGTGATATGGGTGATTTTGTTTATGTGTATTTAGAACAACACATTATTTTGGTTTTTGGTTGGTTTCTTCCTCACTTTCATTTCTTCATAAGATCTTCTGTGGAAATATCCTCCAAAGTAGTCATGTGGTATTTATCTTCTGACCTAAATATAATATATTAAGGAAAGTACTTTTTTGTTGTAATTCCAATTGAAATCAAATGAAGAGGCTCAGAAAACATAATTTGTAAACCCTTATGGATGGACAGATCTTTTATTCTTCCGTTTTCAAAAATCCTAACTGCTCCAGTGTTTGGGAATATATACCTATCTAACTATTGGCTTTCAAAGTAAGTCATGGAACATAAAATAAGATTATAAATTTTTCTTTTGCTCCTGGATATTTGAAGAAAAGAACATAAATTGAATTTCTTATAATGGAAGTCTGCCATAACTAACTGCTTAAAGCAGAAAATCTCTATATCCATAAAATGTTACAAATATATATATGTAAATCAGACTTTGAGAATTGCTTTGCGGCATTACAAAAGGTACTTCAAGTACTGACACTTAAAAAATCTTACTTTTTATAAGCAGGTAAAAGAAAAAAATGTATTTTATTTATTTATTTGTTTGTTTGTTTTAATGAATTTAAGATTAGAGTTCAGTTTTTAGCTTTCTACTCCGCCAAATAATTTTAGAGTTTATTAAGAATCCAGGGAAGGTAGGTGACAGGGGCATGTGTATGCTTGAGTCCTGAGCCAACATTTGTTCTCTGAACCATTTCAAATAGCTTTTACTCTCAAATGGAAATTATTCACTGTCCTTCAAGTCAATTAATTTAAATTTTCATAAGGTCAGCCTGAGCAAAGAGCTGAGTTTTCTGTACTCATTTGGCTTAGTTAAGCTCAGGAGAAGGACATGCAAGAATCAGGCAGTGTAGCAAAAAATCTTTCTGGTAGTGATATGTAGATGTGTTTCTAAACTGGTAGAACTCTGAGTGACTTAAAAACATTTCTAAGACCTTGTGCCAGAGTAATAGATAAAAGACTCTCAGTGAGGCACAAGAAGTATGATCCTGATTATGTGAATGATTATGATCAGATTTATTGTTAGTACAGTCTCTAAATACTGCCAATGTAGTATATACCACCAGCAAGTGTAAAGGGTTATACTGTAAGCAGAGTCACCTAGAAACAGACAGGTCTCAGTCTCTGGCTGTGAAGCATGCACAGTTAAAAGGCAGCAAAGCACCTATGTAGCTTTTATAGGATTTTTTCTCTGTATTTGACTGGATCTTAGTGCTTCTACTCACCTGTTCAAAAACGAGTTCCTGCCGCCGTGCAGATCCACCTGGAACATTCCTACAACCTCCTGAGACCAGCTGACCCAGTCTCTGGCAGCATTTTATACACTTGTAGGCAGATGTGCACCAAAGTCAACCACAGTCAACACAGCTTTCCCACTCTGGAATCATTCATTGTGCAAGCATCCAGACAGTTTCCTCCTGCAATATCCACCTGGTGCTCTTATCTTAGGGTAAATCACATTGTCCATTAGAGATGTGAGGGGGGAAGGGGACAAAGACCTGGCTATAGACCCGAGTGCCTCTCATCACTGCCACAGACCTTTGGAATAATCAAGGGATATGTTTAGTTACTAATGAAAATAGGGCAATACCAATCATAGACGTAGAGAGAGATTATCTGAAGAGCTAAAAATTAAGTTGAAGGTAGTACATTAATGACAATTGCAGGACAGAGGTGTAAATATTTATAAAATGTTATTTTGTCCTGGTATTGTTCCTTACTGTGTAAGAGCCAAGAGAAGAAAATAGATATTGTTTTTCCTTTCAATTTCCTCTGGGGTGAGCCTGACAACAAGATTTTTGACAACTAATTTTTAGGGAAGGGAGAGAGGGCAAGAGGGAAGGGAGGGAGGAAGGAAGGAAGCCACAGCTGACAGTGTATGCTGTCAGCTGGCTCCACTAAAAGCATGTTTGTTCATTAAGATTTCCTCTTGTGCCATTCATCAATATACAGTTCTGGAACAGGGCTGCTCGCTGGAATTTATAGGAAGCAACTGCTGAGCCTTCCCTTAGTGTATTCAATTGTAATGACTTATGAGAAAACGTATGTCTGCTTGGAACGCTCAAGTATTAGTAGACATTGGTCACAATTGCAAACAGAACAGAAAAAATTCTGTGATTTTAAACTTCTTTTTATCCTGATACACTAAGGAAGCAAAGTTAGTGCAACTACTGTTATTCTATTTGTCAGACCATGATTTTTTCCACCTAAGTCCATATTTAGCCGGTCTGTCAAATTGGACCAATCTTGATGAGAGAGAGAGATATCCAATATGTGATAACTCTGGAACCTTTTCGAAAAAAAATTACTAAAAAATGACCTGAAAACCTAAGTTTTGGTCCTCTGCTGTCTTTAAGGCAAAATGGCAGCATGATCCTCAGTAGTTTTTTATCCCCTTTGCCCTGCATGTATTTATGTAGCTCATGACATAATGCTAAGCCTTGTCAATGTGAGAGCATTGAGAGCACGTAGTGTCCTGGTTTAGGGCAAATTTCTGAGAAAACCTCTGAATGGAGTCCCTCCAGAGTAGCAAATTCAAGCAGCCCCTCTCCCAACGGGTTTGGGAAAAGATTTCCTTGGAGAAAAGCGGAAAAAAACCATTTATTTAACACTCAAAGTATCCATGAGCACAAAAAAATGAATAATACGAAACAATAAAACCTCTTGCCATCTGAAGAGATGGCAAACCCAGAAAGTCCCTGTCGTGAAGTGCAGCTCAGCTTGCTCAGTCTCTTATCAGTCCCTCCGGCGCTGGAGATGCCGCAGTCCAGGCCCGGTGAGCTGCAGGTGCGAGCTCCCAGTGCTCCTCTGGGTTTTCTGTCCAGAGCAGGGCTGAGCAGTTCCAAGAAAAAGGAAAGAAAAAAAAAAACAACCAAAACCAGGTCCAGGGAAGTTCTCTGCCTCAACTAGCTAGAAACTAACTAAAAGCACAGGAGATCTCTGTCCCGCTGTCTGTCCATGCTGCAGACAACACAGTCCAGGAGCAGAATGTGGAGGAGTTAGAGCAGTTTCTGCAACTGCAGCTTCTTCTTTCCCCCTTTGTCTCTCAGAACCAGTCCTGAAGGTACAGAATATAATATCCAACATAAACAGAACAGACTATTGAGGATGCAAACATTGTAAAGTCACCCTAGGACATGTAGAGATCTTGATAAAATAAGCTAAAAGTGGAAGAAATCATAAGGCCATGAGAAAAGTAATTTTTGAGAGTATGAATGGGTGGGAGCACATTAAAAACTAGGCATTATTAAATCCAGTGTTAGCAAAATATATTTTTATTACATTTGCTAATAATCATAACATACAATCTAATATTTAAAGATATGAAAGTTTTAGATAAAGATACAATTAAGAAAATAATGAAAATGCAAGGATTTTTCACTTGTGCTGTTATTAAAAAAAAAAAATGAATTAAAAAGTCCCAAACATTGGCTCACAAACAAAGTCCACTATGTAGGATGCTTTCCTCTGCTTTCCACCTTTTTAGACAAGTAGAGGCAGGCTCAGACTCCGGCTGCTTCATAGCAGCTGTGTGTTTCCCCTTGTATTTGTGCACCAGTAAACACCTGCAGACACAGCTGATACCTTAGCCAATAATTTTAACTAGATGTTTTACCATATTGTCACACCCAAAAGATGGAAACTACTAAAGGAAACTTTAGTTCTGTGGCTGGCAAGGTTGCAATATATTATGGCCTACCCTGAGGTTAAATTCAGGCCAAGAAAAAAAAAAATAAGATTTTTTTCCCGTAATAATATCATTGTGATATTTTTTGATCCCATAAGATGGGCTTGCAAGATACTTTATCTTAAAAGTGGATATGCCCAGACTAAACACAAAAAAAAAGCTTTTCAACTAAAAGCCAGCTTTTACAGGAATTTGAATTGGAACACTATTTAAATTGAGAAAGCTCAGTGTGACTAGGGACACTAAAATAGAAATAAGAGCATTTACTCAGAGCTGTCCTCTTGCCTACCTGTTCTCACAGGTGTGCTCTCACTTCTCTGTTTTATGTGGTTAATTCGGACATTTTCTGAGTGACTGCAAGCCTTGCTCCTTCTCCGTCTGTTCCAAAGAAACATCCCCTTGGCTCATCCTCTTGCCTTTCTCCTCTTCTTGCAGTTGTTTCTCAGCCTTTTTAGGTGAACCACAGGCCAGCAACTGTCCAGTGTCTCTCTGCCCTGCCCAGTGTAATTTTATCTGCACTCTCTGCTCTTCTCCCCATCTCTCCTCTGCCTGGTCAGTGGTTTCCCAGAAAAAAAAAAAAAAACAGCCTCCTTCCTCCGTCAATAGGCTCAATCAAAACTATCACACCAATTAAATGAATTTAGCATAAAGCTGAAACCTAATATGCATATTTACATATGGAGACAAACAGGCTGAGATCTGCAGAATTTCAGTATGATAATCAAGCATTGACTGTTCTGGATAAAATGGCAAAAATGAACAACAAATTAGCCCAGAAATATCCTATCACTATTTCACAGCTCTCTACATGGACCTAGTGCTCACAACACATCTTCTGGGCTTTAGTAGGCTAGGTCCAGATGTAGTTCTGATGGTGAATTGTGGTTAATATCACAATATAACCAAAAATTTATACTATAAAAGTTTTGGATGGAGAAAAAGGGTACCATAGACTACTGGACTCTAACATTTATACTATTTCCCAAGATAAGAAAAAGGACAGAAAAAAATGGACAGAAAACTTAGATGATAAAACTGGAAACTGTAAAGTAGCAGGTCATCTAGTACCTCACAAAAATAAGGATAAACTCTGAGTCATTCTTGTTTTTACATTAACAATGCCAACAAAAGTGCTGCAAAAAAAACTTTCTAGTAAAAAAAAAACAAACTAGCAAATGAAATCGAAAAGATCAATGTCTAATCTCACTCAAAAGATAGTAAATTATGATATACAAATAAGTTCAGTCTCCTTTTACACATTAGAGAATTGGTTACCTCAGGTCATATTTGAGAACATACATGCAAAAATATAGTATATTGTTAATTTATTTACTCTAAAAGGAAAAAAAAAAGAACTGATGTGCATCAGCATGATACATTTCTTATTCTCATTCTTTGAAGTATTTGTGAAAGTAAGTTATCTTGTCATGGTTTTCAGCTATTTGATGTTGAAGAATAAAGTCAGGGCATTATACCAGCTTTGTAACAGACTGTTTCAAGAGCAATAAAAACTACTATGAACTCTTCAGAAAAAAATATACATTTTTTATTCCAAATAGATGAAAAATTGCAACGTCCTTAGATGATAAGTGGGTTAATGAAAACACTTTTTTCAGCTATATAAAAGCTGAAAGACTTCAGCTTATATAAACACCTCAGTCCTGTGGCTTCACAAAATGTAAATCTGCCCCTTATTGATACAGAATGTTTGTCATGGCTCCCTGCCACCTTGTCCCAGCTGCTGACATAAAATCATCAGTAGAAAAACAGAACATAGCAAGGATTCTTTGATCTTACAGATTTTTGGGTACTGCCTCTGTCTGTTAGGGCTGTTGACCAGCAATGCAGGCTAACTGGGCTTTTGTTCTGCCTGGCACTACATGCTAAAGGAGCATAAAGGCTGCTCTGAATTGTTTTATGTACAGTGATTCGTTGCACAGTGGTGCTAACAACAGGGGAATAGTTCTCATTTCTTCATCTGTACTGCATATTCTGTGGCTGTAACCAAGAAGAGACTTTGTTGAATGGATGCTGGAATGCTGTTTCTATCATTAGCTATAGCTCACTACACATTATATGTGACACGTGAGTCACAGGAAAGATTTTGCCTCATCAAAGTGCCAGGTATAACAAGTGAAAATAAATCTTCTATTAAGTTAATTCAAATAACCCACATTTAGACCAATCTATTCTCCTCAATAAAATTTGCAAGAATGCACTTGGAGTTGAAATTTCTCTCATATCAACAAATAGAGTAGCATTAAGTGCTGAAATCTGAAGATTTGAATACTAAGAACAGAAGTGATGATTTAGCTATTCATAATAACAATTGGGTTTTTTTTCTGTTGGCTTTTTTTTTTTTTTCTTTTTTTATTAGGTATTGTGAATTACCTCTGCAGTATGCCATAATTATAATCATGTTGCGATGCTAAACTCTGAATACTAGAATTAAAGCTTTAGATTTGGGAGGGAGGTGCATGGCAAGTTTGTGATCTTCCAGTGAAATATGTGCTTGAACAGGCATACCTGAGGGTTTGAATTGAAATTGCATGGGAATCCTCAGTTCCAGCTTCTCCTAAATTCTCAAGTCTTGACTCTGTAACCATAACAACGTGAAGAGAATGTGGAGCTGGAAGAAAGGTTTTGATGAAATTATTTTTATTGCATCTAAAGTGTCTTAGGTTCTCATAAATTGTTTAAAGGTCATTCCTCTAAAGATTTCATAAATTTAACTTGATAACAAGAAACTAGAGAGAGAATTCCCCAAGCATCTGTGAAATTCATCTCTAATATCTGCAAATTATGCAAAGACAACATCTCTGCATTATTTTCTATAAGCCACACAGGCGTGCATAGAACTCTGCAGAACTTAAGTCTTTTCTGGGTTCTCTGCAATTCAGAGTGTAAACCACTGTCTCTCTGGTACATGGAGGGTAAGTAAAAGAGAACTTTTGTGTCTTTTTTGTTTGGTATGAGGTGTTTATTTTTTTATAAAAGCACATATTTAAAATACAAGCAAAATATTTTAAAGAATATATTTTTGTTGATGTAATCTTAGCCTGTATTTGTGCACCTCCCTTGTACAACAGCGAGAAGTAGAATTAGATGTTATTCTACAGTGTTGTTCCTGGTGCAAGCAGATACATTTATGACTGTCTCAGAATGACAGAGTGATTTATAATCTCCAATATATACAACAATCCACCTGCCAATGGCAATGCCTGGTGTTGGCAGGCTCTGGTTAAAGCCAACCATTTCAGCTGATAAAATGACTGAACCAATGCTGAAAGGGGGCAGCAGAAAAAGAAAGAAAATTATCTTTAATTTTTTTTTTAATATTATTTGTGCCAAGTGTGTAGTTTAATACAGTCAAAACACTTCCATAACATAAGCTTTTAAAATAACTATTTAATTTCACCTGGACATTGTAGATTCATTCACATAAAAGCTATTCAGAGGGTAAACTGCAGTGAAAAGCAGATACATGAACTGACTGAAATAAACACCTATCACTTCTTACTTAGCTACAATGCAGATAATAATGTAGTGAGCATGTAGTACTGTTAGTTAGTATTATCGATTAAAAGCAATAAGACCAAACATTAAAAAACAAAACAAACAGAACTCTCTACCAAAAAATAAACACCCACAAAAAAACCTTTTAAGAAACAACAACAAAAAAAAAGCAAACAAAACCAAAACAAATAATAATAACAAACAAACAAGCAAACAAGTAAAAAACCAAACACCCCAAAAATCCCAATTCACAATCTATCAAAAANAAAACAAAACCCCAAAAAAAACCAAACACAAAAAAAAAAAAAAAAAAAAAAAAAAAAAGCAATAAAAGGATGGTCTCTGTGGTAAAGTACAGCCACTGTAAATATATTCAGATCTTTTATCAGATTTTCTACTCATAGAGAACCCTCTCTGTTCTATCATTGCATTGTAATTTCAGCAAAAAGTCTTTTTATTCCTGTGAAATGAATAGGTCTCTTCTATAACTTATGGCATTATTTCCTAATCTTGCTTTAATATGAAATCAGTGCTAGTTTTGAAAGCAAAATAATTTTGCTACCAGCTGTCAATACAGCTGCACAGCCAGACTTTCTGTCAGGTCATTCCTTAATGTCTATTAAGCCCTCTAAAAGTTGCAGCTAAGGTCTACATTTGAGACACAGGCAAGTAAAATATGTTTTCCAGAGCTTTTGTTTCTCCATCTCTTTCTCTTCTTGCCTCCTTCTCTCTGTATTCTTCCCTTCTTGGAGTGTTCATCAAAGATGAGCTTCAAATGCACCTTCCACAGAGGAAGGAGGGAAAGAATAGAAGAGAAACAGAAGAGGGTCAAAGAAAGAAAGGCATGTAAGTTTGGACAAAAATAAAAAAAAGGAAGAAGAAAGAACTGAGAAACAAGAGGGATAGGCTGGCATGAAGGGCTGCTTCTTTTCTGTCAGCTGATTCAAGGTAAGGTGTATCTCTTCAGTGAGCTTTTTCACTTTGCTTCAACAGTTTAGGTGCTGCTGTACTGGTTCAGACTGCCTGGGTAGGTTCTCTTCATATGGCAAATGGTAATATGTTATGCTTCAACCCCCAAGGTTCCTTAGAACCAGAGAAGGTGCAGATTAGTCACTTTTCTCACAAGTGAAGTGTTCTACATGCTTGTTCAGCATTGCTTGGAGTACTTGCACCAAACTTCCCTCAGCAGACAAGGTGCCAGCCCAGTGCTCACAGTATGCCATAATTTGATTCTAGTTCACAAAATGACTAAGCCTGGCTTATCCAGGCTTAAAATGATAAGACTATTGGATGGACAAAGTCATTTATTCTGAGAGTCACTTTTTGCAAAGCACAGCTTCAGCAGCAGTGGGCTGAAACTCAGGACTCCTTTGTAATTTGGACTCCTGCCTCCAGTCATCAGAGATCAGTCTACCTTCTCCATGGTTTCAAGTTGCTTCTTTCTCTGTAGTGTGGATGTCTCACGTCAGCATCAGTTAGAATTAAACAACATGCTTGCTGGTGATGTGACCTTTAAGTAAAGTTGTTTTGTCCAGAGAAAATTTCATTTTAAAAAGCACTTTGTTTTTTTTTCATCCTTAAGAAATCTCTAAGACTTTCAATTTGTTTATTATCTGAGTGAATAGCCATTTACTTCCTGAATTTAGCACCAAATTCTTTCTTTAGTGCCAGGAGTAGCTTCCCAATTTGTCCCATTGGAGCTTTTAAATTAGTGATATAATAGTGAAAAATCTGTTATCAGAAAACTATTATTTAAGATGGTGGGTAAAGGTAGCATAAAAAAGAATGCAATTGTTTAAATGGTGGATTTCAGGTCTGACCATCTGCTGTGAACACATACTTCTGCTTCATTGCTGTAGCTGAATAAATCTGTGCTGTAAAACACTGCATGTCACATACCAAGCTTCAATGAATTCTGCTAGGGCCTTTTTCATCAAACACTAAAGGCACAAAAGCAAATGACACAGCAAATAAATTCCATATAAGTCTGCGTTTCCTTATGATAGGATTAAGCACCCTTAAAAAAACTCTGTCATGTGCAAGATTATCAGACAGTGGTATGAAACAGAAAGAATTTATGGAAATAAAGTAATTTGTTTTTCAGATCAGATGTGTAATTCTCACCAGAATAACTTCAAAATTTTACTTTGTTCTGACATGTTTAGGTTAGGAGTCAGAAAGAAATTGGGCAAATTTCAGGTACTGACAGAATTTATTTAAAATTTAAATTCAAATTCTTTATGAAATATAAGCCTTTTCATGTATCAACTAATTTCAGTGAAAAAATATTTGTTCTGAAATTCTCCAACCTCTCTTTACAAAATGACAAGCGTTAGAGAAAGAATTTACCCTTCCCTACGTAATAAAGAGTTTGCCTGCACCTAACAGGAAGTCATCCACAAGCTGTCCACGATACAAATCTCACCTTCATGCTCTTATTCTAAATCCAGAAATTCCTTATTTTCTGTTTCAACATTTCACAGCAAACATTAAGGTGTTTTTCCTTTTGGCTAGCTGTGAAAAAGCTAAACACACCTATTTAGTCAGAACTATTCATTGTGACACTGTTACAGACAATGGCAAAGAGCCCAGTGAGGATTGGTCTCTTTATTTCACATAGTCTGTTTGTCCAAGCTGTCTCTAGGTACGTCCCTTTTCAGGTGCTTAATATTAAAAGAATTAAGTCCCCCTCTAAACCTTTAAACTAGATAGCATAGTTTCCTTGTATCCTATAAAAAGCAATTAGATACACTGACCTCATCCTTCCTTGTAACAGTTCTCCTATTCAACTGAGGCTGTAATTAGAACCTGTCATTGTGGCTATAAGAGCAATGAGTAATCAGTGTGTCATGCTAGGGATCTAGGAGTAGCTCCCAGCACACACTGGAGAAAAGATACATGTAAAAGATAATGATGCCAATATACGAATTTTCTTCCAAATTGCCATCAGTTATCACATTGAGCTCTGCAATCTCTAAAGAGTTACATTCTCTGATTTAAGGAGCTCTCTTTACTACATATCATTAAGATCTTGGCTTTTAAGACTTCCTGTGGGGCAAGGACTCCCTCAGGTCAGTTAAGAACTGTGTGACAAATAGGTCCCTTATTATTAGTTTAAGATGTATTTCCTTTCAGTTTGATTGAATGTTCTAGAAGATAGACAACAATACAGGATTTTTCTTCCATTTACCGTATATCATTTTGTTTACCTTCAGCGTATCTGCTCCCACTCAACCTCTGTGTAAATTAAATCTGATCTTTTCAGTCTCTGCCATATGACTTTAATCACTGTAATCTCTAAAGCCTTCTACCTTACTCATTAT
Organism: Rhadina sibilatrix; assembly: GCA_013400275.1. NCBI lineage: Eukaryota > Metazoa > Chordata > Aves > Passeriformes > Phylloscopidae > Rhadina > Rhadina sibilatrix. The sequence goes on along the minus strand of VWYO01006352.1, from coordinate 116,470 downwards.
GCATACTGCATGTTTTTACGATACAAAGTAAGCCATTTCTTTCCTTGAATAATCTATGAGGATGCATAGATCTTTTCTCAGAGTACTTATAGTTCTTTTAGAATCTGTTTATACCTCATATTGCTCTCCTTCATGTTGATTCCTTTGTACTTGCCGCTTATGAATTTTAGCAGTTTTCAGAACAGAAGCCATATCTAGGTCCTCAAATTCCAGGCCTTTGTTACCATACACAGTCACATCATGTAATTCTATTCTGAAGTTTAGTCAACTTTCTTTTCTGACTGTTTATGGAGAGTTCTTGTTCCTCTCTTGGTCCTTGTTCCTTGCTGTGCTCTTGGGAGTTTACAGCATCTAAGGATCTTTGGAGCATGTGTGCAAAAGGATAACTACTTTGCTGAAGTAGAGTTTGCTTTTTCCTTCATAATGGAATTAAGAGCTGCTGTTCTCATCAAGGGTAGAGCTTTGTTTGCATAATATTGGTTGCAAAGACTAGTGAGCAGAGAAACTTCTGCACTGAAATAGCAAAGAGATGTAAATTCTGTTTTCCACAAGGAGCTAGAGTTGTGGCTTTGGTATTTTTTTTTCCCCTGTATCATCTGACACCACCCCTGGAGCAGCCTGCACTGCAATACAGCAGCTGTCCAGCATGTAGGAATCCATGGCACAGCTCCCGACAATGTCAGCACTCGTGTGTAATGTGCCCTGTGTAATGTGCCCCATGTAATGTAGTATAAACAGAAAATGCATCAGAAATATGGCAATGGCAAACCTGAGCTCACTGAGAAGGTACTGGCTCACAGCATTGTGGCAGATTCCTAAGAACATTCTCTAAAGGATATTGCAAAGTGTACAGTCATGTTCAGAGGAATATATAGCTACAATCACCCACATATTATTGCCTTAATCTACATATTATCAATACTATGTACACTAAGTAGTTGGCTGAATAAATTTTGGTCATTCTGGACATGCACAAGGCATAACAGATTAGGGTTTCTGTATAACAATTTTTTCAGATAAAAATAGGAAAAGAAGGTGTGCTTTAGAGTTCTGAAATGAAGCAGTGTATTAGCCAGACATGTTCTTGTAAGCTAAATCTGCCCTGATGAACATTGAAAACAACGGAACATTGAAAACCTCCTCTGGTTTTTATTTTTCATTCCACGTGAGATGAGCCACAACTGCAGGCACAGGATGCAGCAACACAGGCAATGCTAAGTCCTTTCCTCTGCATTACCAATATGTATATAGGGAATAATGAGCTGGAAATCCTGGGCACAAATCTGAAGGGTTAACATTTTCCCTTCCAGGGTGAGTTTTCTCTAAGAACTTGCTAATAACAGAAGACATTTTGTCAGGCAGGATAGATTAGGATGTGCACTGGGATGGAAGTATTCAAAGGTTATTTCATCTGTCTTTGTTGCTCCTCCTGTTTCAAATAGGAGGAGTTTCCTGTCTAAATGGATTGCAATGGCTATATCTGTATTTCAGATAAGCTTAAGACTTGTGTAAAATGTGGTGCTGCTAATTAGTCAAGATGTCATTAGTCCAAGGAAATTAATTGTACATAAATAATGTGGAATTTCAGCTTCATGGCTGAAGAGATAAATTCAGAGTCTTTTCAGAATTGTCCGTCTTAAAAATAAAATACTAGAAGAGGATTATTAAGGAAGCTCTTCAAAATTCCCATTACCCTGCTAGTGAAGATTTAACACATAGCCCAGAAGACACGGTTGATCTGTACTCCTTAAGACCCTTACACCACAACAGCATTGGCATATCCCTGGCTGCTCTCATCAGAGAGAAAAGTAATTTTGGCTTTGAAGAAACAACTTATCAGTCTCCCAGAAGTACAGTCCATACTCAGTAGTGGATGGGTAGTTAAGAGTGTTCTCCTTCATTATCTGGGCTTCAGGCGAGTCATCTCTTGGGTACATGCAAAGGCTGCTCTGACCTCGTGATGTTAGAGTAATTAAAGTTCCCCTCAGGATTGATTGTCTCAAGGATTTCACAGTACAAAGGGGAAGTTTGAGTTAATTTCCTATAAAGATGCCTGGTATTATTACTGTTATTCACTGATACAATTTTCCAGTAATGGTCAAAGGACCAAGTCTGAAGCTTGAGACTATTTTTTAGTGATTGCAAGAGCGTAGGATTGTATATTCTGCGCCCTCAGAACAAATACCTAAGGAAACCTCATCCATCTTCTCAAAATCACTGTAAACTTGATGTCCATGATTGTCCTTTTGCCATCTTTTTTTTTTTTTTCTCCCTATATTTTTATTTTATTCCTCAATGAAAAGAGGGACTCTTCCAGTTTTTTTACCAACTGCCTAGTACTTCATGCACTGGACAGCATGTGAAGTCTATAGGAAGTGTCACTAGATGAGAAGAACATCATTTCAACACCCAGCTTACACAACTGCAAAGGACTGTACAGGCAGAAGGCCGTGGAGATTCAGACTCAGAGAAGGGGGTGCATGTATCTCATTTCTTAAGGATGATAGGTTCTGTGTTTTGTTGTATGTTTTGTGTAACTTCAAATTCATTTGATTGGTTGGTTATCACCTGCAATAGTTTCTGGATTTTGTTAAATATAAAATAATATATAGTGGTATAGCATTTTCAAACCTGTAAAAGATTGTCTTTCTGCGTTTCTTAGGAAAAAACTCCAACTATCCTATAGAAGATCATGCTTAAAATACTTGTTTGTTTTGAAAGTACTCCTCAGCTTTCTAGTAGAGTGAAATAACTGGAGTAGTTTGATAAAAATTATTTGTATTTTATTTACCTTCATGGTCTAGAACTGTTCTCTTCTTCTCTAATCTAAGTTATGGGCAGATATTGGTGCCAAAAATCTCATTCTATCCTGTCGTCTCAAGTTACAGAGTGATTTCTCCATCACAGCTATCACTGTAGTCAGCTAGAGTTTCTAGAGATGATAGATAGAAAAGGAACAAAATCTTGCAAAACACCTATGAAACAAGGTTGTTTTGAGTATTGAAGTTTCCCTCTAATCTGGTAACAGAAATGCTTGGCTTCATTAACAGCCAGAGGCAATGTTTCAATCAGCTGAGAGCCAAGGATATTAATGAGCAATTTTCCATATTTTTCTTGGAGCCTCACTGAAAGTTGCAGGTTTCTAAACTGGCTTTAACTCTTACTCTCTCTTGTGTTTTTGTTTGTTTGTTTGTTTGTTTGTTTTACTTGAGAAGATGGAATTTTGTTAGTAATGAAAAAAACAAATCTTTTAAAGGGTTGAATGAATCTCCAAATTATAACCCAGATTTTTCTGACAGTCTCATATTTCACCTCAGTGGCAGACACAATGGCTATGATCACCTGTCATAGTTAGAAAATAACAAATAAATTAATGCGCGAAGATACATGTGGGAGCACTTAACCAACTTCTACACTCACATCTAAATTTTTTTGTTCTTTAGCAGTCTTCTTCATCCTGTTCTTTAAGGATTAACTATGGTGCCTCTACTGTCTTCATCTCCTTTGCTTTGACTCCTCCCTCTCCCAATAAAATAGTCCCCATGCTTCATGCTTTACATTTTTCTCATCCATTTGTTTTTGAATTTGTCCTTATAAATTACTGATTTCCAGACATACTATCCTTGCTCTACCTTAATCCATTTTTACTCCTTTTTTTTTCCCCAGCCAATGTTAGTGACACTTATGGTAGCAACCTAGATGGACACAGGGGAAAACCACTTCACTGGCCAAAATTACACCTTGACATTAGATCCCTAAATGGTATGTGTCATGTAGCATTCAGAGACTTGAAGAGGAATGAATGGCCAAAGCAAAGGAGTTAGTAGTTTATCATAAAACCTGTGTATATAGGAAGATAAACTAAAAGATGCTTAACTTTTTTACCCACAATTCAAACATAACATGAAAATGTGGAAATTCTCCATCAATAAATGGGAACACAGCATATGAAGAGATATTTAGATATTTCACTGTAGTATAACTTTCCTTTAGTCCTACCAGTGCACACCTGCTTTATGATAACTACCTCTTTGCAGCTCTGAGGTGACTTATGTCCTGGTGCCTCCAAACCAGCAAATGGTACCTCTCATTGCCACTCTGAGCAGTGCTTATGCACAGCTGCAAATCTGTTTTCTTATTCTTTCTTTTACAGTCAAGTAAGTTCTGCTGTGACAAGAAAGAGGCCAATTTTGGTTAAAAGCATATCTAGTTCAACAGAATATCTGGCAAACAGGGAGAAAGGAAATTATACAATTGAGAGCAATCAGAAAATTCTTTTGATGGGTGATTACCATCAGATTGCAATGTTTCTACATGGATCCACAGAGCTTGGTATAAGCCCAGCTGCAATTTGACATTTTTATAAGATCATCAGTCTGCATAAAAGAGCAGCTTATGAATAACATGATTTTTTTGTAGTATGCTGAAGAAGAAGGAGGATTGAAGAGACCAGATATTTTCCGTCACTGAATACAATGGGTCTCCAGCTCAGCCAGAGCTGTCAGCTGAAATTATACCATTTTTTCTTTAAAGTTAGCATGTATTTTCTTTAAAGTTAGCCAGTAGCCAATATGCTACTGGCTCCAGTTTCTAAAGCTAGGATATCAACTAGTAGCATTAGTATATCAGTTACTAATTAAACAAGGTAACCTTTTAACCACAGAAAACCCATTTGTAGTGTAAATGGGTTATATAAAATCTTTCTCTTCCCACTATGTTCGAATAGGGCTGGTACTTCCCTTCTGGCATAGTCTCTGTGCAGAATTTTTCAGTCACTGAATTGCAACAAATCGTGCATCAGTCTCATTTGCTCTTTAGTGAAGTCATCTTCCTGTCATGTCTGAAACTGGGATATTGATCTGGTTTCTGACATGCCTTGATCCTTTAAGGATTCTAATTATCATTGCAGCTACAGATTCTTGCTGCTCCTATCACCCCAACCTTTCCTCTCTCTGCATCCACCACTCTTAAGTCATTTTCTGGGAAAATGAAGTACTTCTGTCCCTCTGAAATGCCCACAGTGTGCAGCTGCTAGGGTAAGGCATGTGGGTAATACCTTGTGCTAAACTATGGCAAATAGCATGAAGCCCTCTCTCATGTGTTCAAAATGAAGAAACTCAAGATAAAGATTTAATTGTGTATATGTGAGGTTTCATATTATATATTTAAGAAGAAGGGAATACAATTTCAAAATTACATCTTAAAATGGTGAGTATGTAAAAAAGTTGTGGTGTTAGAGTTAGAAAGCGTTTCAATATGCATTCCAGCCCATATTAATAGTTTGTGAAATTGTAAAGAAAGAAATCTTAAGTGAAACAAATTTTCCACGCATTTGACATTAGTAGGACTGAAACTGGACTACTACCATCACTTCTTTCTGATACTCCCTTCCAAAAAAAGTTTAAAATTTATGAAGCTCATAAATCACCAGCCATGCACATGATTGGAAAGCTGGTAGAAGTCATTCCATCAATACCCTCAGGATTGGGTTCAATCACCATGTGGGGTGCCTGAAATTAAGATGTCAGGATGTGGCTGTCCCCCTAACAACCCTTTGTGCTGTAGCCGTTTTGAGACTCCCCAAATTGCCTGTGTCTCAGCAAAGGCAGCTGACCCTCATCTAGGTGTCCAGGGTCCCTTCATCCTGATTGAGAGAGAAGGCCACAAAAAGCGCAAGTAGACAAAAGCTTAATTGAGGCAAATTAAAGTGACAAATGACACAGACCTTTTTGGTGAATGTGATTAACCATTAAGCAACAAGTGTAAATCAAAACAGCAAAGCTTATGTCAGATATTTTGTATTTTGGTCACATCAAATCAAGACTGGATTTTACCAAACAGAAACTTTGGAATAATTTTACATGGCATCAGTCAAGTGTAGCTGTGGTTTCAACACAGTATTTGTTGGAGAGGTATCATTTTTACAAAAACAAAACAAAAACAAAAACAAAACAAAAAACAAAACAAAACAAAA
>VWYO01006352.1:97716-110465 GCA_013400275.1 Rhadina sibilatrix | reverse complement strand
AAAAAAAAAAAAAAAAAATAAAAACCACCACCACAAGAGATGCAAATTAAGTGATGTGAGAAAACCATCTTTCTCATATTCTAATTGTGTGTTTCTCTATATTAGGGTCCCAGTTCCTCAACTCAGAAATATATTTAACTCTCACATGGGGGATACATCTAAATCAGTCAAATTTCTTCTGCTGTGAGAGAACAATATGATGGCATTATGGACAAGGAAGTCAATTCTAATCTTTGAACTCAGTTTTATTTTTTTTTTTTCTCTTCTTCATTTGCTTCGTGTATTTTTCACTTAGATTCCATTATATTAATTTTGATGCTGCTCTTTGTGATTCCTGGATAAGCTTTAGTCACTGGCAAAAATGCTCAGAGCTTTGGCATTTGTTCTGTGCTCATCACTGTTTATGATCCTTTCTACTCCTTTCTTCAAAAGTTCTTGTTTTACTCACAGATGTGGAAAAGGATGGAAAGGAAACCGTTGCCACATAAGTGCTAAGCCTCTTCAGCCTCCAACTTCAAGTCTCCTACAAAATGGTAGGTCTGTGAAAAGAAAGTAATATCTCTCAATTCATTCTTTGAGTCTTTCATTTTACTTATTTCTGTCTTTGATTGCTCTGATTTTGCAGATATTTGGATTGGATTGGGTATCGGTTTCTTACTGATTAAAATTACAGCTGCTGCTTTGTATTTTCTTTTGAAGAAGAAAGAGCCAGAAATGTAAGTGAAACTTTTATTTTGCATATAGCAGACACAAATGTGGCACAGAGCAATGGCCAACTGCCCAGGCTCATTGGTTTCAACGTTTAAATCTCCCCACAGTCTGTCTTCATATGCAACACTAAGCAGAAAACGTAACTTTGCAACAAAAGCTGACCTTAGTGGACCCCAGCCTGGAAACAATGAGCAATGGCTTGATTGCCTAGAGTGTTTTGATTGTGGCACTGTATGAGTATTCTTAAATTATAAAATTCAGGATATCCTGAAGGATATGGAACTGACAATCCACTAGTGCACAGATATATTTACACAGATATATTTACAAGCCCTTCCTGTCATCCTTCTGATAATTTCTGCTTTTTCTGTCCCTAATTTAAGATTTTTTTTCTGTTTATTTTACTCTAAGTAAACTCTAAATACTTTCTGTATTGCTTCTCTGCCTATCTCTCAACTTATTCTGCTAGATCCTTCTCTGTCAGCAAGTACCTGGCACTGTCTCTCCCTTTCAGCAATTCCTTGCACATTTCCTTGTCCATTTTTGTGTTGTTAGATTTCTCTCACCCTTCATTTTCTTCTCCAGAATTCATCTTCAAAGCTGTCTCTTTTCCTTTAAACTTGTTCTCCTCTATAGACTTTCCTCTCTTTGGGGATGTTGTTATCTCCCAAAGTATCTACTAAACTGTGCAGACTCCTGTCCTGACATTATTGCTGCTGACATGTCTCCTGCCTCTGCATGCTCCCCTGACAGGTAGAGCTGTCTATGGACACAGAAGCAAAATGTCGAAGCAGAAATCTTTATTGGTTGTGCTTCTGTTAATTGAGTGCACAGCTTCACCCACTTTCCTTACATCTCCTTTGTCTTCTTCAAAGCAGGAATAACATTTCCTTATCTGATTTCATGGGGCTTTAAGATTTAATTCATTCACATTAATACAACCTGCTAAGGCACACATATGGAAAAGCACTTCAGAAGTGCAAGATTACTTGCATTGTAAGAGCTTCTGGATTTTTCATTTTTGTGATTTCAATAGTTATCTTTGAAAAAAAGAATTTAATTTCTCAAAACATGTTTGATGATGTTTTAATTTAAAATATGTTGTTGTTTATTACACTACTTCTGTGTTCTCACTCAACACTCCCTCCTACCTTTTTCATTCATAAGTATCTACTTAAAGGTTATTGCACTGCCATTTACATCTTTTTTAACCACATATCTGTATTTACAGAATATTTTTTTCTTCTCTTGTAAATATATATGCTTAAAAAGTAGTATTTTTGTACCCTGTTGCAATATGATGCTAAGCAATATGGTCCTATTAGGTATAAGACAGGGATGAATCAGGATCTTCTTAATATGGCTCTAATATACCACAGCCCTTGTATGCAGAGAATCAGAGCTGTGAAAGAGAGGATTAGACAAGCTTACAAAACAAAGCTTATTCTGGTCTTGATTGTTTTCATTAAAGCTTCCAGAAAGGTAAGTTTTGATGATGGAAATTTTTGTGACTACAAATTTTATCTATTAGAAACTGAGATTGTCAAATCATTTTGCCCAAAGTAAAAATGTTTTTTTTTCTTCGTTTTTATCACAGTTGGCTTAACATGTAAGTTAAAATGCTTTAATAGGAATCTTGCTAAGAAATAATCTAGCTAATGAATGCAAATTTGCTTGAAATTGTGAAAACAATAAAATCTGAAACTTTGAATTTGAGAAGATAAGTTCATCCAGGCTCTTCCTCTTCAAGTACCTAGTGCCTACCATGATTTGGTATTAAAAAATCGCAGCTGGAAACACTAGTGAATTAAGGCAAGTTATTCCTGAACTGCTTAATCAGTAATCAGAAGTGACTAGTCAAAATGCAGCCAGTGTTAATGAATTGAAGTTTGGATCTTTAGGATAAGGCTTAATAATAAGAAGTGACTTGCATTTGCATAAGTCTGTAAAATGTTCAATGTGACAGCACCACACAGAGGCGTGAAATTTTACTCCTGATGTTTTTAAGGGATTTGATGAATGAGAGGGTTTTACTGGCATATAAATGATACTGTCCTACAGTTAATTTTCACTCATGTCTGCTTTTAGCCCTCCTGAGCCATGTTGTTTACTTAAAGTCATTAGGCACTAGAGCCACTCTAGGAAAGCTTTCACACTTGAGGCTGTATTTACCACCTTTTGATAAATTCTTTTGCTAGCTATTTTTATGTAATTTCTGTTAGTGTCCTCCTGCTTTATTGTATAGACCCACCCATGCAGGCACTGGCAGATGGTTCTCTAGAGGCACATTAGGAGTTGCATGTGTTAGTTCCCATGACATCTTAAAATGGTGTGCAGGTCCATCTAAGTCTCAGTTGAAATAATATAGGAATGTGCACAAGATCTGCAGAAATTTAAGAGTCCAATAGAACTCATTCTTTTTAACAGAAAACCAGATAGGAGGCAGTAGGGGTAGGCTGGGGACTCCTCAGGTGATTGCCAGCTAGAAATTTGTCACTAACAGCGGTGAGAACCTAAGTCACATTTGTCCCTCTTCTTCTCTGGAAGCATAAATAGTGCCTTAACCCTTCCTTTCAGCCCAGAATGGATGCCCCACTTCCCCTTTGCTATCTCCTTCCCCTTTGCAGAATTTATTTTCTGATCTGCAGGCTTTAAACAGTCCAGTTATTGAGTGGGAGTTACTGGAAACCACATCTAAGTTTACTTCCTGATGGACAAAAGCAGCCTTACATGGCCTGGCAGCAGCCTACTTCATTACCATGACAGCATTCAGATATGCCAGATACTTCCCAGCCCCCAGCTGGGCATATATGAAACTTTTGTACAGAAACCCCAAATCAGGGAAACTTGTGAGTTTCTCTCATTCCTGTTTGCACTATAGAGATGATGTTCCCTGATCCAGAAGGGAAGGCTGCCAGTTGCTCCACTCCATCAGTGACATATGTCCTTGTTGGCCAAAAAGAAGCAATGCTTCATTTTAGCTTCATTTTGTTGCAGCTGCCTTCTAATGCTTCATTTTAATTTGAAATGTGAGAGTATGAAAAGTAAGTGACTTTCTGTCCAGCCAAGCTATGCCTTTTTGCTATTGCCTCCAAAGCAGCCAGTGTCCCTGGATCACTTCAGTTTGTTTCTTTCCTGTTTTTGAACTGTGCCATCCGCTGCAAGGCCAATGCACCACAGCTATTATCAGTCCTGTCAATCTTAATGAACACAGAACATTACATTTTCCAAATACATATAGCAATGTATCTTGCCACACAAGCAAAAGAGTGAAAAACTGAGGTGCTCTGAGAAAGCATTTTAAAATCATGGGAAGAAAGGGCCCACAGAGGCCATTTTTCATCCTGCCAGATCACAGAGTCAATTATATCACTCCTGAGTTTGCATTTAAAAACCTCTAGCAACATGAATTTGATGGCATCCTCAGGCTATATTGGTACCTTGGGTAGAAAGAAAGTTTGTTGTTAGAAAGTTATTTTCAAACTGCTGATATGTCTGTTTATAATTTAAGTTTATGCCTATCCACCATGGACAATAACAGATCATTCCCTTCCTCCTTGCAGAAAGCTTTTTGTTCTTGGAGGTGGTTGTCATGCCTCTTACAGGCTGCTTTCTTCAGGCTAAACAAGCTCACTGCTTTTGCCTTTCTCCATAGTTAAGGTTCACTTACAATTATGATGATTCCCAGTTTCTGTTGCCAGACTTTCTGCAATTAGACCATATTCTTCTGGAGGTCTGGTGGGGAGGAACGGGTGGTGTATTCCAAGGGGTGCTCTCCAAACAGATCTGAAGGGCTGCCAGAGGTCAATGCTGGCTGTGCTTCTGTTCCTATATCCCAAAGAGATAAAGAGAATGACAGTATAATGACATTTATTGAATCATTTTCAGCTTGTGAGCTGGAACAGAGACAGATACAGTTCATGTATAAAGGAAGAAAAATGTGCAGTTTTATGGGAAAAAGTTAACCAAAATTTGGAAGCATCAGCCATAACTGTTGTTTGGGAATTGTTGTACTAGTTTAATGCTGCTTTCCAAATCCATTCATTCTTCTGTAGAATATTTTTGCTCTGAAGGGTGAGTACTATAGTCAGAAGTTTTCAGTTTTTCCTGAAATGTGCAGCTGATGATCACCACACATAGGAGCAATTGCATAGAAACAAGAGGAAACACGCTGAAACAGAGCCAATCCCTGTAGTCTGTAGCCTTCAAGTTTATGAAGATAAAAGTTTCAAAGGAGTGAATTAAAAAAAAAAAATTAAATTCCCTAAAGTGACTCAAAAGGTAAAAAGTACAGACTTAGGATACCCATACAGCATAAAATTCTTTTAAGGGGTTATTTTCATTAGTAGCTTAATTGTAATTAAATCTTTGGTTTACTAGGATTTTGTCATTGTTGTTAGGGATCAGATACTAAGCATACCTCCAGTACTGCATTTCCTAAAAATCTGTGTTCAGTATGAAAGGTTTGTTTTTTCTTTGAAAGATATATTGAAAAGTACAAAATTATGAGCTCTTGCATCCAAAAAAATGAAATCTAGATACACTAATTTTGCATTAACAAACTCAGCAGTCTGTTTATACACTGCTGAGTATTTTGTGGAGCATAAAACTTCTTCCTGTCTTTGTAAAGTTGTAGTGGAGAAACTTCTGACAAGGCAGTAGTTTTCACTACTAAAGAATGCAGATGAGCTTCACAAAGCTATGCCCCATGTTACCTCAGCCTAGATGATTAATTCTCTCCTTTCTGTTGTGGTATTTCTGGGTTATGTAAGAAAACCCAGCTCCCTCTAAACAACCTTACACATATATTTTAGTGTTTTTTAATTTTTTTTGCTTTCTTTTTACTTTTTTTTTTTTTTTACTGCAGTTACTACCTCATCTAATTGATAGATTACACCACTTGTATAGACATAATTTTCATTTGCATTTTCTTTAAGGTCTTTTAAGGTTATCTATTGATATTTCTTAGAAAGAATTGCTTACTGCATTCACAAACAGAGGTAATCATATATATATATGAAAATTATATATATAATATTATATATATAAACATATTCATATGTATGTGTCTATGTGTTTATATATGTTGTATGTATGTGTAATATAAGTTACATAAGGTAGTATATTCAAGGTGACTTTCAAAGCCTTGTTTTGGCAAAAATTTTCTGGCGAACAGAAGAGAACTTAAGAAATTTCATTTTCCACCTAATTTTGTGGTGCATAAATTCAAGCAGTGCCCATATTTTGGGCCATAAAATTCCCATTATCCCTAAGATTCAGTGAGTGACCAATACATATGCTTTTCATGATTCAGATCTAGAGTGGGAGGACACCTGAAATCTGATGGACTCAATTTTATTGCTTGAGACATAGACAGGACTGATTTCAGCACTAAGCACAGCAATCATAAACATGTTGTTGAAGAACTTGGCCAGCACCCTGTTTGGTGTCCACAGTTTGGCACAGTATCCTTCTGGTTAGATCTCCTCCTTGCAGGGTGTACTGATTTGAAAGCAAAACCAGTGAGACTCCAAGTCAGAAATACAACTTAATAGGAGAAAAGAGGAAAAAAAAGTAAAATAAAAATAAATGCAATAATACAACCTGACACCCTGTGGTAGCAGTCCAGATAAAGTGGTCTTGTTGAAGCAGTGATCCCATAGAAAGATCGGGGAGCTCTTGTCCTCTGGGCATCCAGTGGGTGAAGGCTCCTGTGCTGTCCCAAATTCCAGGTTATATCCAGGCTTGGCTCCTCCTCCTGGGCGGAGCATCTCACAATGGGCTGATATCATTCTATGAGTCATGTAATGGGTCCTTGATTGCCTATTAAACAGAGAAAGCTCCCAGAGAAGTCATGGGGCAAGGCATTGATGGCCCATTAACAGAAGATAGCCCGGAGGAAGGGGGCAAGGGAAACACTGCCCCACCATGGTTTCAACAGCTCATGAAGATGGTGACAGAATTCATACTTTGGGCACATCTTACATTGTAACCTAGGACACAGACGAAGCTGGAGATTTGTGTTCAACACCCTCCTGCCCTCAGGATAGACCTAAGTACTCAACACCTTTTTGCCCAAATAAGCTGTATATGTGTATATGTCTTGCACAACCTGCTCAAGTTTAATGGAGTGATGAAAGAATCAGACCTATCCTTATCTTTACCACTTGCTACTGGCACAGTAAGGGTGGTTCACCCTGAGAATTTTGTGACTTGGGTTGCCCTTTGGAAGTGTCTCGACTGACTAAGCAGAACTGACTTGATCAATTCCATAGGATGCTTTTGGGCCATAGAGTCAGTTTGCGATGTTTAAATGAGGCACCAAAATTAGGGCATGCAAGTCTGGTGCTTTGGGCACTAGTTTAGAAGCAGAGGAAAACTCCTTAAAAACTCCTCATCTGAGTTTGTTTCTGGCCTCAGATTTTGTGAGTCATGCTTTCATTGTAGAGTAAAAAATAAATTTCGTACACATTTTCTGGACTTTATTCAGGAGGACTGGTATGCAAATATACACTTAGGCATATAAATAATCCGTCATTGCTTCACTAAGCAAACTAAATGAATCAGAATATCGTGGTTTATTACAGTTAAGATTAGATCAAATGAAAAAATTAACAGGTTCAAATATTCAGCTCTCCCCATTGTTGTGCCAGGTAATCAAAATAAATTACGAGACTGGCATTAGAAGCAATTACTTTCTGAGAGTCTTGTGAAAAAATTTTAGGGAGAGATGTCTGGTTTAGTCTAAAACCCAAACTCAGTTTCTTGCACTGATTTAATTCATAAGGTAGAATATTTTTGTGCCTTATTTGTGTCTTCTTCCCAAGCAGCCATTCTGGTTTTAGCTATCTGCAACAAAAATCATTCCATATGTCTCCTTTGTGGTTCCCAGGAACAGCTTCCTTTCCAAACATCTCTATGGGCTGTGCTCCTGCAATTGGTCTTGTCCTCTCAGTCCTGCCTACCACAGTAACACAGAGCCTGTCTATCAGATTCTAGGGAGACACAGCTTCAACCACCTGTAGGTACAGCTTTGGAACAGAAACACTTTTTAACACAACAAAATTTATTTCTCCATCATCACGACTGATGGGAACCTTTAGGAAAAAAATTTATCTTAGACTACTGTACATGCATATTTCTATGTACACAAGGCATATGCTCTTGTTCATAAAAACTGTGGATAAACTCCAAAAATACTGAGTGCATCTCTTCAAAAGCAAAGACTATCTTCTGTTTTATTCTTCAGTAATTTTAACTAATATATCTGTTGCTTTTTATATAGTACTGGAACACCTTTGGTAATTCTGGGCCTCTCACTACAACAAAGACATTGAGGTGTTGGAAAGAGTCCAGAACAACAAAGCTGGTGAAAGGTCTAGAGATTAAGTCCTGTGAAGAGCAACTGAGGGAGCAGGAAGTGTTTTGCCTTTAGAAAAAGGGGTCGGGGGAGACCTTACTGCTCTCTACAAACACCTGAGGTAGGAGGTTGTGGGCAGGTGGGGGTCAGTCCCTTCTCCCAGCAGGAAGTGACAGGACAAGAGGATGTGGCCTCAAGCTGTGCCAGGGGACTCCAGGCTGCAGGAAGAATTTCTTCACCACCAGGGTTGTTAAGCATTGGAACAGGCTGCCAATGGAGGTGGAGCCACCAAACTTTGAGGTAGAATGGACTGGACATGGCACTTAGTTCAAATGGCAAGGTGGTGATCAGTCAAACGTTGGACTTGGTGATCTTAGAGATCACTTCCAACATAAACAATTCCATGATTCTTTGATTTCAAGCTTTGTGGAATATTACCAGTCATCTATATGGGAAAAAAAATTAGATCTAGGCAGCAAGTTCCACGCCCATTCTGCTTTTGAGAATAGATGTAATTAACTGCACAGATCATAAGCACTTCCAAATAGATATGGGATATGTGAAGACTTCTATCAAGAAAGCATATCTTTAAATCTCCAGATGAGGTAATGGACCTGAAGTCCATGAATAGCAAGATTTGTCTTATTAATCTATCATAATTTGTTTGAGGCATTGTGTTAATTAATGAATAATTTGCATTTCAATGCCTCAAGTGATTATTTATTCCTGGCTTTCTAACAAAAGGTATGGGTAGCTTGTATAGCTTTAAAACTGATGCTGATGATTTTGACCCAAAATGCAAGTTCTTTCCCAATTAACTGGAAAAGTGGAATACTTATAGCAAATAAATTACTGAGGTGCTCTTGAACTTGGAGCCTAAGACCATGGTAATCACTGAATTGTCAGTGTGATAGCAAAAACACACTAAGAACATGATCTCATCCCATGGAAACAAATTATAGGAATGCAAACTTTAATTTAAGGTAATCTCATTTTTATTTAATGTATAGCAGTATACCTGTGTTTTATAAATAGTTCTATACATATCCAGAAGGATATATATTTTTAGAATAAACAGATGACAAATTATTATTTTAACCTAGACATTATTTATCCAGAATATTGGTTTAATTTCATTAATTTCAGTAGAGCTCAGCTGTAAATGTATTTAGCCAACTATTTTTTTGGACTCAAGTATTTTCAACTTTAGTCTGTTTGGTTCTCTCTGTGATATGGTGTTTTTCCTCTGACAACCTGGTTGTTATGGTGTTCTTTCCTGTTTGTTTTTTGGGGTTTTTTGTTTTGGGTTTTTTTTTGGTTTTTTGTTGTTGTTTTTTTTTTTTGGTGGTGGTGGTTGGTTTTGGGTTTTCTGTTTGTTTTATTTTTGTTTGTTTGTTTGTTTGTTTGTCTTCTCAAGGAAAGTGCAGGAAACTGCAATTTCTTCATTTGCCAATCCATTGTACAAAGACCTCAGTTCATCTGGGAAAGTAAAGGTAAGCTGCCTCTATATATTCAGCAAAATGTGAGATTGTAGTCCTCAAATACTTTTCCATTAAAAGACTGTAATCCCTCAGTGAATGCTATTTAATAAAAGAAGTAAGAATTAAAAATTGTCTCAGTACTCAGATTGGTTCGTTTGCATTTTCAAAGTATTGATGTGATATTTGAAATCAACTCAGTTTTGACAACATCTCACTGTTTATAATTATTATGACTATGGGCTCACGATTTGGAGGAAAAAAGGTATTTTGTATTAAATATTTACCCACATATAGATAATAAAAAGCACTTGTGACTTTTCTCCTTTTGTATCTGGAGAACAAACAAACAAACAAAAAAAACAGAAAAAAACCCAAAAAAATCAAGAAAAAACATCCAACAAAGCAAACACACAATAATAGAAAAACATCAACAACAACAAGAACAAAAACACAAAATGCATAATTCAGCAACCAAGTTGCCTTTGCACACTCACTTAACTTTAATAAAACAGTTCATAATCTTTCCCAGTAACTTAAACATACATGACAATTCCCATCACTTAAAATTCACCTTGCCACTAAACAAGCAATTAGCCACACACTTCCTTAGTATCATTTGCTGATCAGAATTAAGAGACTGAGAGAATAACAAATAATTTTAAAATAAAATATATATAAAAATGAACATATTGCAGCAAAAGAATTAAAGGCAAGATTTAATTACCAAATTACAATGATAATTAAAATTCATGTCTTACATTTAACAAGAAATAAATTATTGAATTAAAATGAAGGTAACTCTGATATTTTATTTAGAGTTAAAAATAATACAGAAGAGAACCTTGGAGTAAAAAAGCAAGCAAACAAACAAACCCCACAAACAAACAACAAAAAAATTTAAATATCCTTCCTGCCCTCATTTTGATACTACCCTGATTAGCATAGAAAAAGCTAGGCTTGGTTTGAAATAGAAAATAAAACTTCCTTGTCCTTTGCACAGTCAATAATATAAGATTCCA
This sequence comes from Rhadina sibilatrix, assembly GCA_013400275.1. Classification (NCBI taxonomy): domain Eukaryota; kingdom Metazoa; phylum Chordata; class Aves; order Passeriformes; family Phylloscopidae; genus Rhadina; species Rhadina sibilatrix. The sequence continues at coordinate 99,894 of VWYO01006352.1, read as the reverse complement.
TTGCAGCTTTGAATAGGATTAACTATGACATCCCATTTACTTTCTGTAAAAAGGTCCTATCACCTGATTTTAGAGACATTAGATCAAATGAATTCACTTATAGGTTGGAGTTTGTGAGAGCTCCAAGTTGGAAACACTCCCATCACAATCATGTCCAATTCATCAGGACATTTTTATTTTAGTTAAAATAGATTCCTGACAGGCTTCATTTAATAACAAGTTGAAAAACAGAAGCACAGAGTCAGGAGAGACGTTTTCATGGAAGACAGCCCCAGGCATTGTGATTGAAGTCCAGTCATGTACCAGAATTTCCTCTATCTTCTCTAAGACTGGGAAAATACATGTTTACACTAATTCTTCTTTTTAAAAGAAAACAGGCATTATGAGTTTTCTTCAAGTCTGATGAGATTTAAATCTGAATGATGTATCATCAATCAAAAGAGATGACAAAATGTGAGCAAAAGCTCTTGTCTCCAGCTGAATACTCACAAGTTATGCTCTCATGAGAGTCTCTGAGCTTCATAAAAAACAGTTCTCCTGAACCTTTCTGAACATCAAAACCATGTGGGCTTAGCATATCTTCACAATTGCTCATAACTCTGCCTCGTAATTTTGGATCCATAGAATGTGTTACTCAGGTGCCACATGGCAGAATATATTATATCCAGTTCACTAAAAATATTCTGAAGCAGTTTTTTTTTTCTTTTTATAGTCTCCTGGTTATGCCACCTCATCTGCTGTCCACATCAGTGTTTCTCCATGGCATGAGGTATGTAATAATACATTTCTAGGATGTGTGTTGAGCTAGTAAAGGGAATTCATTTGTAGAGGAAAAGGAAAAATGTCATTTAAAGTTAATGGTGTATTGCTACTTATACTGCTAGCACCTCTGGAAATCTGAGAGAGATGACCAGGACTGAATTGGTTGGCAAGGATCTCATCATTACAATTCTAGTAGTGTTGCTTGTCATAGCTGCTTGTTACACTGTACACTAATTCAGTAAGTTTCAGTCTGGGCAGATGCTGAAGAAAATGTTTAGAATTACTGAAATACTTACCTGAAGGGCTCATATTACCTATTTTCTCATACATTTTTCATTATATATATATGGCTATATATATATAGCCATTTCCTTGAATAAAAGGAAATTACAATGCCATGAAACAAAATTAATGACTCACTGTAATTGCATTATTGTACACAGATTGCCTAAAATAATACTAAATGTAAATCAGGGCAAGGGCTTTGCAGACAAGGGAAAAAAAGGTGGAAACATCCAGAAGACTTGATGAGGTGCATGTGGTAGGTAATTTTTTTGGTGGAGCTATGCTAACTTTATTCAGCTGAAAATCTGGTCTAAAAATATTTAGAGATTTTATAGTTTTCTTTAATATGTTACTTCTATAATGAATCTACAGCCATTTGTATGTGCATTTAAAAAAAAATTAATTGAATCACTTGGATTTTAAATTTCATTCTCTCTTTTTTTTCTTTTAGTATCCATTTAATGAAAATGTGAATGCTACTTCTTTTCCAAATCCTCTCTACGGCGTAGCAGCAGAAGACATGGAGAAATTATGTAGCTCTTTGAAAACATAAACACAAAGCAGGATCAATAGTGATTGTAATTCTTTGCCTAAAGATTTATTATAAAATCTGGAAGTATGCCATGATACTGTAGAATTTGCAACAAGAATTAATAACTCATCACAGAAGAACTCTTATTAAAACAATTAGGTTCAAAAAGTAAATTTATATTAAAAATGGAATTCATACATCAGTAAACCATAATTATATATAGTCTTATGTCATTTCTGTTGGTGCAGAAAGAGATTGATAATTATAACTATGAATTAATTTTTCATTTGTACAGTTCAAATTCCAGTATGTTAATAAAAGGTTTAATAAAATCCAGATTCTTTATGTTTGGGAATCATAATTTTTTGTCCATTATTTGAGAAATGATGACTTAAATATTTGTGTAATTTTGCATTAGAAAGGGATTTTAACTGACTTTTTCAGAGCTCCAAGATGCAGAAGCAAAGGAAAAGTCATTATAAAATTAGAAATATATCAAGAGTGGTCATGAATCATGGATTTGAATATCAGCTCAGCATCTGATTCATCTGTGACATATCAGTATATACAATTATTTTTAATTTTTTTTTTTTTTTTTT
>VWYO01006352.1:75340-97701 GCA_013400275.1 Rhadina sibilatrix | reverse complement strand
TTTTTTTTTTTTTTATTAACCTTGATAGTTGACCAAATTTCCCTCTGGTCAGGTCTACAGTTCTGTAGCTCTGACCACAGTACTCTTGATAAATTTAGCTTAATGGTTGACAGAGGCTAGAAACTGGCATGTTCAGGAAACCATATTTCTGCTGAATAGGTTGGCCTCCCACACAGCTGAAACTTATGTCAGCCCATGCCTCCATGAGAAAGACAGTAAAGAGGAATTTTGGAGTGCCTTGTGATTCCGATTGTCATCCTCTGTGGTACCAAGCATAGCTTGTAACAGTGTTTACACTTTAAATAACCTGACAAAATGTCACCTTCCATAATACCCACTTGCATTACATGATCGTCATTTTTAGCTTGAAGGCTTAAGTGTTCCTGCTGTGCTCGTGTTTTCTCCCTTACTGTATTCCTACAACCTGTCTAATTTTAAACCCACTGGCAAATCTTAAAGTTACCAAACTCCTACAAATTGCATAAAAACAGACGTCTGCACTGTAGATGATATCTCTAATAAAACCTTTATTCAGGGAAAGCTGAATTGCTTGACATTTATCAGACTTTTGAGACTCCAGACAGAAAAGCACACTGATGCTTGCCTTCATTCCATCAGGCACAGGGCTTCTTGGTTTGGGTTCGGTGTTTTGTTTTTCTTTCACCTTTTCTTCGTAGAATAACCATAACCTATATCTTTCTACATATCTGTATCTATATCTATATCTATATCTATATCTATATCTATATCTATATCTGTATCTGTATCTGTATCTGTATCTACATCTATATCTATCTTTCTACCTGGGGCCACAGAACTATTTTTTTGATTTTTTGACTTAGGTTGTGGGTTTGGTGGTTTTTGGTTTTTTTTTTTGGTTGGTTGGTTGTTTTTTGTTTGTTTGTTTGTTTTGTTTTGTTTTGTTTTTTATCTGTCTGTCATGCTGTTCTATGGGTAGTAGGAATAAAAAGGTGTGATGTTTGCCCATAATTCTCCCCATAGCTTTCCAGCAATATGCTCATAAGTGCCTCTCTGCTGCATTCATACACACACTTGTCTTAATGCCATCTAGTTGAACATTAACAAATATTATTCATTAAGGTTTTAAATAAGGAAATGTGATCACACATTGTCGCACACGACACAAAGAAATGACACCCACAAGTTGCAATATCCAAGGCAGAAAAGAGGAGGTTTATTTACAACTTCAACATTTATCGAATTCCAGCAGTGACCAGGGATCGGAGGAAGAAAATCTTCCTCTTCAACCACACTGGGCAACCCAACAGTCCATCAACAGTCTCCTCCTTATGAGAAGAATGTAAACATGGTTAGATGGTTACAATAACAAGAAAGGTTGTTTATGTAGAATTGTATCTGACTCCATTTCCAAAGGTAAACACAGAAGGCTAAAAATGGAACTTTAGAAAACTTCTTAAAGAGACAGAGAAGAACAGCAAAAACCCAGACAACACATACCTTTTTTTTTTTTTCTGAAACAAGATTAGCATTACTGAAACATAGAATTTTCTTATTATATTTGTACCTGTTAGGTTGAGACACAGAGAATACATTTGATCCCAGAAAGTGCCAAGTGCCTCCAGCTCCTAATCTCTGATATTTGGATAAATCTGTGTGAGATGATTGATCTCCACATTATAAATAGGCACTGAATATCCCTACATGGTCAAGCCCATGTATTCAAATTCTCATTTATTCTGCAATAGACTAGCAGTGCTCGCAGAATTTCATTAAACACTGGTTATGCTATAGTTCTTTAATCTCCATTTACTCTGTCATGCTCTATGTATCTGTAAAAAATTACATTAATGAAAAGGATAGAATTAACAATGGTAAAATTTTATCACATTCTCCCTTATGAAACAAAATATATTTATTTTACTATTTATGGTATTCATATTTTAATGTCCCAAATAAAAGTAAATTATTATAAAGAATTATTGAAAAAGAACTGAGGGAACGTCATATTACTCATCAGTAATTATCTCCTGAGAGAACTATGACTCTTCTGGATAATCTCTAAAACAAGGTAAGCCTTTCACCAAAATAATTTTCAATTTTTTATAACTGACAGAATGTTTACAAAGAAAGTGCTGAAATCCAGTCTTTTAAACTTCCTGAACTTCAATTTTTTTTTCTTTTCTTATTTCATGAAGGAAAACAGTTCTAATTATATTCAATATATGGTTATTGTTTCAGCTGACTATCAGCCCCAGACTGAAATATTTAAGACAAAACACTTTACTTTTCATTTAATTCTCTGAAATTTTTCAATACTTAAAACCAATTTCATGGAATTCATATTCTCAGTCATCCTTTCCACAGTTTCAATTTCAAAGTCTAAAGAACAAATCTAAAGTAAATATACAGAATATAAATATAGAGGAAAAAAGATTGATAAAATTTGCTACACAGATTTCTTCTTCCAATGTATTCTATCCCCTAACTAAATGCCCTCTGTAAGCTTATGCTACTATTGTCATAAACTTTATGTAATAAAAATTATTTGTTTCCAAGTGATCTGTTTTGTGGGAATAAATTAGAAGATGGATACTCTACACAGACAATTAATACTATACTTAGTCTAATTTAAATATATTTATATATTCATGATACTAGGTTACCGCAGAAATAAGCTACAAGACAAACTTACAAAACCCAATGCTACTTTCAGTGTGGTCTATATGGTCTTCTCAGAATTGTTTTGCTTCTGAGGTCTCACAATTATAGAGAATACAAGCATCCATCTCTCTTGGATTTGGCTAATCTTCATTTCAATCCAAGATTTATTTATGGTACATATCAACAATCACGTCTCATACACAGATGGCCAGATCTTAGAAAAGATCACTGTATTTGCAGCTTGTCCCAATACTTGTCTCAACATCTGCCACTGGCCACTACTTTGCAGTTTTGGAAGGGGTGTTGAAGTGGAGCAGGATCTTATCTCCTGTTTGCAAAAGCTGAAGTAGAACGTGTGGCTGTGTACCTCTCTCCTTGCCAATACTGAGGGGCTCAAGCCTTGTTCAGAGCTCCCCTTTGGGTTGGGTGGTTGCACTGGTGCAGCTGTACCTGTGCTTTGCACTGTTGCTTCTTGTTTTCCTGCATCTGCTGGTCATTACACTGGACATGCCCATGGGTGTAGTCCAGGTGTTTGCTGATGGTGACTTTCTCTCATTCTTGCCCTATTTCACTTGCAGCAGCCTGATGACTATGCAATGATAAAACTGATCAGCCACATGATCTAATTTTGAAGGTATTATGGTTTTATCTAGAGGATGTCTTAGATGGCATCCAGAAGTCCTTTTCAACCTAAATGTACCTATAGTACTACTTTTCCATGGTGTTGGTGGCATCCAGTTCCTCCTTGACATCATTACTCTCATTAAGCCATCTCCAGCTTGTGCCATGCATGTGTCTGCTGAGATCATTCTGAAGCCAAAGGTGCCCTCATCTCTCCCTTCCTTATTTGCCCAGCTGTGGCAGAGGCCTCAGGAGCAACTTTTGACTTTTTCATTACCTGTTCAGCTGTTTTTGCGTCTCACACAGCTGTGGAGATAGGCTTTTGGATTACTTAGAGCTTTGATCTGATCTGCTGCACCCTAATCAGACATACTGCCATATATAAACACTGAGGCTACAAAAATGTCCACTTTTTGTAACCATCAAGTTGGCAGGGCTTAAATTAGTCTTGTCCTCAGCTAGATGCCTACTCTAGAATGCAGTACCTTGAATTCTAGCAGCTCCTAATTCTTTCTGTTGCCTGTAAAGACAGTTTAGACATTATGTCTGAAATGGAGATGCCCAGATTTAATAACATGAATCCCATTCATACTGTTTTAATTAAATCCAAGTTTTATTAATGTATGTGTGTAATAGGGAGATTTTCACTGGATAACCTTCCTTACAAGTGTGTACAGAGATGCTATCTAATACATAATCATTTTTGGACCTCTCTGTATAAATTAGACAGAAAAAGCTTAATAAATACATATAACTTGCAGTAATGCATCTGTCAAAAACTGACTTCTGTTTCTCATTTTCAGTTTGTGTGTGGGAAGAGAGGGAGAAGGGGTGGGAAGAATTCATATGAGAACAAAAATGGAAGTTCCTAAGCAGAAAAATCTACTGTGGGCTGTATTGCTCCATGCCGATCACAGCATGTGAGAACTCTGGCACCTGACATGGAACAGTATTCCTCCTCCTCTACTGGGAACTTAAAGACAGTAATTTATTCTCCAAGGTACAAGTCAGTTACTAAGGCTTGTGAACAGTAAATTGTTCTCCACTTGTGTGAGGATGAAGTACAAAGTGCAGCAAAGGAAGGAAACATAATACTAAGAACATGCATAGCAATGTCATTCTAAACTGTTCCTAGAGAGTTACCACTTCATCAGCTGTAGCTCTTATATTGTAGCCCTTTCTATTTGAAAGCAGGGATGCAGCAGACCAGAAGGGTGGCCATAATGTGCATGTTCCTGCAGCAGCCATCCACAGACCCTCACAAATGTCAGGCAAGTTATTATTCATACTGGATTTTAATCTACCATCTGCAACTATAATCATTCTTAGGGATTTAATGCTCAAAAAAAAATAAATTATAATTCTTTATAAGAAGAGGTGTACTTTCTATAGGATATTTATATGTGACTACTAAGATATGATAAACTGTGGAGCATATTATTCTTGGTGGGTTTGCATTTTATTTTTATTACAATACACAAGGTACATCTCAAAGGGGGACAGGGGGATAGTTCAGAATATAACCTTAAACACACCAGGAATTTACAGCATATTTACTGTTTTATTATAAAAACACACTTTCCCCCTTCATTTTCATATAACCAAAAAACAATATATAGTTCAGCCTAGATACAGGAACATAAAACGTAACTTGGTTCAGGTGGTGAAAATTGGGTGTATGAGGTAAACTACAGTAGCTGGTGATGTGACAATGAATTTCTTTCAGTCCTCTGGCCCTCCATGGACCACAAGCTAAAACACATCTCCCAACATTGATTCCAACTACTAGAAGGAATTTTCCGTTCTGATGGCTCAATGAATTTTTAAAGATTTACCTTTTCTTTTACCATGTCATCATAAAAGGGGTTAATTTTTACTTTTATAATTTATTTATGAACAATGCCAAACGATTATACTTTGGAGAAGAGCTGGTCAGGTTCAGGGAAATGTTTAGGCAACAAGATAAGCCAGAAAAAGTTATCAGCTGCAGGGGAGGGTGAATATTCTACTTTTCTAATGAAAATGTGAGTCTCTGAAGCAAGTCAGCAAGGCACGCTCAACTGGGTTAAATGGGTTTAACAGGGAGAAATGAGCACAAATTATTCATGGGAATTCTTTAATCTTCTGTGTAATTATGTGATCATTCTCAGAACAAAGACTTTGGTTGCTCATAACAGGAGGAAAAAGTCAGTTCACACTCAGCACAATGATTAGCATAGAGCTGTGGAGAACAAAAAACCCCTGATAATCCAGTGCTTTAATTTTTTCTGTGAATTTTGAAAGTTTGGGATGCTAAGCCTAAATGTTTTAGAGGTAATAATAAATAACTCTTTTTTTTCTTAAAACAAAGCTGTTTTCATTTTGTTCTTTATCTTAGTCTTTAAGTCCTAGTTCTTCAAGTGACTAGCTTTTCTTGTTCTCAAGCACTTAGGTCATAAAACAGTATCACTCTGTGACAAGTATGTTACATACGTATGGTATGTGAATTTGTAAACCTTTTAGATGATGTTATTATGGCTTTGATAGCCAAGGCTTAGAATATAATTGAGCACCAACATAGAGCTACATCAGAAACATGCTATGTCTAGAGCATTAACATTAGTAATCTATTTAGTATTCACATGGACACGTTGGCCAGAAGTAGACATTAATAAGCACTATATTACAGCTGGTCTCCCATGAAACTGTGTGTTCCAGCTACTTTAGTAGTTAAAATATTTAATGTGATTCATGTGAAGTGTTGTCATGGAATTAATAATGATTTACATCCTTTTGTAAAAAGGGTTTGTATTCATTGTGACAATGTGATTATTCAAGTAACAAATTGAAAAGGTCTGAAGGACTGAAGTAGGACTCTCAGGGTTATGCACCACCTTGAGCTAACACACAAAATTCCTACTGACACAAAGCCAATCAAAAGAATAAAAGAATTGGAGTATACTCCTAGATATATACTCATATACCAATTCAGAATATCCAGAAGATAAGGGTTAAATTACTTTGCTGTTCCTGTTTAGCTGTCTTAGCCTGCAGAAGGTTTCTCTGGACACCCTTGAGAAAATGTAGTGGCGAAAGAATGCTCAGGCTGAAATTTCTGGTAACACATGTAACTTCCTTTGCATATGTTAACCAATCAAGGCAATTCTAAGCGTTGTTTCTGTGTACTCTAAAATCTACCTAATTCACTAGCCTGTGTGAACTTTCTCTTGAAGATCAGTTTCTCATAGTCAAAAGATTTGAAAGGAACCATTGAAAAGAGCATTTGGATTCAGTCTGAGTTTATTTTCCTGTTTACATGACTGAGTTTAACTTTTCTACTAAGAAGTAGATACAAGAAAAATCCTATCTAGTTCAACTTCAACAAAACTGTCTTCAATTATGTATAGGGTAGAATGATGAGAAGCCAGGGAGAGAATTAACATCAGTAAATATTCAACATATTAGGTATCCAGGAATAGAAATATTTTCAAATTTCTATTCTGTTAATAACCCATTTCCTACTTAAAGATACAAATCAAAGAGTAAGCTAACATACACTTTCTCCAAGTTCACTGCTAATAATCCTAAGAAAATTCTTCAGGCATTTACCTGAAAAAAAAAATACCAAAACTTTTGTTTTGCAATACTATTGGGAATTCTAGAAAAAAAACACCAAAAGGAAGTAATTTCACAAAATTTTGCCTATAAGTAGACGTGGCCTCATTCCTTATATTTAGCTTGTCAGCTTCCTATAGACAGCAATTAAACTCTCTACCTCATATACTCCTGAAAAGCTCTCTGGAAATGAAAGTGCATACCTAGTGCATACTACACATAGATCTCAGATTGTTATAAAGATTTTTATCTCAAATGAAAAAAGATAGAATCATAGAACGATTTGGTTTGATAGGGACCTTTAAAAGTTATCTATTCCAATCCCTCTGTAATGAGCAGGGACAACTAAATCTCTGTGCTCAGAGCTCCGTCCAACCTGGCCTTGAATGTTTCCAGGGTTGGAACATTGCCCATGCCTCTGGACAACCTGTGACAGTGTTTTACCACCTTAATGCTAAAAAAAAAATTTCTTCCTTATGTCCAATCTACCTCTACCCACTTTTAGTTTAAAACCATTATCACTTGTCCTATTGCTATAGGTGCCAATAAAAGGTTTGTCCCCAAAAAAAGCTTTCTTATAAGCCCCTTTACATACTGAACACCTCAAAAAGGTCTCCACAGAGCCTCCTCTTCTCTGGGTAGAACAGCTCCAACACTTTCAGCTTTTGTCATAGGAGATGCTTTTACATCACTGATCATTTTTGTGGCACTTCTCTGGACCCTCTCCAGCAAGTCCATGTCTTTCCTGTGCTGAGCACTCTGCAAACATGATTATTTATTCTTACAAGAGAAAAAATAAAATCTCTCACTGAAGAGGCTGCACAGATAGCTTTGATTTCTTTTAGCATGGAACTGATTAATCAAGTTGCGCATGTTTGTTATTTAAAACTAAGTTAAGCTTGCATTATATACTTTAACCTGACACAAATTAATCATATTTCTATATACAAACACACACAGTAGCTGCCATGAAGAAAGGCAAGCAAAACATACACATCTCTGAACTTCTGCATTTTCAGAGAAGTTCTGTGCTTTTGGCTGAACATTTCTTTTCTTGTGCTAATGGGCTCCTTATTTCAGCTTTCAATCTTTTCATCTTTTTCAGCTTTTCAATCTTAATATACACTTTTTTATCCTCTTATATTCTCTCACTAGTCATTCAACCCTTCATTTATTCTCTTTTCTACATGAAAGGGAAATGCAGTTTTGATCAAATAGAAAACTTGTTTCAATCATGCTGGTTAAATTGCACTTACCCTCTATACTGTCTCTAGTTTATATATTGCATTGTAAATTCCTCAAGGCTTTCTTGGTCCTCAGGTACTACTACACTGATTATCATTAATAATGTCACCAGATTTTCAAGAGTTTCAATTGCCTATAAATCTTATTGAGGTCAATGGGAACTGCAGTCCCGGGACTTCAACAAATTCGAGGCACATTCAGAAACTCTTATTTAATAGCCAAAATATGGATTGAAACTCTTAACTTCAGGGATCTTAATTTCAGTGTTTTAAGTAATTTGCTTTGTTTCGTCATAATTTCTCACGGAACAGACTCACATCTTTAGATCAAATAATTTTCAGATAGTTCCAAACTGTGGTGAAGGATCTGTTCCTAAATCATACCGTCACAGACACTCGAAGAACTGCTGTTTTCCTTCACCACTGTGTTGTGTCCTGTCTGTTGTTTGAGTAAATACTCCCTCAGGAAGGGACACAAGGCACATGGTGGAGAGGGACAGTTCATTGCAGACAATTAATGCTCTTCCATTTGATAGGATGGTCACAATGAAGTAACCAGATAACAATAAGGCAAGTCTGGTGTTGAATTTTTGTTGTTTCAGTATGAATTTGCAATAAGAGTGATATAATTACTTTTCTGATTTAAGTGGCATGGTTCTGAAGCTCATCTATCACTTTGATTATCAGCTGGGTATCCTAGAATTTTGCACCAGCACAGAGACTGTCCCAGTTGCCTGTAAAACAGCCATGCTTAGATAACAGGATTAGACACAACTTTTAATTCTAGTCAGAGAAAATCTTAGGCTTCAATGTCACTGTCATGGTTTGACACTCACCAAATGCCAGGCACCCATGAAAGCCACTTGCTCACCCTCCCCTGCCACACCTGGAGAGAGAAAAATTTAGTAAGACTTCATGAGTTAAGGAGCAAAAGAAAACACTCCAAGGGCAAAACAGGCTCAATCAAAGGTACAAAGTGAATTTATTACTACCAAAATAAGAGGAGGATAATGAGAAGTAAAACAAACCCTTAAAAAAGACCTTTCTTCCTCCAACCTCTCCCTTCTTCCCACCGACAGCACAGGCAGGGGTTTTGATCAGTTCATCACCCAAGGTTTTCTTCCACTACTCAGGAAGAGAAGTTGTTCCCCTGTGAGACCATGGGATCCCTCCCACAGGAGACAGCTCTCCATGAATTCTCCAGCATGGTTCCAATCTCACAAGCCAAACTGCTGCAATGTGAGTCCCTCCCACAGCACACAGTCCTCGCAAAACTGCTGCAATGCGGGTCACTCTTTCCACGGGGTGCAGTCCTCCAGGCTACTCCAGCCTGGAAGCAGGGCTCTCTCTCTCTTCTCTGGGTCTTCCACTGGATCACAGCCTCCTCCAGGCATCCACCCACTCTGGCATGGGAACCTCCCACATGGGCTGTGGGTGGATCTCTGCATCCCCCATGGATCCCCACAGGCTGCAGGTGGAGCTCTGCATCCCCCGTGGATCCATGGGCTGCAGGGGACCTCCTCCTCCTTCTCCTTCTCTACTGACCTTGGTGTCTCCGTGTTGTTTTCCCTCACGTGTTCTCACCTTCTCCCTCTTCTCTGGCTAGGAAAAAACTGTACCCCCTTTGTTCTGATTTTTTCTGAAATATGTTAACACAGAGGCATTACCAACCTCTCTCCTTGGCCCAGCCTTGGCCAGCAGCGTGTCCATCTTCATAGCCATCAGGGACTGGCTCTGCTGGGCTTGGTGGAAGCTTTCAGCAGCTTCTCACAGAAGCCTCCTCTGTGGCCCTCTGCTACCAAAAACCAGGCCATGCAAAATCAACACAGTCACCTCAATGAAGTTTGAAGACTTTGAGTCCCATTGAAAGACCCTTGGTACCACCAGCAGTGTGGGCTGTTCACTTAGGAGTTGGACTCAGTGAACCCTGTGGGTCCCTTTCAACTCCAAATATCCTCTGTGGTCTGTGAGTCTGTGAGGGAATCTGGAGAATGGGGAAAAAACAGTTTTGGAAACTGGATGCATACTTGGTGTGCAGATACCAGAGTTATTGACTGCTGTTATTGAATTTCTGTTTCTCCAATGGCAAGAACCTAACATAATGAAATATTTACAATTCTGAAAAACTTTCAGAATGATATATATAACTGTAATGTTAACAAATGTTAATAGTCTATCAATATGGCTTATGAAAGTGGTATCTTCTTCAGAATGACAAAATATGTGGAGTTTTGTTTGGTTAATTGTTTTGGTTTTTTAACTGGGTACACTCAAATCCCCTATAAGTTTTAATTTAGAAAGAAAAGTTGTGCCCTGTCTGACATGGTATTCTTGTTAGCAGATTCTTCTTTCCTGAGTAAAAAGGTCATAGTTCACATGAAGGAAAATTACTTGTAGCTCTGTATTTTGTGGTTTACCTATCATTTTTGGGGGTACATCTCAAATGGAGTTGCCATTAGAAAGGCTCAGGTGACTTGGAGAAATGCAGGCAGTAAAATAAAAGATTAATTGGTTGCTTGCTTACTTTTGGGAGAGACATGGTTTGCAGACACAGGAATGAAGATAGATGGTTCTAGATGTGGCTTCGATCTATTAAAAGGACCTAATCTGTTTGAAACTATGCCTAAAGGACCAACAGTGTTCCAGAGACTGACAATACCATACAATATAAAAATTTGTTTAATGAGTGCTTTAAGTAGTGAATTAAAATTCCTCAAGAAACATTTGAGGAAATAAAAGGAATAGCCCACAAAGTAGGAATTCTTTTTCATTTAACTATTTTTCTTTACATAACTTCAATTTTCATGACACATTCTGTTTTTAATAATATGTGAATAGTGAGTGCATATTGCTATGACTACTTTATATTAGGAAATTATTAACTACAGATTTAAAGTGCACTGCAAAAGTACTTCACACCATGTTTCCATTTATATTATGCTAAAAAAATAAATATGTTAAGGAGGACCCAAGAACAGACTTACAGGAGCAGCCTGTGTAACAGAAGATATTTTGTACTTCTCTGACACCCACATGACACATTTAATACACTGCCAGCAATATAAATCACACAGACAGCCTTTTCAAGATAACAGAAAAGTATTGCTATTCTCTTAAAGCTGTACTTTTTTTGGGTGATAGCACTTGCTACTTCGTGCAGCAGTCAACAGAACTCTGGATCAAAAATAGATTATTGTGTAAGCAGAAAGCAAACATGCAAGTTTTCAATTGCAAAATTGCTTCAGCTGCAGTACAGATACAACAATACTTGCTTTCAATAGCTAAAGGGAAAAAAAAAAAGATTAAAAGACATACCAGTCAAATTGCTGTAACTTCCAATCCAATAGAACAATGGCAAACTGCCCAAAGGAAATGCCCAAAATATTTGATCTGAGCCATGTTGAAGGACAGTGTGTTGCACATTGGGAACTCTTGACCTTAACAATCCTGAATAAGTTTAAAAAGAATTAGAATGTCATCACTACTGCGAAAGATATCTTGTGTACAAGAAAAAGAAAGGCACTGGTATTTTTTAGGATATATTCTATCTGCATATATTTAACAACAAATTAACTGAAATTAATTTCTTTAAAAATATCCTCACAAGCTAAATTTTAAATAAATTTTAATTTTCATGCATGCATATTATATTAATATCTTATATTCCTGTTTATATTTTATGCATGATATAAAAATTTATATAAAATATGTATTTTATATTGTATTTTGGGGTGTGTGTTAAATTGAATCCTAAGAGTAGCCTAATTAAAAAAAAATCAATTTGACTGATAGTTTTTGAAGTAATTTTCTGTTAATCTTTTTGTTATGTTATATTTTTTCAATTATTTTTCAATTGAATTTAAGGCTGTGCATTGTTGCTGTTAAATATTAATAGCAATCCTTAAAAAACAGTAAAAATAGACCTTGAAGTTATGTGCAACATATAATTACACATTCAGTAGTTTCTAGTGTACTTTTGTACAGCCTGATTCTGACTGATCAGAAAAGAGTGGGTGTACTGGTTCTAAAGCTAACAAGGACACCAATGAAATGCCTTAGCAGGCCTTCCTCTGATCACGTTACAGCAAAATGAAAGTTTTGATTCATTTGAATCATGTCAGTCATTCCAGTACAGGGACATCAAAATCAAGATTTTACAAACCATGCAGAACAAGTCATGGCCACAGATGTTTGGTTATTTTTTGTGTGATTAGTGACACCATAAATTATCAGAAAATACATCATGTACTAATCGGTTATTAAAGAATGTGAATGATCATGGCTACTCTTAGGTGGGATTAAATTTGCTTCAAAAGATGTTACATAGTAAGACTACTAAAATATTAATATGCATTCTCAGAAACACAAAATTCTGTTCTTATATGAAACTAGCTTTTCCTTAGCAGTAATAGATATTAACTGGTCTTACCAAATCCCCTAAAAGCTGGTGTGCCTCTCAGCTTCTCTGTAATTGCCATGAAATGGTGAGAAGCACAAGTTTACATTTGAAGCTAGAAAAGAAACTACAGAAAATGACACATTTCAGACTAATTCTGTTCAAGGGGAAAATTCAGTGATGTTTTTAAGCACACATATAACTTTTAAGAATCTGCTGAAAGTATTTGCTTCAGCTTTACTGGAATGCATCCTTAAATTTCATTGCTGTGATTTACTTCTTAACTGCCTTAAGCACTAAAGGTCTGAGCAGGTAAAGCAGCTGTGCTTAACTGTT
This sequence comes from Rhadina sibilatrix, assembly GCA_013400275.1. Taxonomy (NCBI): domain Eukaryota; kingdom Metazoa; phylum Chordata; class Aves; order Passeriformes; family Phylloscopidae; genus Rhadina; species Rhadina sibilatrix. The sequence continues at coordinate 84,867 of VWYO01006352.1, read as the reverse complement.
TAATGACTGAGCAGTTTTGTTGGTTGTTGTTTTTTTTTTCCCATTGTCACAACAGGACACCTTCATCCAGCTCACATCCCTAAACCTCTTCATTTCAACCAGCAGCCCCCATCACTTGGTGGGCATCTCATGTGCACCTTGCATGTGGGAGTTAGAATGGACTGCCTGAGTTGTTTTGACCCTGGATGCCTAGTGGAACCTAACAGCACAAATGCTGCTCTCCAGCTTCTCTAAAGGACTCCTCTTGCCCAGTCATTGTCCTTCCTTCCTTCCTTCCTTCCTTCCTTCCTTCCTTCCTTCCTTCCTTCCTTCCCCATAACCACCTCTAGTCCCTGTGCACACAAATCTCCTCCTATCTCCTCCTGTAACACAGCCCCAGAGCTGCATCCATCAAACCCCTGAGTCTCTGCTTCCAACAGAGGAAGAAGCAGGGTGCTTACATGGGGCTACTGCTCACAGTAAGACCAGCATAAATAGGGAATAGAGCAAGGGAAATGACAACAGCTGCCCCAACATGATCCATGATGCTCTCCTTTGCCCCTCACTAAGAGAAAATGTGATACTATTCAACTAGCAAAAAAGAGAAATGTCCAGCAACAAAAGAAGCTAAACTTTCCTAAGGTTTGAAAACAATACTACAATTGTGCTAAGCCTTTTTTTAGTTTTATAGGTTGAAATAAGAAATAATAATTCCTGGAACTGACAGATATCCATACAGATATTCTCCCTGGGTAACATACTGTGATTCCTGCAGGGAATTTGGTGAAAAAAAAAATAGATATTCTACCTTAATTTTTAAATTTGTTATAATGATTTAAAGAACTTATATGGCCCCTAACTTTAGGATGTCCTTATTAGATGGTTGATCCATAATGAAACTATTGGTTTGGCAATCAGTAGTTGAGGTTCAGTTTAAATGCAAGAACTGAGGCAGAGTACAAGCCTGGATCTAGCTCCCTTCTCCAGCTGTAAGGATTTAGATTTATGCAGTGCAACACTATAGTTAGACCACTTTATCCAAGCACATAAAGCTAAATATCCTGCCTGAGACCTGTGAAAACTTCAGTGTCCCTGCACCAATCTGGTGACCAGCTCATGCTGAATTTCCCCTTATAGAAGGATGAAACACTATCATGTATGTTCACAAATGCAAGCAGGAAAATCACCTCCTGGTTCATGCATGGTGAGATGTGTATTCTTAGACTACATTACTCTTCAAGTGAGAAGGAATGAGAGGCAAAACAAAACAACTGTCAACCCATAGCTACAAATTTTCCAGAAAAGTAGATAGGTACTCTCCACAAATTCTCTTGAAAACACATTTTTAGAGTAAATGTTCACTACCAGACAATTAGAGGCAAGAGATTGCTGCATAGGGATGTTGGTTTCTGAGTCTTATTCATCATGTAATTTCATGACTAATGCCTTGAAAGAAAATGCCTTCTTCATCACCTGAAGAAATGCCTTTCACAAGTAAGGATCAGACATCAAAACCTGTCCCCATCAGAGATTTGAAGGAAGTTATTTTATTATCCAAAATCAGCTCTAGGAAGGGACTTCTGTGCTGTGAACTCAAATTTAACGATTTGGGCTTGCAGGTGCATGGTTAAGGGCCAAAAGGCTCTGGGAAGGCAGATGCTCCTTTCCCCTCAGGACTTCTCACCACAAGGCTTGCATGCTTCTCCTGAGTGTTCTTCCTGGTGGAAAGCATCTTCCCCTGGAACCGGCTTACTCTGTTTACTTTATAGAGAGACTTGGTGGGTGACTTCCCACACACCTCCCCCGGAGCAGTACTTCACCCAATGCTCCACTGGGACACTGCTTGTGAGTCTGCACCACAGGGATTTGCTCAAGCCCTCTGCTTCCAGGCTTGTGATTGACAAGCTTTGCCTCTCATTTTGAAGTGGTTGCAGGTCCTTATGGAGGCTATGTGCTGGGGACCAAACATGCCACAGGGTGAAATAGTGAACACAGTGCTTTGCTCTGGCTCCTTTGAGTGCAGTGCCTGCTGAAGACCATGAACCAGTAAGAGACCACTTCCCCTGGGTTCTCATAGTTAATATACTGATGTCCTCAGTTAATGTCATCAGTAGGTACAGATGAACAAAGATTTAGCTTAATGACAAAGAATGACAATAAATGACAAAGAATTTACTTTTCTTTCCAAAGCTTTGAAACTTAAAAATACAAGCATTGCTTGAATAAATAACAAATAGCCTGTGAAAGGATGCTGCCATCTGGAAATAAGAACCCAGATAACACAATGTATACTTGTTTATGCCTTTCCCGTTATCAGAGACTGGATGTGCAGAGTGCCTTACAATGCAGGGTTAATTGAACCTGTTGTAGAAAATACACCAAATTTTGGAATGATTATTTGTATCTGCAGAGATTCAAGATTTGTTTATCCTCACAGCAGACAAAACTATATTTGGCATCTAGATGTAGATATTAAAAATTCAGTTTAAGATACTGTTCCAGCAGTATTTCTAATAGCTGATTTTATAACATTATCTAAAAGTTGACTTTATTTACCTTCAGTCCTGACTATTCAGACTTTTTTCTTTTATTCTTGTGCTANTAGAGCAAGGGAAATGACAACAGCTGCCCCAACATGATCCATGATGCTCTCCTTTGCCCCTCACTAAGAGAAAATGTGATACTATTCAACTAGCAAAAAAGAGAAATGTCCAGCAACAAAAGAAGCTAAACTTTCCTAAGGTTTGAAAACAATACTACAATTGTGCTAAGCCTTTTTTTAGTTTTATAGGTTGAAATAAGAAATAATAATTCCTGGAACTGACAGATATCCATACAGATATTCTCCCTGGGTAACATACTGTGATTCCTGCAGGGAATTTGGTGAAAAAAAAAATAGATATTCTACCTTAATTTTTAAATTTGTTATAATGATTTAAAGAACTTATATGGCCCCTAACTTTAGGATGTCCTTATTAGATGGTTGATCCATAATGAAACTATTGGTTTGGCAATCAGTAGTTGAGGTTCAGTTTAAATGCAAGAACTGAGGCAGAGTACAAGCCTGGATCTAGCTCCCTTCTCCAGCTGTAAGGATTTAGATTTATGCAGTGCAACACTATAGTTAGACCACTTTATCCAAGCACATAAAGCTAAATATCCTGCCTGAGACCTGTGAAAACTTCAGTGTCCCTGCACCAATCTGGTGACCAGCTCATGCTGAATTTCCCCTTATAGAAGGATGAAACACTATCATGTATGTTCACAAATGCAAGCAGGAAAATCACCTCCTGGTTCATGCATGGTGAGATGTGTATTCTTAGACTACATTACTCTTCAAGTGAGAAGGAATGAGAGGCAAAACAAAACAACTGTCAACCCATAGCTACAAATTTTCCAGAAAAGTAGATAGGTACTCTCCACAAATTCTCTTGAAAACACATTTTTAGAGTAAATGTTCACTACCAGACAATTAGAGGCAAGAGATTGCTGCATAGGGATGTTGGTTTCTGAGTCTTATTCATCATGTAATTTCATGACTAATGCCTTGAAAGAAAATGCCTTCTTCATCACCTGAAGAAATGCCTTTCACAAGTAAGGATCAGACATCAAAACCTGTCCCCATCAGAGATTTGAAGGAAGTTATTTTATTATCCAAAATCAGCTCTAGGAAGGGACTTCTGTGCTGTGAACTCAAATTTAACGATTTGGGCTTGCAGGTGCATGGTTAAGGGCCAAAAGGCTCTGGGAAGGCAGATGCTCCTTTCCCCTCAGGACTTCTCACCACAAGGCTTGCATGCTTCTCCTGAGTGTTCTTCCTGGTGGAAAGCATCTTCCCCTGGAACCGGCTTACTCTGTTTACTTTATAGGGAGACTTGGTGGGTGACTTCCCACACACCTCCCCCGGAGCAGTGCTTCACCCAATGCTCCACTGGGACACTGCTTGTGAGTCTGCACCACAGGGATTTGCTCAAGCCCTCTGCTTCCAGGCTTGTGATTGACAAGCTTTGCCTCTCATTTTGAAGTGGTTGCAGGTCCTTATGGAGGCTATGTGCTGGGGACCAAACATGCCACAGGGTGAAATAGTGAACACAGTGCTTTGCTCTGGCTCCTTTGAGTGCAGTGCCTGCTGAAGACCATGAACCAGTAAGAGACCACTTCCCCTGGGTTCTCATAGTTAATATACTGATGTCCCAAGTTAACGTCATCAGTAGGTTCAGACGAACAAAGATTTAGCTTAATGACAAAGAATGACAATAAATGACATTTACTTTTCCTCTCAAAGCTTTCAAACTTAAAAATACAAGCATTGTTTGAATAAATAACAAATAGCCTGTGAAAGGATGCTGCCATCTGGAAATAAGAACCCAGATAACACAATGTATACTTGTTTATGCCTTTCCCGTTATCAGAGACTGGATGTGCAGAGTGCCTTACAATGCAGGGTTAATTGAACCTGTTGTAGAAAATACACCAAATTTTGGAATGATTATTTGTATCTGCAGAGATTCAAGATCTGTTTATCCTCACAGCAGACAAAACTATATTTGGCATCTAGATGTAGATATTAAAAATTCAGTTTAAGATACTGTTCCAGCAGTATTTCTAATAGCTGATTTTATCACATTATCTAAAAGTTGACTTTATTTACCTTCAGTCCTGACTATTCAGACTTTTTTCTTTTATTCTTGTGCTACACATTATTTAATAAAGGGGAAGGAGGGAATTGGAATATAGTTACATGTTTATGTATAAGGAACAATGTTCAGCACAGGGTTCCTACTATATAGTTCCCCCTAAATGTTATATTTTAGGTCCTACATGTACCCAGAATAAAGATGGTTTGTTAATTGAAATGTATTTTCTTCTTCTATTTCTAAACTTGGAATACAGACACATAAGAACTAATACACATAAACACAAATTTGCACATGCTTTATACATTTTAAAATGCAATTACTTTCCTGACAGCTTTTTTACTATATGATCAATGCAGAGGCAAGATCTGAGGAAATTGTTTGGTTTTTCATAACCACAGCAATCAATCAAAAAGTAGAATGAGATCTTTTAGCATTGATATTTCTCAGCAATGGTAAAAACATTTAAAATATACTTAAGGTTTATTTTTCAATCAATCAAAAAGTAGAATGAGATCTTTTAGCATTGATATTTCTCAGCAATGGTAAAAACATTTAAAATATACTTAAGGTTTATTTAACAGATATCTTTACCACACCATTCTCTCCAAACCTCAAACACACTTCTTTGTGAGCTGCAAATGTAGGAAGATTTGATTTCAAGAAATGACTACTGAAACCAGTACCAATGCAGGTGAACCACATCGTGCCACTTTAAACTCTCTGTTCCTGCTAACTTAACAATTTTGGGTACAAGCTGATCTTTATGCAGAATATAATGGAGCTGATAAAACTTTTCAGCCAGCTTTTATCTGACAATTAGAAATCACTTCCCCAAGTCACACCAGCTGTAACTACCAAAGACTGTGATGAAGTCTTTGGTGCAGCAGTAAACATGTTAATAACACCCCTGTCCACTCCTCCTGCTTTTTCCTCTACCAAGCAGTTAATGAGGGGCAAATGCTATAAAAGACAAAAAATCAGCTTGTATAAAGGTGATGGATGTTGATATCTCAGCTGCCTCTAGAGCTGCTGGAGCAGCTAGTTGTGGAGAGGAGCCCTGCCCAGGGCAGGAGGCATCAGCAGGCTAACACAGCCTGCAAGAGAGGATGAACTGATGTCTGGATTTCCCTGCAAAAGGGGAAATAGTGGCTCTGAACTGAAGGGATTGATAAAGCAGGACTAATCTATGCCTGGTTTTAAATTACTTAGAGGTGGGTGATACATGCTGTGTGTAGGAGAAGTGAGAAGTTGTGCTGCAGACACTGTGGGACATGCCTTAGACATAGATCAGCTTTGGCACTCTGTCTTGAGATTTTAAGAACACGTGATTAAATTGAAATGGGCCTTTAAATATTATCAATTTCAAGAATAAATAGTTCATTTCTTCTTCTATTTCATCTCAGAACTCTTTCTTCAACTCCCCCTTTTCCAAGAGAAAGCTACTTCTGCAGTATCACACTGCACTGGTTTCCAAATCTAGGCCAAACCCTGCCATCAGCGGTAGCAATGAAGCAATTAGGGAATCACAGCCCTAGGGAGGAATCACCTGAAATAAGAAGAGAATCTTGCCTTCTCTTTCTGTGCTGATGTTTGGTTTTACTTGACTAGCTTTTATGGCAGGGTTTACATTTTTTTGGCTGATGTATAATAAAACACTTTTACTGTGGTTGGTTTAATTTTCAAAGGAAAAAAAAAATCAATTTGTTCCTTTGCACTCAGTATATTGGAGCTGAAAGCCATAATGTGCTATTACTTCAGGGTCACTGCTTAACTTCTGTTGACCCTCTCGCCCATGAATATTTCCTGGAGTTTATGGCTACAATCTATTTCCAGGACTATTTATGTAAAAACTTACTTTACTTGTTCTTTTCTTCCAAGTCTTTAAGAAAAATTATTAATTTTGGGGCAAAAGCAATTTGCTAAATGCAGGAACAAAAAATCCATGGAACAATTGTTATGAATATCTGGATTCACTTTATGAAAGAGATTTTGAGAGGATTTTGACAGATGTGGATGTTTCAGACACCAAAATGTACAACAGGCAAAGAAAGAAACCCAGTGCATAGAGTTAATAGGACATACTAACAAATGTTTTTCTGTCCTTTGTGTCGAGTTAAATACCTGCTGCTGTATATCACAGCTTCTTTAACCAGGAGAAGAAAGACAAAGTCAGTACCAAAATCCTTTTTAAGCTTTTGACAAAATCTTTGAAAAACTATTAGATTGATTTATTTTGTTAGACTGTTTGTTTGTTTTAATATGGAGGTTTTTATGAGCTGCTTAAAGTACTGTGAATTGATTGGTGTCGTAACTGGCCAGGAAATGGCTGACCAGTGAAACTACACCTTTACAGCCAGGCATCAGCAGAGCTGATGGCCCTGAATATCTCTGTTGTTAAATGCTGGTATCTACATTCTTTGACAGAGGTACATATTATTATAGTGTCTGCAAGACAACCAAGTAATAAAATTTCTCTTTGAGTATATCTATATTCATCTAATTAATCTCTTATGTCAGGCTAAAAACATCTAACTCCTCATCAACAAGAAACTGTTTTGTATAAAGACTTCCAATACCCCACTCCAGCTAGAAAAAATTCAATGTTTTTATATCAATGCAATATATGTAATGGATAAGATGCCAGTATTTCCTTCACTGTTGTTAACCAGTTTGGATGCTCTGTAGCAGTATTTCTTATGATCCTGGTATCTCTGTGTTTTACAGGTTATAGCAATATAATGGTGCAACATTAGTCACACCAACGACTCTCCCTCTACTTATCAAAGCAGCCTTTAGATAACTTCCAGATGAGACACGACAGTGGGTAATCCATTATCCTCTTTGCTGGTTCTTTTGTCTTCTGAACAAAGGATTTGATACAAATTGTTAAGCTGATTCTGACACGTAGCAGTTAGGACTAGCATTTTTAAAATGTATTTTCCATACTTGAATGGAATGAATGAGCTTCTACTTGCTTTAGGGAGAGAGGGCAACGTGTGGAAACAGATGAATAATGACCTGATTTAGTAGAGGAAAACTGCTGTAGGGAGAGATAATAGTAGGTAACAAATAAAAACCCCAAAGCAAGGAAGCTGAATACTACTTGAGGAAGGTGGAGGAAAATGTTTTAATAATCTTGTTTTTTGTGAGACTATTATAGAAGAAAAAAAATAAAATCAAGATATTCTCAGCACATGATTGGTAGATGAGAGACCACAGGACACCCTGATTCTGAAGTGTGGGAATAGCACCATCTATTGCAGGGCTGTACTTACCTTGTATCAGACCTGACAGCTGCCACTGCCTGGCACTCACAATAGCTGGGTAAGGTAAGGACAGGGCATTCTCTTGAATTAGGAGGGAGCAAACTGCTTTCCAAGTGACTTGGGAGAAGCCAATGATAAGGTAGGAACTGAGCCCAGTTCTTCTGAATGACAAGCTCATACTACACCTCCTCTGTTTCCTCTCCTACTATGAAGTGTCATCTGCTTGAGAATGTTGATAAATCAGGCTAATGAGACAACCTATATCTTTTTCTTTTAATCCTAAATATATTTACCCTTACTTTTCCAGTTTTGAGCTGTGCTGTCTTTCAATTTGCAAATGTCTTTCTGATTTTGCAGGCATCAGAAAAACTGTGAATGTTCGTATTACAAAAACGTGTTTTCTAGAGTTACATGTAGAAAGTAAGACAAAGGAAATTTTTATGGAGTAGTGGAAAGTAAGGGAAGTAAACATACTAAAGTTTATTCAAATCCAACTGTAAAGCATGAAAAATATCTGCCATTCTAGAAAGGGATATAAATTTTCGAACTATTTTTCTTATTTTGGTGTAATATGAAAAATTCAAGCACTTTTCATGTCTTGAAAACACAGTTCAGCAGATGAGATAAACAGGAAAAGGCAGCATGTTAGAGCATCTTCCTCTTTGAAAATCAGAACCTGTCCACAAACTACAACAAAATAAAAGTTGGATTTAAATGGGTGTGTCCAGATAGACAGTGTACACAACCCAAGAGGGTGCTAATTAAAACTTGGACCAAGTTCAAATGAAAAAACCTTTCGATTGATAGTTTTCAACAAAATTAAGGATAGTGTCATATGTTAGACTTTGCTCATTTTCATGAAAATATGAATAACAAGCTCTTAAAGGTTGGATATTATTAAGGAAGCAGTTATTTTCTAATTGTTCCCTGCATAACCATTTCACTTGCTGAAAGACTCCAGGCATGTCTGTAACTCTCAAACGAGTTTTCTGGAGAAGGGCTTGAAATCCAGTCATGTGTTGCCAGATCCTCAAATGTTTTGAACAGACATAACTCTTCTGGACATCCAAGTATTTCAATTAACAAAATCTGAAGACTGTGCTCAGATATCTTAACTAGATAAAACTGTTTTGCCTGGTATCAGGGTGGACCTCTAAAACTGATTTCCAGGAGGAATTTTTTCTCCAACCTTACAAGAAAGGGAACATATTCTACAGTTGTTGTAGTAAACTAGTACAGACAATTAAAAAATCAGGAGGCTCAAGTCAGTTGCATATGATTGGGGTTTTTTTCTCCCTAGACTTCAACTTGCTCTTCTTTTATACATGCTGGCTTAGTTTTCTAATTTCTTGGCTAAATTTCTTAGCAGTGTTGAACCCAGAGTGTGATGTGTCTGACTCTAGCCAAAAACCTCTCCCTGTGTTTTATTTAACTAGTATTCAGACCAGTGCAACTGAACTTACAAGGAATGTAGATAAAAGGGGAATGTAAGACTTTCTATTTTTGTTTCAATGACTGAAAGAAACCATATTAGCTACATGCATTGGAAGGGGTCACAGCAAGTGTTGAACAAAATTCTGAATTTAGAAAAATGTGCTGTTCTGCTGTCATTGTCCCAAAGCAAAAAAAAAAAAAAAAAAAA
>VWYO01006352.1:65227-75242 GCA_013400275.1 Rhadina sibilatrix | reverse complement strand
CAAAAACGACCATGCCAAAAAAACCAGATCTATGCAAATTCTCAAATTAACATAACAACATAACATAACATAACATAACGTAACATAACATAACATAACATAACATCATCAGTCTTTTTTTTTTTTTATCCTGCTGGGACAGACATATTTTTGGTTTGGCTGGGACAGATGTATTTTTTTTTCTTAGTAGCTGGCACTTAATAGCCAGTAGCCACTTGTGTTTTTTTGAATTTTGTATGACAATAATGCAGATAACACACTAATGTTTTAGTTGTTAAGTAGTGCTTACCCTAAATCAAGGACTTTTCATGTTATGCTAGTGAGGAGGGGCACAAAAAAGCTGTGAGGGAGCACAGCCATGACAGCTGCCCTGGACTCACCAAAGGGATGTTCCACACCATAAATATCGTGCCCAGTGTATAAACTGGGGAAGTTGCTGAGGAAGAGCTGGTCACTCTTCAGGGGTGGGCTGGGAATAGGTGAGCACTCATATTGCACATCACTTGTTTCTCCTGGATTCTATTATTCTATTATTCTCTCTATCTCTCCTTATTTTTAATATTATTATCATTATTGTTGTTGCAATTAATATTGTCATTGTTGTTATTATCATTATTATCTTCATCATTATCGTTATTGTTTTGATTATTAAAGTGTACTTACATCAACCCACGAGGTTTACCTTTTCTTTCTGATTCTTCATCCCTTCAGGAGAGCATTAAGGGCAGTCAAAGAGTGGCTTTGTGGTACTTAATTGCCAGCTGGGAGTACAACACAACACTTTGAAAAACATTTGGACAAAATGACTACTGTCAAACCTCAAAAAAAATTCACTTGAATGATAAAGAGAGTGTAAATCTCTGAAGTATATCTGACATAAACTTATTTACACAGCCTGGAGTTTATAACTTTCTTGCATCAAAACACCATTTTTCATGAGCAAAAAGAAAAAGAAACAAGGGAAATGCAATTAAAAAGGCAGAAAGGAATGGATGATGGATTATTAAAAAAAGTTCATTTTTCAGAACATATTTTGACTTGTGACTGATTGACCTGCATCTTTTAGATACATTCCATTACATGTGGAAATTTATAGCTGCAAAAATACCTAATAAGATTACGATAAAATCCTGAGACTGTGTGCAAAGGTATTAGCTTTATAGACTCCTTGTTTTATTACTGAAAGGAACACAAGGGAATTGTTTCTTCTGCATCATCTGCTTATTTGATATTGCTAAAGAGCTACTTGTTGCCAGCACAGCAGCATGGTTTGAGGAGAAACTGAATTATGACTTCATGAGTTAAACAGATTTCAGTTAATATTATCGTGTGTCATTTGTCCTTAAAAGCTCACTAAGTGGTTCCAAATTTAAAATTTATCCTCCTTTTTCCTTTTGTTTGCTAGAATTCAAACATTGACAGCTTTAAATGCTATTTTTATTAAAAAAACACCCTTTGATATACAGTCTTCATATACACAGTATGTCTTCTGTATGTAGGATTAATTTTGCACTAGAAATAAAAAAAAACCATACATTATTGATGTTAGCAGAGCAACTTTGACAGCTGAAGCTGGGAAACTTTGTTCAGACTTCATGGTGTAGCAAAAAACTCATCGCAGAAAAATCTTACATTTACTGAGTAGATAGATCTAACTTGTATGTTTTTACTACCTACTTATTTTGAAATCAAATTTGAACCAGTGACATGACTATTCTGGGAATATCTTTGCAGACTTATTTCTTCATTATTATGTAAATGAAATAGATACAACAAACTGAAATTGTAACCAAGCATTAAAATACATCCAGAAAATCATCCTCAAAAATAAGAACTCCTGTTGATTTGATGACATTTCACTTAGTGGCATCTTACAAACACTACTGAGAAACTGATTTTTCAGACCACATGAAATAAGACTGTTCAAAATGAATTTTAGGAGACAGAGAAATTGACAAAATAGTCCACAAAACTTTCCTGAATCAAGCTTAAGGTGACAGTTTGACAATAATAACCTCAGCTTTCCACGACCTGGACAACTGACTGCAAGAATAAAGAAGTATACCATGGTATGGATTTTTCTGAAAATATCAACAGCTTGCCATTGACAAAGGTTAATATATTTACAGTTTATATTTACTTAGACCTTTGTTAAAAATTCTGTATCAAACTGGATAAATTTTCTGAGATTCACAAACTTTTCTAAGTTCTCTAGCATCCAAAGATGTTCTGTGATTCTGTGTTGGCAATACCATCTTCTTAGTCTTCCCAGAGGGAAAAGGACTTCTGATTTATCAGAAGCACTTGAGATAATTTTAAACTCCACAATAGATTAACAAGAAAATCAGAAGTTTTACTCTACCAAAGGAAAAAAAATAGGTTCTTAATTACAAAACTGGAAAGCACCTTATACAGTCCTGAATCACATTACCAAATTTTTTTTCCGTACCTGCTCCGGTGATCTGGCTGACGAGAGGCAGACCTGGCACATTAACATTTCCAGTTTCCATGACTGGCTTTGCTTGGAGAAACTGCTGAATCTATTTTGAGGCTGCTGACTAAGGTGAAATCTCCTTCCCTTCTCTTTTCAGATCTCCTCTCCCAAGTCTATTGTCTTGTAAGGCTAAAATATCTCTTGATCCATTATGACTATGCTAACTCAGTTTTCTCTTCCCCCGTTCAATACATGGCATAAAGTAAATAAGCAATGTTGGACTTTTCCCAGCCTTGTCTCTGGGATTTAATGTGTTCTTCAATGAGCATTAATTAAATAGGCTTTCTCTAAGTGTTAACATTTTCAAGACTCTTAAATGATAAGTATTAGCTGCAAATGCATGTTATCAAACTCCTTAATCTCTAGGTCTATGCTAAAGTCTACATAACGATCACATGTGACCTAGTACATCTGTCAGATTTATTGCTGTTAATGAAAGCAGGTTTCTATCCTGACCACCTTATCATCCTGCATCTTTCAATAGTATTAGATACTTGCAGTTTCATGAAACAAAGCAGTGTAAATAGGTTCATCCTGAAGTAAACACAGTAAGCGTGTTGAATTGTTACAGTTGAGTTTAAAAGAGGATGTAATCATCTCTTTCCACTGTCTAGACATTTGAAAGGGTTGTCAGGACTACAGCTACAGCTTACCAAGCATCTGCTTTTGCTCTGCAGGGAGAGCTAAATCTTTGAGATCAAAGTCTCACAATAAACACTTATCTGGGATGGATTTCTGACATGAAAAATCATCAAATAAGTGCTACCCTTCACTGGACAGTTGCTTACCATTTCTCATTAGGCACACAGCCAGGCTCCATGGTGCATGTGGAAAAAATCATCTTAATGTTTATATAGAGGTTAAGGTGTTCAAGGGCAGTTTGGACCAATGTGCAGGGGCAAATTACAGGGGAGCCTTACTGGAGAGAGGGGTGGCAGCTCTCAGAAAGCAGAACTTACTGCTTGGGAGAAGCCTGTTGCCTGGCAGATGGGTATACCTACCTTTGAATAAATAATTCTTGTGCCTCTTGGAGACAGGATTCACTACAGAAACCTTTTAAACCAGTGATAACCAAGAAAGGACCACTTCAAAACAAGATAAAAGAAGACATTTATCTCCTTTAGCATCCAACTGCTCCTGGAGAGTTCTTCCCTTCTTAAAGATTTCCCCGCCAAAGGAAGTATTGCCACAGTGGCTGAACTTAAGTAAACTCACTATGTTATGTGTTTCTTTGAAGATATATCCCTTCTTTAGGCCTTCTATCAGCACAAGTCACAGTGGCATTTTGCACATCAGTTGTGCATTCCTACCCACTGAATGCTGACAGTGTTTAAAATCCATCACAATGCACAGGAAATATGCTCAGGTAAAACCAAGACAACACAGCTTCTAAATAATTGGGGGGGTTTTTTGTTTGTTTTGTTTACTTTTTGTTTTTGTTTTTTTTGTTTTGTTTTGGTTTTGTTTTTGTTTTTTAATAGCCAGATCAGCTCCGTACTGAGTGTGATTCAGTTCAGTTCAATGGAACCACTGTTAAGAAGAATGTTTCTGACACACTCCATTCCCTGCTTGCACAGGCTGTGGCCTTTGTGGTCAGTTTAACCAGCCAGTTCCCTGCTTGCCCACCTCAGTCCTGGAATCTCTGTGCTAAGGATGCTGGCACTCTTCTGAAGCAGGTTTCAGGGTTTATGACTCATCAGATATAACAGCTGTGCCTAGACACATCAGCCCATATAGCAGGGAGGAAGCCAAAGTTCTGTGCTGCTTAGCCCTCACATTCAAGGGACCCAGTCGTACTTCTTTCAAGTGTTGAAGAAAAAGTATCATATCTGAGCTGCACTTTAGACATATTGCACAGTCTTGATGCCCAAAATGGACTACGCTGGGGCATTCCAAGTAACAGAGATCTTCCTGGCTGTTAGAGAAAGAAGCCTGTGGTGTGGTTTCATGTGCAAGCAAGTTTGGAAAGATAAATGCACTGCTGGATGTGCAAGATATTGTTATGCTGCTGGGGCCACTGAAAAAAAAATGTGGTAGTTGTTTTCAATACTTAACTCCCAAACTTTGGCTACCTTTTGCAGCTGTCCCTTCCCCCCACGCCCACAACCATCATTAACACCAGGGATTGACCCTCTACAGGTCAGTGTCACAGCTACTCCTGTGTCAGTTGTCTCAGCTAAGCACTTGTTAAGATCATTCTAGCATTAAAGTTTGCCCAGGCTTCCTGACCTAAAACCTAATCCCAAGCCAATTACTTTTTCTAACACCAGTCCTAGCCTCAGTCTGTCTTCCCCTGCTGTGCTCAGCAGCAGATTTCATTCTTTGGTCTCAAATGATTAAAAATGTTAACTCTACTCACAACTGTATGGGCCACAGTAATTGCTCAGCCCCCCCCTCCCAGCTCCAGATCATGAGTAAGAAAGGACTTAGGTGAAGAATAGCTTGGCATGCTTCTGCAGATTTTAGTAAAGACTGCTTTCTAGCAAAAATTTTTTTGGAACATGTAGCCACTGAAAAGCAATGTTTGATATTGATTTGGTTTTAATTGTAGCTGAAAATTTTTGTTAGTTTTCTTGACTACTTCAGTGACTATTGGTCACCATGCCCACCAAGAAATGTGTCCATTCTGAATATTATCCTGTGCTGAGCTCCACTGCCTTGGCTAAATGAGAACTAATGACTTGCTCTGCCACCATTCCCACTTTCCCTGCAGCCATTCATGAAAAAAGGCTTGGGTCCTGCATGTATGGTTCATCACACAAAAGTCTGCATCCATATATGTAAGGTTTCCATCACAGCAATGTCACTGACAAAATTGAGTTTTTCTTCTCTCACTTTTGTTTCCATTCTTGCTTTCTCTTCTGTGTCACCCTTTAGCCACTTTCAGTTCTCCTATGGGTTTAATGTAGCCTGCTGACCAGTGCTATACTGAAATATTAACTTCTCTGTTGAACCTGGCCCTGCCACAAGTGTCCAGGAGTCCTTCTAATTCCTCCAGTCTGGGTCCATAGCTTTCACGGTGTTGGACATAAGCCAAGTAAGGGTCACAACCTCAGCCTTTTCTGGAGTTGCAGGGATGGGGTGTGTGACTTCGAACTCCTAGGCCCTGTTTTGGCATTTGCTGCTTTGTGGCCTTCAGAGTTGAGTAATATCCCCGTAGCTCCCAATTACAAGCAGGCAAAGGCATTGCTTGGTGCAGCACTGCTTTTGCCTCTGTCAGTGTTGTTGCAAAGGCAGATTTATTGAAAGAGTAAGTTTGAAGCATCTTGAATTCAAATAATTGATTAAAGCTGGAACTTTTTGGTTTCTCACTCTGGAAGTATGTTCCATTTCAAAACCGATTTCATCCTTTTAAAATCATTTCAGAGTTCAAATAAATATCAAAACTGTTTTGGATATCAAAACTGTTTTAGATTAAACTTTTTGTTTAACCTCAAACTCCATTATTTTTTTCATGCTGCCTTGCTTGCTGAAATGTTCCTCTTTTATTTTTCCCCTCCTCAAATTTCCAGTGAGCCACTTTATCAGTGTGTGAGATAATGAAACTGAGTTCTACTTTCCACATCACAAAGTGTCTACCACGCCATGAATCTGAACTCTCTTTACCCCAAAATAAACTCTCCCTAACCATGCATGGTGGCACAGGCGAAAGGCAGTGCGTGTGGGAGGTTTGCAGTCCTGCTGTCCTACAGATAAGCAGAAAGCTCTCCTGAACAAAGCTGCACTGGCATTAACCACACACCTCTTAGAGCCACACTACAGACAGACTCTAATTAGGCACAATTATGCAAACTCATGTATTTGCCTATAGCACCTCACAGAGTTACACAGGATCTAGCAGAAGCCTACTGGATGTGTCTTAACCAGAAATGGAACCTCACTGCTTTTCCCAGAAAATAAAGCTGAGTGGGGAGACTCAAGGCTCTCCCAGCCAGAGGAAAAGGGAAAGAAGAAAAGGTTTAAAAGTACAGCGCAGCTTCTCTGGAAAGTTGTTGTATTTCCCTATAAGCTTCCTACAAGGAAGCTCCCTCTGCCTCATGCTTAACATCTGAATTTTGCAGTGCCCTTTAGTGATTCAACTAAAATGCTGTGCTCCTTCTTTGAACTGACAAAATCAAATGCGCCTGCCAGCTGGGCAGCACTCTAAGTTCACAGCTCTAACACCTCCTTTTGACAATACTAAGCCTAATGCCTCAGCCAAATTCCCAATAGCTACACAAATCATCTTCTTGAGCCCTAACCAGCCCAGAGCTTGAAAGAGAGGGAGCTGAATCTCAGTGGCAAACTCACCCCCAGGGATTAAAGGCCATGTGCTGCTTCAATATGTGATACTCATAACATCAAACTGTGGACTCCCTACTCCATAAAGGTCCCATAAACCATTTTGTCCCTGTGGGGACTAATCCTGGTAGATAATTTATGGCTCCAAAATTAATTATCTAGATCTTTTTCTCTCTGTGGTTGGGAAAAGTAGGTTATTTGATAGACACTACTCAGTTACAGTAGAAAATACTGATGGTAGTAGTCTGTCTATTAATATGCAGACACAATCCTTTGCAGAATAACAAGTCACCAAAGAGGAAAACTTTTTTCTTGGAAGAGAATACAGATATATTCTTCCCTCTATTGCAGAATATTGCAGTTATCCCTTCCAGTTTCTTTTTCCCAAATTAAACAGAGATATCCTCCCCTGACTCCTCAAATGCAAAAGCAGTTATTGTTCTAGGCTAGCACTGGAGAGCAGCTGAGAGATGCCTCTCTTATATCTATCAAAGCAGAATAGCTAGCAACATATTAAAAAAGCAAAAAGAAACGTTTTAAACTCTACTTTTTTCAGAATCAGTAATGAAATAAGGCCAGAAATAGTGTAGGTTGAAAAGACTATGTTGATACCAAAAAAAACCCCCAAAAAACCCACCAAAAACAAAAACAAAACAAAAAAACCCAAAACAAAAAAAAACCCCAAACTGAATTCTTAAATGAATATGTAAGTGAGAGCAGGCACTTGCAAGCAGTATGACAGTAGAACACAATGAACAGAGAGAATGTTCCCGCCCTTTTTTCCTGAGTGATTGATGTTATAAATAGGGATGGATTACACAGGAAGAGAAATTATAATGCCATATTCTTGACTGGTGAAAGTGGAAGTGTTCTCATTGATTTCTATGGAACCACTGCTGTTTATGCCACTGCAAGATACAAACCTAAGAGGTGAGATAATGTGCAAGGATGGTAACGGTAAAAGCACACAAGAGTAATGAAAACTTATCACAGGCACTGTGTTCCAAGTAAAAACAGCTCATCACTTCAGATAGCCTTCAAGAAGTTGTTCTGTTTTACTTATACTTTATAAGCAACAACAAATTCATAAACTTTTGTGCTATGAATGCCTTTCCAGCAATGACATATTGTCATTAATCACCATAAGATTTATTATTAACTTTCATCTTGGGCTTTTTCTCAATGCAATAAAAAGTCTTGCCTGTACTTTTACACACAATTATACCAAGATAAGCTATATTCAATTTATGTTTTGTAGTACAAGAAGCACAATGCATACAGCCTTCTTTGGAGGACGCAGTTTGTT
This sequence comes from Rhadina sibilatrix, assembly GCA_013400275.1. Taxonomy (NCBI): domain Eukaryota; kingdom Metazoa; phylum Chordata; class Aves; order Passeriformes; family Phylloscopidae; genus Rhadina; species Rhadina sibilatrix. The sequence continues at coordinate 67,161 of VWYO01006352.1, read as the reverse complement.
CTGTGAAGAACAAGATGTTTTCCAATGCTGTGACTCTATGCCAACCTTGCAGGAGGCACACTGCAAAACTGTCCAACAGCTACACAGAACACTAGTCCAAAAATTAGGACTGTGGGACCTAGTATGTTGCTGACACTTTTATCTGCAACTGCATGCTTCAGCTGTCTACTGCTAATCCTTCCCTTTCTTCAGCATGCAGTTTCTGTAGCATACCTATGAGAATTTAAATCTGAAACTCTAGGACTGAGAAGGAAAGAACTAATTAAAAAAAAAAAAGTTTATTTGTCCTCATTTAGGCTTCTCTATACTATAGATAAGGGGATTGACAAATTATTACCTATTTTAGCTACATTCTTCTTACCATCATTCAAATCTTTTTTTATTTTAAGATTTACTATAACTTTACAATAATCTCATCTTTATTATTATTTAATAAAAAGGACAAAAGAAAATGAAAATCGATTATGAAGGTTTTACAGACCTTATTGCTCTTATTCTCAGCTAAAAGTTTTGCTGAAAAACAGCTGAAAGTCGTCAGCCCTTCTTTACCACCAGTAAAGGCCAAAAGCTCAACAATCCTCTCAGCAACTTCAGCAAAACTTTGGGCAAACTGAACAACCTGACCAACTGTCAAGCAAAAATAGCATGAAGAAACCTCTGTCTTACATTTTGTTTAAGAAGCAGTAATAGCTTTAATACTAACTTGACCAAATCTGCATTAAAGTCTGTGGCATAATCCAGATCACCTGGCATACAAGGTAGTAACACTCCCTGAATCCCGACAGATTTCAACAAGGCCAGGATTTCATTTCTGATGCATGAAACTACCAGTATTACTTCCTCTTATACAGAGAATATAGAATATATTTTCTGCACAGAATATATATATTCTTGGACTTCAATATATACTTGGACTGCTTTTTGCTTTGTTTAAGGGCATGTGCAAGAAGCCTAAAACTAGAAAGGCCCACTATAAACTCAAATATAAACCTTGTTGATAATATCCTCCAGTATCATATTTCTATATACACTGAAAAGATTTAGATTTTTTTTGCTTACACTTCAAATATACTTTTTAAACTCACTGGTGCTTTGCTTTGATTTACACATAAACACATCAATGATTAAAGAGCAAGACACTTACAATGGACCTGATGAATTCGTAATCTCAGGAGCAGCGATAAATTAGAGAAAAACACGGTCTTGTTACTGGTTGTTCTTTTGTGATTAAGTATTAGTTATCTGCTATGTTTGACACTCTGCAGACCTATTTATTTGATTAATTTAATTGTCGTCCTAATTAATTTAATTATTTGGTAGCAAGTGGTGAGAGGCTACCAAATGGTAGCATTCATGGTGCATTCATGGCTCTCTACACGTTGCCCAGCTGATTACCAGCTCCACAGTTTGCTGAACTGGTAAAAAGCCGCCGCCCGGTCCTCCGTGCCCCTCTCGCTTGTCTGGGTTTGATTGATGTGCCCTCTGCTCGCTCCTGTCTCCGTGCCGTTGTACACAGATTAATGTAGGGGATGGGATTATTCACGGTGCGCTTAATCAAGCGTGTAGATTTTTTCTTTTTTTTTTTTTTTTTTTTTTTTTTTTTTTTTTTTTTTTTTTTCCAGGGGAAAACCCTCCCCGTCATTGCACTGTTCAAGAGATGAGTGTACATACACAACTCTTTGGTTTGCGAAGAGAAATAGAAAATAGAAGGGAAGGGGTGGAGAGGTGCGTGGGTGGGTGTGTGAAGGGAGGCTGCTTTACCCGAAAACAGGGAAGTTCTGGGGGAGCGGGGAATGGATTTAGGGGCTTTGGGCGTTATTGCGGTTGTCACCCGCGAAACCGACGCCCGTTTACACAGCAACTTTCGAACAAGCAGGCGGCGTTGGGCCGGGCTCTCCGTCCCGCGGAGCGGCAGGGCTCCGGCCGGGCCCGGG
>VWYO01006352.1:54196-64383 GCA_013400275.1 Rhadina sibilatrix | reverse complement strand
CGGGCCGCCTCCGCAGCCCCCCGCGGTGTGGGCTCTGCCGGCCGCTCCGCGGGCCGCGTACTCGGAGAGGGCGAACGCCGTTCGGGGCTGGCTCTCCCTCCTCCCGAGAGAGGCCCGGGGTCCCGGCTTCTCATCCTTCCCTACCCTGGCTTCTCCGGAAAGAGCTCTCTTATGACTTCATTTCTAAATTAATGAGAATTCGGGACTTTCCTCCTTTAATGAATCTGCTCCGCGATCTTAGGGAGCTGGTGCTGTTCCCCTCCCCAGTCCCTTTCCCGGGGTCCCCGGAGCCTCCTTCCCAACCGTGTACGAGACGCGAGGGGCTCCCCTCGAGAGCCGGGAAGAGAGGGACGGAGCCCCCGGAGCCCCCGGGAGAGGCGCCCCGACAGCCTCCCCCGCCCGTCCTCCCGCGCCGGGGCCCCTCTGCTCTCCCGGCAGCGAGCCGTGGAGGGATGGCAAAGTTTCCCTGCAGATCCTGCCTGGGAGAGCTAGCGGGCACTCTCCTCCCCCGCGGAAGTCAGTAGCTTGCAGCCTTCCCTGGAAACTGGGCGTTGAGAGAAGGAGAAAGATAAAGGAAGAAGCCCCAGGGGCTGTGGGACCTGTTCGTTTAGGAGCGAGAGGCTCTGTTGACCAAGTTTGCTTGTGAAGTGTCAGGGCCTTCTTGTCAGTCCGTCTCGGAGACACCTGTTAATGCGTGACACACAGCACCTGTAGTGCTTTCTCTTGGGCCACTGTTTCCCACAGCATCGGGTTCCCTTTTGATCGCTAAAGCCTTCTGTATCCTGCATTCCTGTGCTGTGGAGGGGAAAGCTGCTAAAGGAAATCTTGGCACATTTGCTAAGTGATAGTGAGAAAAGTCGTGGGGTTTGTGTGTCAGGGGACCTTTCTGCAGCAGATTCTGGCTTACAGGTATTTTCAAAAGCTGTGCCTGTGTATTCGAAATACCAGCTCGATTATTATCAGGTGGAACACGCCCACTGCCTTCGCTGGTGCAACAGACCTGCCCCTTCTTCCTTTCCTTAGAGGTTTGATCCAAGTGTGAAAAGTTTTGTGGTCGCTGTGTAACTGACCCGAGAAACAGAGGCTGGGTAGTTTTTTTGAAGTGTCCAGTGAGGTTATGCGCCAGACAGAGCGAGAGTTCCCCGGCCGGGGGCCTGCCATTGAGTTTTGGAATTGCTAAACGACGGGGTAGCTCAGCAGGTTGCCGGGGCTCACATGTCACTTGGGGCCAAAGGGAAAAAACAGGAGGAGAGTTTTCATGTACTGCTGCAAACCCCGTGTTGCTATACTCAGGGCTGTAGGCAACAAATGTTAGCATTTGTTAGTTATAAGGGAGTGGTGTAGTGGTGATACTAGAAAGAGAATCGCAGTCTTGTGTGGTAGTGGACTGAACTCACAAAGTTTGTTATCTTCCAGCCAATAAGATATTAATGCTGACTGAATGAAGTAAAATTTATCAGTGGGCAAATACACACCACAGATCACTGATTTAGGCTGTTAGGTTGTAGTAGTCATCAATGTCTTTTACCAGGAGATGCTAAATAGAAGATTTACCAGAGGATTTCTTATTCATAAATCATTTAATTATGTCTTGTGTCTTCTTGAATGTGATATGAAGTAGGAAGGAGTTTATAATCAGGCAAATATTATTTTGGTATATCAATTTAATACATTCCTAAGAAAATATAGGAAGCAGTTGTTTTCTTCAAGTAGCGAGATGGACAGTCTGAAGTCAGTTTTGACATCTAGATGTTTATCCCTTTGGCATCTTTTCCGTAGTTATTGATTAACAAATCTGTATTATGATAGTAAAAATTAAATGTAATTTTCAAAATCAGAATTTTATTTTCTTTTTGTTTGTTTGTAATACTGCAGCTATGAGGGAAAAAAAAAAAAAAAAAAAAAAGGCAAGTGTAGACTGTGTCTAATCAGTGAGTAGAGGAAAAATATGTAAAGCCAGAAATTCAACTTCAGGTTTTGTGAGTCAAAATGAAAAAAAGTGTTATTTTAAAGTTTTACTTTATTTAGAACCTTTATTTAGTTGATGCCTTTGGATCAGCTCAGATAAAACCTTTAAAGAATTGAAGAATAAATACTTGAGGTAGCTGCAAATTCTTAAGGGGATGCTTGTTTTATCTTTTTGTCAAATACTCAGTAACAAAACACCTTATTGAACATGAATGGAATAACAGTATCAAGAAATGGAAACATAGGAAGCTCTGGCAGAGCTGGAGCCAGGGAGGATTTCAGAGTATGCTACCAAACGCACACGCTCTGATTTCAGCAGAGATGGGAAAAAATGCAAAGGCTTTTTTTTTTTTTTTTTTTTTTGCCAGCTCGTTAGAATTATCTTACCGCAGAAAATCAAGTCGGACCAATTCAAGTGAAATAACTTTCTAGGCATGCTGGAACTTACCTGGCTGCCCCTGGGGGTTTCTAAACCCAGGCTTTGGTGCCAGGGTGCGAGGCTGCGCTGGCCGGAGCGGCGCTGTCCCCGCCAGAGGGCGCAGCGGCGGCCGCGCAGCCGGACTCCCTTCCAGCATCCGTCCGTCAGTCCGTCCATCCACCCGTCCCGTCCATCCGTCCATCCATCCACCCGTCCCTTCCATCCACCCGTCCCGTCCACCCATCCATCTGTCCATCCGTCCGTCCATCCACCCGTCCCGTCCATCCACCCATGCGTCCATCCGCCCCTGGGCCCGTGCAGAACATCCCTTTTGATGACTAAAACTCTAAAAATCCAGGATGGGGGTTCTTAAACACGAGGTTTGTGTGTATGTGTGTTTTACAGTAGCCAAACTGAGTATGACATGAATTAAGTGAAGCGAAACAGACAGTCTCTTGAAAGCTCACAAAACAATTAAGACTTCCAGTTGTGTAAGTGAGAGCTCACTCTTGAAGTGCTGCCACAGAGTCTTGAAAGTGTTATGTTCTTTTGCAAATGTCATCAGTCAGAATTAGGAGGCTGTTACTGTAATTTTTATTCGGTCAAAGTATGTTCCAGAATCCTGATATAATTCAGAATCTTGATATAATTTATATTCATTGGACTGCTGCTGTCTCCAGACATCAGCATTCAGAGGAGGGGGTAAAATTATTTTTATAGGATAAATTGCTGTTAAGGGATGTTTATCTAGCATTTATCTACTGCTGAAATAGTAACATTTTGTATATTGCATGAGTTTTACTCTGTTAAAAAAAAAAAATCTGTAACTGAGACCAAACTTTCATCATTGTACTTTAAGACCTTTGGCTTTTATCTTAGAAGTATCAAAAGAAATACAAGATTAGACAACATGTATATCAGGTATATTTCCTCTGTTTGTATTTAAGTATTTTTTTTTCTGTACTTGATATGTAAACAGGGACTATTGCATTAGAGAATCCTGTTGATATTTGAGAGCAAATCCTATTTGTGTATCATATATATTTTACTAAGATTCCTTTCTAAAGTAGTAATTTTTTTTTTTAACTTTCACACTGCTTCTTTCTCTTTTTTTTTTTTTTTTTTTTTTTTTTTTTTTTTTTTTTGCTATTTGTCTTTGTCATTTCCTCTGAAAGAGTGGCTTGAAATACTGCTAGTAAATAATGGGCAAATTAGGATTATAATGAGGTTGACTTAGGTTTAAATTCAGTTTTGCAGAAACTCATTTCCACAGATTTAGAGTAAGATCAATACTCATAGTTCATTGAAAGTTTAAAAATCCCTTGGGAAAAAGTGTTTTTTGTTTGGCTCTGAATATTCCTGTTCAGAGTTGATATCCTCATGCAGGCATCTAAACTCCAGCAAATACTTGACTCAGATGTTAGGTTTTGTCTGACATGTAACTTGGAGTTGATGATAAATAACAGGGGAACTCTCTCTCTACACTGTAAACATGTGTAGTCAATTAAGAAAAGGTCTTTATAATTTGAAAAAAAAATTTGTCTGGTCAAAAATTTATTAGCAACACATATAGGTTATTTAGAGCAAAATCTTGTGCCATCTACTGCCTTACTGAATACCAGATTCCTCTCAAAACAGCTCAGGAGGGCTGTTTCCTTTCAAGGAAGAGACTCCTGAGACCATGAAGGAGGTAGATGAAGAAATGCATATGTCAAGTTATGAGAGACTCCCTGAGGAGAATAGGCACAGATAATGAAAAATACTAAGTGTTGCATTTATTCTTTTCATTAAAGACATTTTGGCACATTTTGGTGAAGTAGTGCTGCAGGTCCCTACACCTGTGCAGACCTCAGGAGATGGAGCTTTGGATCTGAAACTTGTGTTTCCTGCAGGACTGCTATGCAGTGATGCCTGGAAGGCTGCTTTGCTTTGAAGTATGCCAAATACAGCTATCATATGCTCTGTTGAATCCTACTGTTTTTTTCTCCACAAAGGAGATAAAATTTTCATATTTAAATAAATAAAAATAAAAACATAATTTGACCCTGCTTTTGATAAAAGTCACCATGGTTTCATTGGACCATGTGAATTACTGCACAATTCTGCTGCTTATAACCTTAAAAGCCCTGGGAGAAAAAAAATCTCTGTATCACCCCCAGTTTCAAAACTTGCCAAGGCTGCAGTCTGTTAGTCTGAGAACACAGCTGGGGTCACTGGTAGTTTGCATTCCCAGTGTGGTTCATACTTCCTAAAAAATGAAGTAGAATTTAAGGTGGCCATGGTTAAGGTGATCTCTCCTGAGGACTGTCTACAGAGGGAACAAAGGTAATTTGATGGGAGCATTTACAGTCCAGTACAAGGAAATGCTGCAAGCCTGCCAGCAGTGTGGAATTATATCCAACTTTTAGGTTTGATGAGGGCTGAGCTGGGAGTGTTAATGCAGTGCAATTGGCAGATGCTGTATTTGCTAAACTGGAGAATTGCATAATCACAGCAGGAACAAGAAGAACCTATGAGTTTGCTTTCTATGGAGAAGAATGCAGAAAGGCCATGCTAAGGGCACATGAGGGTTGTTTTCGGTTGTGGCTTCTCACAAATGAGAATAAAACATTGCCCTGAAGTAACGTCTGTGAGTGCTGGATGCTGTGTCTCATCATGGAACACTTCCTCCGCTTTCTCCTCTTTTATTTTTTTTTCATCCAGCCAATAAACTTAACTTCAGTTAGCACTCCTTGCAGTCAACATTGAGCAATCAGTGGTGCTAAGTGTCTGGGTTTGAAAGAGCTGGTGTAACCTGTTCATCTCTCTCAACCAAAGGGCAGCGTGTTAGAGTGTGTTTCTGAGTTGGATTTGACCCAACCTTCTGAAACAGGCAAATGGAGCAGGGTCTGAGGCCGGATCCAGGGTCAGGCATGGTGCTTGAGTTGAACACACAGTTTCAAAAGTAGAATCTTGATGGGGTGATACATCAAGAGAAATTAAGGATTAATATGAAGATAGGTGTAAGACATCACAAGAATGATGCATGTGCTCTATTCGAGCCATGGTAAGATCCCAAGAGGCATATTCTCTTCAGTTTCAAGCACTGCACTTTAAGAAATATATGGACTAATTGAGGACTCCTGTGTGAAGAAAAAAGAAAAGAACACTGCTACAGAGAATAAAACTAAGAGATGGTTACGATCTTAAAGTGTGTAGAAGGTTTCAACAGAGGAGGGAATAACATGTCTTCAGCAGCAACTCATGACTGAAATTGCAGTAAGGCAGACTTCTAAATGATAAGGCTAGAGGAACAGATTATCTCTAAGTAGTCTTCGTGACTGAAACAGGTTAGATAAACATATGTCCAAAATGTCATTCTGTCAAAGAAGGCAGCTGTTCCTGCCTTGGGGCAAATGGCTGGACAACGTGACCTTTCTAGGTCTGACCCAGCTATCTGGAATCATTCTGTGTGGAAAGCTTTAAGTACACAGGGGCTCACCTTGAACTCTGCAGCTAGATATAATGCAAGCATGAATTCCAGTGCTCGCTTAGCTTGAGGCCTGTGTGTCTCTCATTTCCAGTGATGTGGCTTTAATGTGATTTCAACATACACTTTCTGTGGCTGTAGAGGAGTTAAGGACATTTAAAATGCTGTTGTAGTTACTGTTCTTATGTCATGAAATAAAGCTTTTAAAATCAGATTTTGTTCTTGTTTAGAACTTTTACCTTTTAATATGAACACTGTCCAGGTTCCATTATAAGCAGATAATTTTATTTTTTTTTAAGATATCCTCACAGTGACCTTTTTGATCTTTAGGCAGAATCACTTATCTCATGCAGTTTTGTTCAGTGAACAATCCTTGACATGAATAGGAGTTCCACAAAGGGAATATATAAACCCTTCCATTTAACCTTTCTTTGGCAGCGTTTCAAATATATGTTGTGTCAGAGTTGATGCTAGGATCTCCATTCCTGTGCCTTACAGATGTAATTGAACTGTGTCAAAGGGCTGCTTATGTTTCAGGATGCAATGTCATTTATAGTATTTACTTCAGATTTCCTTAACTGCTGTCATAGGACACATTCTCTTGGAGGTTTCAGCTGCATTTAGTAGCAGAATAGGATGCAGTGGTTACCCAGTAATAAGCACTTAGAGTTGTATTTAATTTTTTCTTCTATTCTTGCATTTCCCTTTTTTTCCCCCTTTAGTCATAATTTGCAAACTGCGTCTCTGCTGAATAATTGCATTTTTCTTCTCACAAGAGTTGCTACTAGGCTGGTGGTAAAAGACGAGTATCATCCACTGTAAATTCAGGGTTTTCTGAAGGGTGAAGTGTTAAAGTTTGTTCATTACTATGCAGATTCTTCTTTTATGAGTCAGCAGCTGAACTAAAAATCCATTGGAAAACATGGTCTTGGCCTTCATAGAGAACTGGAAGCCAGCATGAGTCTTTTTTGCGATAGGTGCTCCATGATATTCTCCAGCTGCATGTTCCTACTTTCCTGTGTGGGTTTAAAGGACTCTCCTTTTGAATTTGCAAATACTACCTGTTCAATACTACCAGGTGTTATGTAGGTTTAGTCAAAGATGTTCAAAGAAAAAATGAGTTGAATTTGAAAAATTATGTTAAAGTTGGCATGTTCTTGTCAAGTATTTCACTGGCAAGTGACAAAACAAGTAGTTGTGAGATTCTTGTTTTGATGATGATAATATATCTCATTTCAAATTTTTCATTTGGACCTTTAGTTAGAATTTTTGTATTATATATAAACACAATTAAAAAGCATTTTGATTTGAAGTTTATGTTTGTATATTTACATATTTTTCATTTAATTTACCACAGCAAGCATTGACTATTCACTTTTAATCTGAATAAGATCAAAAATTTTGATGAGGATGGGAAATTAACTTTCTAGTCATCTCTAATTGAGAGTTATTGCTGTTGAGAATTTGGCTATGTAAACCCTGCAAGAGCAGGCCATTTTGCCTTGTAAAAAAACCTTTTATTTGATGACAGGAAAGGTGAGAATGGCTGAAAAGAACAGTTGTCTTGATCATCCAGCTAGGGTTTTGGGGGTTTGGTTTTTTAGCTTTATAGTATATTTCTCATTCAGGTTGCTTCATGGTTAATAAGATATACATGAGGCAACAAAATTAAAAGAGAGCACATTTTTCAAATTGCAGCTGCTGTAAAGATAATAGATTTATTTTTTTTACTTTCAGTGAAGGTGTTTACGAACTAGAAGTTTAGCATTTGGTGTATTGCAGAAAACTGACCTCAATATCAGTAGTAGTCACAACTAAAATAGTTAGCATGAATCACCATTATAGATTGTCATCAGTTCTGGTTTCCATTTGCTTTTTGTCTGTTATTAATGTTCTTTTAAAAAAAGCTTTATGAATTAAGAATGTGTAATGCAATGCTTTTTAGTTTGTTATGCAGATTCTGCAAGACTTAATAACTGAAATGTACAGTCGTAGACTGTAGAAGGACACAGCTTTTTGTGTTTACATTCAGCCACAGAAACCCAAAGGTTTCTTTCCCCTATTAAACATCACACTAAGCAATAACATAATTGCTTTCAGTTTTGCTAATGTTAATGAATTTATCCTTCCCAAACCTTTCCTATAAGCTGTTGGAGACATTTCTATCTTTCTGCCTTTAATGCACAAATGATATAATAACAGTAGAAAGTTGTCCTAACAATTTCTTACCTATGACAGCATAGCTGAGAAGGTATTTTTTTTAGGTCAGCAAGTATTTCCTGGAGACAAGAAGCAATTGTGTTGGGAAAGTCTGTTCCACATGAACCTATGCACCACAAGCCATCAGTAATGTGCTTCACTTTAACTACCTTTAGGCACGTGGTATAATTGCAGCAGACCCAAGTATCATGTGCCACAGAATCTAGCAAGGATGTTGAGTTTGAATTTCTACAGTGGAAAAAAAAATTAATTCTAGCATGCTTTGCTTGAAGGCTTGTTGGTCTTTATCTGATTTTTGCTTAGCCTGTTTTTCCATTTATTTTTTAACTTAATATACTTGGCTTTTTCAGCCCCTGTTTGTTTTCATGCACAATTACATGGACAATGATTGCAGAGTTGGTAACACTGGTTTTGATTCAATTCAGAACCATTTTCTAGAATAGCATTAATGACCTGCAAAATTACTCTTCTTAGAGAAAACTTGTCCATTTGAATGGAGGAAAGAAAGTACCACTCTCATCTGTCAGCCTCTTGAGCTCATTCCATACACCTGGAAAGCAGCATAGAGTTCAAAAGGAGGAGGGATTATGCTTCACCTCAGCTGAGATTCCTGAGGATTGGCAGTTCTGCCTTTTCATAATGTGTTCTACTGCAAGCTTGGATCCAGCTTGTGTTCTTAATTTTGTTTAGGTGAACCCCAGACTTTTGATTCCCATCACTCATCAGCAAGCAAGTTGTATGCTCTACTTCTCCACTGCTGTTTTCAGACCACACTTGTCTTACAGCTTGCTTGATTGTTCCTAGAATCACAGACATGTGCTTTATATTCATTGTTTTCTTATTCTTGGAAGTAATAGTCAGGTAATGTCCTAGTTTTATGAATAAGAAGGTGGTTTTAAAAAGTGAGAACTTTACCAAAATTAAAGATTCCTCATTTGTGTATCAAAGTATGAGTTGCATTTTTCTGCAATAGCAGATCTTTTGAGTTTCCCCTTGTTTCTTCAAATTCATGGGTGTAGTTTCTCTCTGCATTCTTATCCTTCAATTTCCTAATCTCAGATTTTAAATCACAGTCAGACTTCTGATCAAGTAACCTGTCTGTCTGGAAAAAAAAAATCCAGATAAGAGTTGACTGTAGGCTCTGATTAGTGCAGAGACCACTAAGTCCAAGGCTTAGGCTTGGACTGCTGTTGATTTTGCCATTTCTGATATTCCTTTAGTCACTCAGGTTTGCATCAGGAGAGAGGTTTTTCTCTCAGCTGTTTATACAACATATCCCAAACTGCAGTGCTTTATAGTCTAGTGTGGTAAGTTCTTTGCCTAAACACAGGCATGTCTGAAGGATAGACAAATAGAGAAATACTGGGTCAGATTTCTGCCTGTTGGCACTCTGACAACTTGAAAAGATTGTGTCCAAATCTTTTTGGTTTTGTCATTAAGTTCTTGGAGAGAAGAGAACGATGGTGTTCCACAAACTGTTTGTTTGGTTTTTTTTCTGTTATTAAACTCTAAAAATAACAATCCCTATTCAGAAATTTCTATTCAGAAGAAAGAATTCCAAAGCACTCAGTTTAAAACATTCTGACCAGAATGCTTTGATTGATCAAAAAGTTTGTCATCCTAAGAAAACATTGCAAGATGTAGATTATTATTTAAACAATCATTGCAAGATGTAGATTATTATTTTGCTTGGTAAATATGATAGCAGCCTTTACCGGGACTGTATCTTCATGACCTTTTAAGAAAAAGTTTATTGACAAATGGCCTATAACACATGTATGTGTACATTGTCCATGTATAATACTGTGCCTCTGATGCTATAAATCATTCTGAAGTTTCCTGTAGAGTAAGTGTCTTGCTGAAAACAGAACTGATAGATCAGCAGACTGGTGCTTTTCAACATGTGCTGTTTTATCACTGATAGTGGGTTTTGTTTGTTCTGCAGAAATAGTGGTAATTTAAAAAAGCTGTATTTTAAAAAGCTGTTATTCTTATCTTGCAAAGTATATGAGTTTTCCTCCTCCCACCTAATTTGAAAAGAAAGTTACATTATCATTTAGGTAATAGATCTAATAGAGTAATTGGGGGAAGGGGGTGGGGCCCACCAAAAAA
>VWYO01006352.1:39530-54155 GCA_013400275.1 Rhadina sibilatrix | reverse complement strand
AGAGAGAGAGAGAGAGAGATAGAAGAAAACAAGAACAATAAAACCAAAAAGGGAAGGGGGGGAGGACAGGAGGAATATGTAGGGGAGGAAGGGGGAGGAGCAGCAATCCACCAAAAAAATAACAAACCAAACCTCAAACAGACTGCACACTTATGGAAAACTTCCTGTGTTTAGAACTGTGCTTAGATGCTTGCTTAACAGTACCATTCTAGGCAAATGGTGTCCTACAGAGGAGTGGACTGAAAAAGATGTGGATGTTTAAGATTTTCATCTGATCTTGGACTTTGGAATGTAGCTGACCCAGAAGTCCCAGGACATTTGAAACAGAGGCAATAATTTTTGCAGCCTTGTTGCAGATCCTGAAATGGTTTGAGGAGAAAAGGATCTTTCAGCAGGAAGAAAAGACTGACCTCCCTGTATAGTTATAGTGGATAATAGCAGCCAGTAATCCCTTCTAATGCATGCTGCATTCTTCTTTTAGAGCTGGACACTAGGATTTTTTTTTTCTAATGAGATGTGGAAGACACATTTAGGAGATGCGCACACTAAATATTCACTTAGATTTTCTAATCTGTCTCCAAAGGACTGAAATGTGGCCTGAGCTTGAGAAGAAATAAGCACACATCAAATTTATATGTATACACTTATTACATGGTGCTTCTTGAATGCAAATCTATGGTTTATTATTCTGCTTTTTACACAAAAACATTGCTGTTAGCTTCAAGGGATGACCTAGAGATGTTAATGAATCACATTTTTATCCCTAGGCATGTATAGATAATAAAGTGAAGGTGAAATCACTTCAAGATAGGAAGTTATATCCAGTTTTATCCTCAGACGTTTGCTCTAGTTAGACCAGGTTATAAAATAAAATTAGTTATTTTAGCTTTAGCTTTTACCCTCCCATGCCTGTATTTGAATTTCTTTATTTTATCCCTATTTTCCTGCTTTATGCCACAGACTAGTGGGGGTGCATACCAAGCTAGCATTCCTAGTGAAACTTAGAAACCTGTGGCCAGAGAGATTGTCCAGTGTTTGGTTATATGTTCTGTTGTCATAATTATGTCTTATTGATCATCATAAATCCACTGTAGTTTTAACTTCATCCCTCTACCTAAGAGTCTGAGACTGATGCCAATACAGTTGTAGAGCCAGCTAGTTGTCCCTCTCTTTCCAGTAATCTGTTGTTTGACGATCTAAGGAAAATTTTGACTTTCAAGTAGAATTCAAAACTGTTTTGAGGATTGCCATAAAGTAGGAGAAGGCAAAGAGAGAAAAGATTTAAAAGATTTGAATTTAATATAAAAAGAAAAATAGTTGCTGCCCTTGCAAGCGTCAGTTTGGCACAGCACTTGAAAATGTGACTGAAGTATATGCTCAAAGAGAAGTGCATATATAAAGCCTTCACCAAAATTACTTGTGCTAGAACATGCTGGTAGGTGTTGCTAAAGTGTTTATAGGGCCTCTTGTATGTAGAATTTAATTTAGGGAAAAAGAAAGAGGTTATATCCTAGCTTCACATTGCTTCAACACAGCCACAGGTTCCTCCTTAAAGAGCAGCTTGAGCCAATTTGAAATGAATCTTTAGCCCACAAAGCCTTGCCTCTAATTCTGCAGTGTGCTCAGCAATGCTCAGTGCATGTGATGTATTGCAGTGTGGGATCTTTGGTCACAGTACAGCTGGATGCCACTTTCCCACGGGCAGCGAGCATTGCTCGTGTGCTCCCAGGAAGAGAATGAATGAATGATTTTTACCTTGGTGCTGCAAACCTACTCCATACCTCAGAGTTGTTCATTATACTCTTTGAAGGCATTTGGGATTTGGAGGCTGAAAGGTTCTGGATGCCTGTTTCTTTGCTGATGTTTTAATTTGTATTATTTATTTATAATATATTATAATTTAATTTACTTAATTCTAAGGGTAAAGGAAATGCATTTGGTTTCAGAGTGCTTGAGACTCTTGAAATGGGAAAAAGAGGAGCAAGCAGAGGAGTCCAGACTGTGAGAGCTAGGAGAATATTTGTTGGGCAGGAATGAAAGGCCTGATTCAGTTCTTTCTATACATTTTAGCAGCCGTATTCATTCTGTGGGGCTATTCAGCCTAGAAATCTAGAGAGAGAGATCAAAACAACCATATGAATTAAAAAATAGGTTACTTTGAGGACAAATATTCTGCTTCTGTAATTTAAATCTGTAGGGAGCCAGAGAGTGAAGATAGGAAAAGATATATTCAGAAGCTCTATAGAGAAGCCATATTCTTTTAGGGGAAAACTCTGCATTTGCTATTCTAATTTCAGTACTAAAAAGTAATTATTTAAAAAATAAAATAAGAAAAAAAAGGTACCTTCTCTGATTCTGTTCTCCTGAAAATCACAGAGAGGAGGAAGGAAGTGTCTGTTGCACAATTTAAGGAATGTTAGAAACTTCTAAATTATATAGGACAGGTAAACTGGGAAGAAAAGCTTCCCAACTTTTATCTCCCTGCCAGGTGACTGCTATTATCAATGGCTGCCTTGTAAAAAAAATTTATATGAGGAATGAAAAGGCTTTTTGTCTGGGTCTGCTGAGCTATGCTTCTAGACATTCAGGAGCTTCCTTTTTCATCTCTGAACACCTGTTTCAGCCAGGCATCACAGGATGGGAAAGGCAGGCACAGGCCAGGAAGGCAAAGTGGGACCCTTCTGGTCTGTGGCATTTCTTCAAAGGTCCAGTTGTTTCCATGTTCTGTAAACATGTTTTCTGAGGGGAAATGAGGAAAAAATTGAATAATAGTTATAAAGAAGACTACAGGCTAAGTTCGCTTGGCCCTGTGGTAATTTCCTGTATATTTCCAGCTGTACTGTGACAATAGTGGTTTAGCTTGTAGCTGGACAGAGCAGCCTCTGACCATCCCTGAGGCAGTAAATCCCAGCAGAAAACACTAAGTTATAACCCAAAATAATGCTTCATTCAGCATTAAGTCCCACAACATGGGATGCTGAATTTAAAGCATGTTCTGCTCTCCTTGCGCATTCCTCTGCAGCTGTGGGCTGTATTTCCTTACCTTGTTAACTGACATGGCAGATCACTTGTCTTTGTTTGCCAAGGCAAATGGCCCCAGTCTTCAGCATTCCCAAGAATCCTAAAACATGTTTCTGATCAGAGGTGCCCATCTCCCTCAAGTTGCTCTTTTTATCAGTAACAAGGCATCTCTGCTCTTACTCAGTTTGGAATTTTGATACCCACCTGCCAAGGTATTAGTAGGAATTCCATTGAACTGTACCTATTCCTGCAGTTTATATTCATCCAGCCAACTGGCATCTGATAGCCATCATTCTACATACTCAATGAAAACTTCCATGTACATTTCATGATTTAAAATCATGACATGTGCTTTTCTCCCTCCCATCTCTTTTTGGTATTTATGCTGTAACATATTTTACTTACCATTTGTGGATTTAGAATGGATGGATTAGAATTTTGAAATAACTGTTTATAATATAGGTTTCATCATCACCATTTATTAGAATTGTTTTTAGAGACAGATGAACTTAGCAACAAAACTGATATATATATATAAATCTGATAACTGTTATTTATTTTCATTTTACCAAAGGAGCACCCGAGTATTGAATGACTTGCCAAGATCATAAACAGCAAATTTAGCATAGAAACAAGAAAAAAAATTCCCACTGTTTTCATTTATGTTTTCATGTTTAGTCTTCAAAGCAGATACCATATGCTTTGTACTGATGGAACTACAAACTTAAATTTGAATATACAAGAACTACTCACTACAATACAAGCCAATAGCATTTTTACAATTTCTGTCATAACTTCACCATCCTGACAGCAGCTCTTGAACTTCCACTTAAATATTTGGCAGTCCAAAAGTGATGTTTTACTCTCCCTGTTGCTGCAAGATGGCATTCAGGCTAACTGCTAAGTAGAGCTACAGTCTCTTAAATTAGGGAATCTGTTTTGCTTCCATGAGAATACTAACATATGCTTTAAAGGAAAAAAAACCCAAACAAATAAATTACAATGACAAAGACAGCACCAAAAAGAAATCCACAAAAAGAAATTCACCAAAAAAAAAAAAGCCTTTCAGTCTGGCTTAAATTGTTAATTTAGTTATGGATTGTATCTACTTGTCATTTTAGATTTTTAAACACTAGTCTGCAATCCTGTTCTCCTTTTTCTCCTATTTTACTTTTTAATTTTTCCTTCAATGCTATGAGGAAGAAGTAGAAATGGAAATTATGTGAGGCCAAAGGGACAGCAGAGAGACTCCCACTGTCCTGGAGCAAAGGTTTGGCAGGGAAATGGAGGCCTGGAAGAGTCTAGGATTACATTCAGTATCTCTTGCATCTTTGTAAAGGATATAATGAAGGTCCTACAAGTCTTAGAAGAGAAGAAATCTGGGGAAATGCCATTTCCCAGGGATAGTTACATCACTAAGACTTTTTTTCAAATGCTGCCTTCAGATGCTGTTCAGTAAGAGCATGAGCTCCTTTGCCTCAGTGTGCAAGAGGAAAAGAAAAATTATGTGACTCCCTAATATTTCTTCTGGCCTACACATAAAACATACCTGATCTTTTCCTAAATTACACTAAATAGTCACAGGCAGCAAAAATGATTAAGTAAAGTTAATACTGTAACTGAGTTTGGGTTTGGGACCTACCAGCATCAGAGGTACCCCAAAATTTAAGTTCTGATACTGGAAGAGGCCCATATTCTTTAGGATGTGGAATCCAGTACAATAACTTTTGAGATTCTTTCCTTTGTGGATTGTAGATGGTGTGGTTTAGAAATAGAATCACAGAATTCTTCATCAGCTCAGTTTACCTTGAAAAAGATATGCCAAGTCACCAAAGAGTTGTTCCCAAATAAATGATGACCAAGAAAAGGCAGCCAAATGTGACCTGTTAATTTTCTTCTGCAATAAATGCATCTGAGCATTTAATCTAATATAAAGGCCTCTTATGATATAAAATTAATGACCTGTATGATTTATTTTTTAAGGTCTGCTATAAATTAGATGCATCAGTTGGTTGTTTTGGAGGTTTTTTTTTCTAAAGAAAAGTTAACTGGTTTGGAAATTTAATCAAGCCATGGAGTTTAATTATTGTCTCATGTCTGAAAGATATACAATTGTGCTAATATTTAGAGCAGATTTCTAGGAAAAAAAAATCTGTTAAAAGTTTTCTAATCCTTTGCTTAATAACTTCCATGAAACATGTGCTCCATTTACCTTGGAATGTCTGATTTTACAACAGCCACAATACATTTGCAATGCTCTCCACAAAACCAAAAATATGAGACTTTAATGAATAAGATGAATATAACTTACAGTCATGCCATGCAGTTCTGCCACTGTTACTGTACAGTTCCCTAAGTGCTTAATCTTGGGCATTTACCACTGACGTCAGTGGAACTAAGTGCCCAAAATCTCCTTAAGCACTTCTAGACGTGTGGTATACAAGGTTATATTTTGCATTTAGTGTATTTTTGAATGCGTTCATTTTCTGTTCAATTTCAAAACAATTCCCGGTAATGTGGAAGCTTTGCAGCTTAGTAAGCCGTTCACTCAGGAGCAAATTGAATGTCAGCCATTTAGGCTTTGAAATCAAAATAGAATAGATAATAGTCAGTCTTGGGCCCAATGGCTTCTGATCAGCAGTCTGCTGCGCTCAACAGGACATTGGAAGATGTGTTTCTTGAAGAGTATTTCCCAGCAGTTCCTGAGGAGCTCAGCTCTGCTGCTCTCACTGGCTGGGGCGAAGCTGCTGGTCTGGGAAGCACAGGGCTCTATGTACAAGAGGTTGCCAGGTCTTATGGTCTCCTTCTGTGGCTAAATAATTTTTAAAGAAATGTTAACTGTCCCAGCTGTGTAGGAAGGATGTAAAATAAATGAGAAATATTTAGAAGGAGCTCTGGGACACCATGAATTTACATACTGAAAATACTTATGCGCTCATTTTGTCATTCAGTATGTAGCCTCTTATACAAATGAAAGGATAGAAGGGTGTTTGTGGGTACTTGTATCACAGAATATTCTGAGTTGCAAGGAGCCCACAAGGGTTACCAAGTTCAGCTCTTAAGTGAATGAAAACTTTTAACATATTTTTCCTAGAAATGTGCTCTAAATATTCTCACAATTGTATATACAGGGTTTGAATCTACACCCTTGGCATTATTGGCACCAGGCTCTGACAAATGGAAGTGCATAAGTGTAAATATTGTCATATTTAAAGATAAGGCTCCATATCAATTTTACAGTATTTTTTCTTTGTTTTCATTCTTTATTTGCATATTTCTACACTGATTTGTACAGTCTTTTTGGGTATGTTTACATCCCATAGGTACCATTCCTTTTACTATTCTCAGAGTATATCCCACTCCAAGTTGTGCTTTTATTTGTTGATGGAATGTCATGTATTAAGGAAATAAAACCTTCTTTATCCTAACTTAATTACTGTTTTCAGTATTTTTTCATCTTTTTAATACTTGGTGCTAATCAAAGTTGTAATTCAATAGACTGTAAAGAACATCTAGTAATTATCTTTTCTCAATGTTTACTTTTACTTTTCCACTTTTGACTTCTATTAGTAACTTGTACAGTTTCTAATAGTACCTCATAGTGCATTCAAATACAGTGACTACGTAGGGACATCAGGGTTCTTCTGAGCATTTTTTCCTAGTCTTTATACAAGCAACTTCACATGTTGATGATCATTGTGCAAAGCTACATCTACAGATGTTAGTCTAAATTTGCTTTCCTTACTCTGGCAAAAATCCTCATAGCCTCAGTAGTAATTTGCCTGTTAAGGTTTATCCCTGTCCCTGGTGTAGAGGCCTGGAGTCCCAAGAAGAAGGTGACATGTGAAGCTCACAGAACTCTCCAGCCCAGGAGGATGATGAGTCTGGTCACCCAGTGAGTGACACAGCTCTTGGGAGGTGAGTGACCTCTTCTCCCTGAGTCTAATGGCTGTGGCATAATGAAGAGGGGCCTTCCAAGGTTGTTAAGCCTGGGGGCTAAAACTCACATTGAAACAAAAGCCAAATCATGTGCTATGAATACTGTAGTAGGTATTTACTGCTTCAGAACTCTCTATGGGCTGCAGTAAAAGTTTCAAGGGGGAAAATCCCCTACTTGCTTAATACATCTAATTGGTTTCTCTGTAGCAGGTGGATACTTCTTATGTTTGGCATGAGTTATATGCTTAGCATATAAAAGGAACTAGAGGAATAAGCTTAAATTGAAACAAGATGATTGGGGTTTACTACTCTTAAAATACTGTTCTCTTGTTTGGGAAAGCAGGAACTGAAGAGATTGGGAATGCCTAATGAGTTTTCATATATAGACCTCATTGGCAGATATGTCTATGTAATTTCCTGCTCTTGAGAGTTTTATGACCTCTTCAGCCCTGAGTTGATGTCTTTTACTGCAGCCCTCCATCTGCCAAAGAGAATGAATCTTGGAAGAAATAATTGTAAGGAGAAGGAGCTTTGTTGCTCTCCCCTAGCAAACTATTACCAGTTTCCTCAAGATTCTTCATTAGGACACCTGAAGTGATACATTTTTAAGAGGGTTTAATTATAGGTCTAATGAAATGTGAATAGAGGAGGAACTCAACAGGCCAACAGATGTTGAAGCAAATTACACAAAGTGTTGTTGAAAGAGGAGCCTTTTAAACATACATAGTTAAAGATCTCTTATAATTTATCCAACAGTTAGAGCAAAGAAATTCCCTACCATTTTCACCCCATAATTATAATACAGATCAAAAACATTCTCAACTGAATGTCAGTTCAGGCTCAATCTGTATTTTAACAGGTGGGTTGCTTGTTTTGCAGATGGTTTTGTAAGAAACATGTTTTTGTTGGTTTTTTGTTTTGTTTTTAAAGATGACTGAATCATGAAAATTTATTCCTTCTAGGGAAGAAAAAAAAATCTTTTACCTTTTTACCCTTTGATTTTCAGTTTCTTTCTAGGAAAAATAATCTGGTTTTTTAATTTGGTAGTACGTGGCATTTTGTCATGTATTTCATTTGACAAAATGAGAAAAACAGAGATGCAGGCAATTATACTCAAGCTTTAGACATTTTGAAACAATTATTTTAAAATTTCTGTTATGTACTGACATAATGATTTTGCCTTTTTTTAAAATATCAAGATGACTTAAGAAAGAGAAGATTATTTCTTTACTGTTTAGTGAAAAGGGACCTTCTTTTAGTTTTCTTTCCAAAGGCATTTGTTTTGTATCCCATAGAAATTGTTAGTTCAAACAGGGAAAATGATTAGTAACAGAGGAACTGTAATGGACATGGCAAGACTCTGAAGGAGAAAGTAGAAGCAGCTTCTCTCCAAGCAAACAGAGATTCTCATAAACTGACTTTGGGAAGTGGTCTTCTTTAGTATTTCCATAATAAGATTGTCATAAAAAAATGCGAGTATGCTAGTAAACTTTTCTCTTGTGCTGATGATTCCTTTTATATTGTGTCAGAGGAGGACTAGTAATTCTTGTAAAAAAATAATTAGGAGATGGCTAAGTATGAAAAAGGCATGAAATACAACATAGTCAAAAAAACCCACCCCTTATCATCTGCCTCCATACTGGAGAAAAGACTGTGAAAATGTGTGATAGATGTGGAAAAGGTGGCTGTGCTACTAAAACATATGAGAGCCAGCTTTTTCAGCAGTGAGAAAGAAGTACACTGATATAACTGAGCAGAAAATATTTCATAAAGTTCTGATCATTCATTTGCTATTAAAACTCATTCAAATTACAAAAGGTTCAGAGGAAGCTGATTTGGGATGAAAAAGACAAACCATTCTCTGTGAGGTAGGATAAATTTCTTTAGTATCACAAAATAAAGTCTGGAAGAAGTTGTAATACCTTTCTGTAAATATAGTTCAGGAGAAAAAAAAGCAGAGAAGAGGAGATATTTGAGGTAAAGAACAAATAGATATATATTGGCCATGAATAAATTTATGCAAATAAAAAGATCAGTAGCCAGTGGAGAAGGGGTATTCTGAATGTTATTCCCTTTCAATGTCAAAGAGATTTCTAATGAGTGCAAACCTAAACTTTATGGGGTATTATATAGGGGATACACATCTACAGGGTACTGGTGTCCTAAATCTGGTGTTACTGCTGCATAACTTCACCTTTTGAGTTCTGTAGTGCAGTACTGCAGAGGAAAGTGTTTTGCCCATTTCAGATGTAACAAATGAGTCCTTCAGCGCTTCTCAGTCAGTCTTCCACAGATAAACACCTTCAGGAGCAGTATGAGGGAAGGGTCTTGCCCGAAGTCTGTGATTGGAGATGTAAGAGAAGTAGACATGTTCACAGGCAATCCACTTTTTTGGAATGTTCTGGCCTTGCAATTTCCTTTTTGCTGTAATCTGAAAAGACACTTAAATCGTGTGTGCTGGACTTTAAAACAAGTGCCACAGATCCTGCTGCCTGGAGAGCATCCCAGTGGGCCTTTGTCCAGGAGACTTGGCTTGCAGTTTCACCGACAGTGCTGTCTGTGGTCATGGGTTATATCATAACTTTGCTGTTTCTGCTCCAGATCTCCCAGAGAGAGTGGTTTCTTAGCATCACAGTTGTGTGTCTAACCTGCTGGCTTCTACACAGCCTTTGTGGCATGATTGTTTATCTACAGATTTCACTCAAGGTTTTCCCGTAATGATATTATGATAGGTGCTTACATAACCCTGCTGTACCACTTTGCAGTCTATCCAAACCTTGCAGCATGAATATCAAGAGGATGACTGGTCACTGGGTTTTAAAACCACTGTGGCCCCTGTGTAGTGGAGGATGGAAAATGAAGCACCATAGCACTGTGTTTGAGTCCTTCAGGCATTCCCCTGAAGGTATGTCACGTACATCAGAAAACCTGTTTCCTAATCCTGTAATTAATTTGTTTTCAAGTACCATGTTTAGATTGTGTTGGTTCCTGAGGATGATGTAATTTCGGTTATGGGACCAATGCATTGTATCATGGCAAAGTTGGTGTGATAACAAATAGTAGAATTTTATCATTATTTATTAGTCTTTTAACTCAAAAAAGCAGGTTAAAGCTAATCCAGAAATTTAATATAATTAAGAAAGATCTAAGGATATTAAAAAAAAAAGAGAAAAAAGGGAGGAGGAGGGACGGGACACGGACGTCACATCTGTGTATCCCAGTATCCAGGGATAGGAGAAGAACCACATTTGAAAGAACACATGAACAATGCTCTGCCATTTGGGCTTGGGAAACGCAGTGAGAAGATTCCAGCTCCTTACTCTGTGCCATTCCTCCCTTTTCTGAAATGTCGTTTAAGAAAAAGAAAGCAGAAAAACTCAAAATGAGGTTCAGTAGTGAAAAGAATCTTGAAAAAGTGATGGAATTGGTGGCCCAAATTGCTGCTTCAGAGAGACCAAGAAAGTTAGCTAGTCAGTCTGACAAAGTAACTGTAACTGGAAGTGCTGGGAGTAGGCTTTCTTGTTTTTGTCTTCTTGGAGCTTATTTTAGTCTTATGAAATCTGTTTACAGGGGACAAAGAGCACTAAACACCTCTTCCATAGTCCAGTGTCTCAGTGGCTTTCTTTCGAGTATCCAAGGGATAACATGGCTGTACAGGCTAATTTAAAAACTGGAAGACAGATTTAGGAATATATATGTATGTCATCATCAAACTAACTGAAATGCTCTGTGGTGGGCAGCTAAGTAAAAGTGTCCATTCCTAGGGTTCACTGGGAGTTTGTAACTTTGGTGTTCTGTTGTTAAAACCTGACTATAATGTATCCTACAAAAAATCTGACTTAAAGACTTCAAGTAATGAAGACTATGCCATATAATTTCATCCTACAGTTTTAGGATAGTGGCCAAACCAATTTTCAGGAGATTCACTTTCAATCCCAGTTCTTTCTAGTATTGTCTCTGTAAAAGGACCTAACAAAAAAATCAATTTGTGTGCTTGATCTCCAACAGATTTTAGAACAGTGTTTCTTTCTTAGGGCTTTTGTCTTTGAGGGTGGTGACAATTTTTAATACATTTGCATGATTTCTATAGCAAGGAAGCTTCCAGCCTGATTTAAATCACAGGGGGAGTGAAATCACAACTGTGTTGTTTGAGCTCCAGGATTCAGGAAAACTGTTATTTATGTTGTCTGTGTTTCTTCACACACAAATAAAGGCATATATATGTCCAAAGAGTTTAGCAAGAAAGAAAAGGATGTCTAAGGGAGCTTTTTACCCTGACTCATCAATACCAATTGCACACATTTCTGCATCATGTGAAGAGAAATGGTAAGAGCTCCTCTGCCCTCAGGACTCCAAGAAAAGGCAAGCATTGCAGCAGTTGTTTTAAATGCAATTGTGGTTTAGGAATTGATTTTTGGTAGTGCCTCATTAGTATAAATAAAATTTCTTTACTACGTGTCAAAAAAGTCAGCTGATGGGAACACCTGAGAGAGAACCCAAATTTCTGTTCTGTGTAAGTTTGCTATTGAATTCTTCTGCTTCTGACTTGGTCTTTTTCTTTGGTTCACTGAAGCACTGATTAGATGCACAGTATCATATCCCATGTAATTATTAACATCCAAGCACTGATTATAGGGCAGCAGATGTCACAAAAACACATTATAGTAACAAGGACATGCATTTAGCAGCCAAATTTTACTATGGCTGGAAAGCTCTACTTTCTGAGGAGCAAGTGCTGAAGTGTTTTGCCTGGCAATAGTTTAATGTACTCTTCAAAGTGATTTTTATCAGTAATTGGAGAAAATAAGAATGTAAACTTTTTTTTGGTGATGTTGGAATATGTATCTCCTACTCCAGCGTAAAGACTGAGCAAGCAATACATTCACTCTGGTACAGTGTTTGGACTTTTCCAATGCTGATGATAACAGCCTTGTATCCCTGTCTCCATGAACCAAGCTTTACCATGCAACTGACTCCAAAATTAAATGCCACGGGGCTCAAGAAATCATGGGATTTGTTAAGAAGTAATAACACTGGCATTTTTTTATTTGCTTGTATAATTTCTAAGTTGTCCAGACTAATTTCCTTTCTTCCTGAGAAGCCACAGCAAAAGCCCCAATCTTTATTCAGTGGCAGGACTTCTGTAATTGGTCTTTTTAAAAAATGAAGCATGTGGGAACTAATGGCACTTATCTGTGAGTGCCCCATAGTATATTAAACCTATTTAATTTCTTGCCATTGTTTGGCCTCCTTTGCTCTTTGGATCTTAGGGACTTTGAATGGTTTGTATTGCTTCCCTATTTTAAGGTCTCTCCACAGACTTGTTAGCTCATAAATTAGACTGTGCCAGCTTATGTGCTATACCCTAGGCTGATAATCCTTTCTCTAACCCTTTCTTGCTGGTGCTTCACCTTGCTGCAGAGGGAGATGGTTTTGCATCTCTGTATGATGTATGGTGTGCATTCTGTATAGCTTGGAACTAAAAATTGGCTGAATTCTTTCATTTAGGAAAAAAAAATTGCATCAGCCCCTCTGGTTGCAGGACTTAGGAGGATGGAATTTTCACAGGGTTGTCATTTAGCTTTGATAAGTGCAGTGGTTATATGTAGCACTAACTGGGAGGTGCACATCTGTCCCTGCTGTCCTCTGACCATAACTTCAGAGCAGTGTTGACTAAGTTTTTTGGTGTTGGGGGAACTTGGAAGGCAAACAAGGTTAGCACACCATTTTTTGATGCCATGTGGGGGAGGAGCACAGAGTGGGATCTGGTCCTCATATAAGGAGTATGAGGCTCTTCCAATAATTTGATTTATCCCTGGATGTCCTTGAGAAATCGCTGCATGGCTGAGAAAACTACAGATTTAATTTCAGTACTGACCTAGGAAGAAAAGAGTTCTGTTTTCGTCTCTTTCCAATTCTGTTGTATCACAGGATTTATGAACTGAATTTTTAAATCAATAGGATCTGTTTTTTCCCCTCTATAACTTTCATAAATTATTTCTTGCTTTTAGAGAGATCATTGCAGTGTGTGAATTGTCAGGCTGTGATCTGCTTTGTCAGTCTGGCTTCCATTTAAATCTCCATCGGTTTAGACCAGAGGCTGGGGCTCTTCACACAGCATTGCTGTGACATCTGTGGCCTTCCTACGTGTCAAGTCCATCTTTTTCAGTGTTCCTTTTAGCAAATCTGTTTGAGTGTGATCTTCAAAACTGTGCTTGAGTTCTGAAAACTGCATGTATTGAAAGGCTTTTAAAACACTGCTAAGATATGTGAAATTTCTGGACAGTACTTTTGAAAGGGAACTAGGATTTCTTAAAATACTATTTTTTCCAGGTATATGGTTTATATAGTAAAGTTCAATTTGCATGTGTATATATGCAAGTACTCACCCATAATTTTCCCCAAAGATTTTTTAGGCATTTTTTTTTCTTCCACTTTCTTTTTTTTGCATCTCACTGGCTGTAACCTTTATGTTGGTGCATTGGATGTTCTTGTCTGATGGATTTTTTTTGAGGTAACCTGGGGATGAGTGTTCAAGAAAATCACTGCTATGATTCTAGGGCTTCAATTATCTCCTGGGGCTCTGCTTTAGGAAGCCTACTTTCACAGTTTCTGCCTTCATGAGAATCTTCTGATTGAATAATAGCCCTGAATTCCATTAGGAACCATGTGGTATTTTTCTGAGCAAAATAAGGAGAAGGTGGTTATT
The DNA here is from genome assembly GCA_013400275.1 of Rhadina sibilatrix. Classification (NCBI taxonomy): domain Eukaryota; kingdom Metazoa; phylum Chordata; class Aves; order Passeriformes; family Phylloscopidae; genus Rhadina; species Rhadina sibilatrix. Next base: position 40,486 of record VWYO01006352.1, on the reverse strand, counting down.
TTCCCATAAGAAACATGTTAAATTTTCTTGTAGTCTATCTTCACATTACACATGTGCTGCTCCTGTTGTCATTCATTAATTTTCCTTTTGAGATCCTTGTTCAGTCATTATTTTCTGCCAAGTCCTGGAGAATGTATTTATATAGGGTTTTTTTCAAGTCCTCCTTCTTTCTCTGAATTAATTATAAATTGAATCATTTGCTATCTGCTTGTCTGTGTTCCAAGCAAATGATAGTTGTGTGTGCATTTGATTGCCTTGGTTATTATTTATGTATTTCAATTTCTGAAGTAATCATAGTTTGACAAGTGCTGTCCATTCTTCTGCATGTCAAAGACTCCACGCTCAAAGGGAAATTACAGAGAAAACATGTTCCACAGATGGAAGTGCTACGTGGTTATCCATTTAAGGAGCCAGTATGGCTTCTTTCCCTTGCATGCAGATATATCCAAGGTTAAGTTGAACTAAAACAGGTCTCTGTAAATAAAGTAGATATCTTCCTGATACAGATTAGTGAAAGTGATGATTATGACTCAATGTAATATATTGGTTGTTTTGCAACTGTGATTAAACTACGACTACTTTTGCAGAGCAATTGCAGTATAGGAAGCATTTTGTTTTATGTTACAGTCTTTAATGCTTATGGTTGACAGCCAAATCAGAGAAGCATAAATTCAGATGGTTACAAAAGAGTCTGAGCTATGGTACAGTAAATTATGGTGTTTCTTTCTAGCCTGCCAGGTTGCCATGTGGGATTTACCTTCTGCACTTTTGTTCTGTCACTGGCCTCTTCACTAAGGCTCACAACAAACAGAATAGTTGGGAGCATAGAGGGTGGTTTTGTCTCATATCTTTAAAGATATTTAAGGATCTTGGAGCATCCATGGGATTTTGATATCTGAATAATTTTAGTATCTAAACACCATTCAGGATCTAGGTCTTTCTCTTTTTTTTTTTTT
>VWYO01006352.1:0-39186 GCA_013400275.1 Rhadina sibilatrix | reverse complement strand
AAAAGACTGTGATTGCCAACTCTTTTTGTGTCCTCTGAGTCACTGAATAGTTACTGAACAGTAATGATATTTTATATCTGATGACCCAGAATCCAGGGGTTATGTCACTGCTACTAAACAGTTTCGCTAGTGGGGGAGCATTGAGTGCTCACCACTGCGTGCTGATTATCTTTTTGGGTCAATGGCTTTGGGTAAGTTCTTTCAGATTCATTGAAATTTTGGCCGTTCAGTCTCTTTTATATAAAACAGTTTTGTGCCTCTCCTACAAATGAACAATTGGGAAGCCATTGATTTCACAGCCTGTTCATTTTAGTGAACCTGATGGTGGATGAACAGAAGGAATGCACTAGGTAAACTTTTTTATCCAAGGTCTCAGTAAGCATTTCGCATAGCTTTGTGAACAGCAGACATTGTGTTCTGCCCAGTCTGGACATGTTGCCTGTTTGGGTATTGTAGGTGTCAGAGCTTTGGCATCTTGTCACTCTTGAACAGATTACTTTAGTTGTAGAGCTGAGTTCTATTTTATTATGTTTTAATTATCTTGTGCCACACTGCTGGGATTTTTCTCTTCTCAATCTTGAGCCACAGAGTAGAAGTGGAGACAGAACTCTATTTTCTGGTATGCTTGGTGCTGCCTGGAAAATTATGTTTATTGTTGCACATAAATAAATAAGGAGGGAATGTTTTGACTCTCTACATTATCATAAATATAAAATGAAGATGCTATATTCTGTAGCACTTTTTTTGGGGTTGAGTGCACTCATACTCCCAGGAATGTGTTAATTATTTCCCTAACAGAATTCTCCCATTTATCCATTTATGGAAAAAAAGCAGCATGATTTCCTTCTGATGATAATGGGCTTTTTGCATGGCACCCAGAGGAAGCATTACTTCAGTTTTCAGGTCTGGTTTTGTAGATGTCTTCCACGTTGGGGAAGAGAAGGGACAGATAAGAGAAAATGCCAGTAGATGTCTGCAAATTGCAACCCAAAAGCTGTGATTACGAAGGCCAAGCCTGGTGTGGCAGTGTGAGACAACAGGAGGTACTTTGTGGTCAGGGTTTTATAAAGCTTTAGAAAGCAATGGCCACTGTGTTCACCTGGGAACCAGTCAGAAAAATTGCATCTAATTCCAAATAATCATAGCTGGGTTGTGTTTGCTTCTTGTTGTTTTTTTTTTCCTTTTAAATGGATTCAATTAATGGTTTTATTATTTATTTTTAGATCTTGGTCATGCATCATAAAAGTAACTGGGCTTTTTTTCCAGTGGTTTAAATGTGACCTGCAGCTAAGTTAGCTAAAATAAGGCACTGAAACCAGCACTGGAGACTGAAGCTGTACTGCCTTCAAGAGAGATGTTAAGGATCTCTTAAAAGTTTTTGTTAAGGGATAATTTGTGCCCCACAAATCAACCACCCAACTCTTCCATCTTTCAAAGTGCAGATGGATGCTGAAATGGATCCAGATAAACCAGATAATATTTTACAAACTCACCTCTGTTCAGCTTCCTGTCCTTACCATCATATCTGCATTTACTCCCATTTGTATTAGAGCATTTTGAAGGAAAGGACTCAGCAAACTCTTCAGCAATCTTTGTTAATGTCTATGGGTGATGTTTCATACACAGTAATTCCTTTGACATTACTAAAGTAGTATTACCCATGACTGGAAATGTGTATCAGGCCTCCAAGAGCCCTAGCTGTTGTACTTATAAGAAAAGGAAAAAAAATTACTACTTTGAGATGCAAGCAGGTTGAATATCTGATTTCTTTCTTCTGTGTTACTCCCATTCATCCTGATGATCAAAACAGGATAACATGGGATTTTGTTTTCTTGTTGATATTGGAGTAGTAGGGGGCAGGGTAATGACCTTTTTTGCAATAATGTTTAATTAGACAATTATCAGACTTATTCTGTCTGTGGGATGATGTACTACCATGTTCATGCTGTATTCTGGATCCTTTTTTCCCTCTACATCTATACAGAATTACTATATGCATTTTATTTATAGAATTTCATTTGCTACTCAGATATTGAGTAGCAAATGAAGAGAGAAAAGAAATTCAAACCAAACTTTGTATTTGAGGGCTTGAGGGGCACAAAGCAATGAATAAGAAGTGGATTTTTTTGTAATTAGTGTGACTTCAAGTCAGTCATAGATTTTAAAATTTTGGATAAGAAAATATGTTAAGGTAGAATATTCTGATTAGTTATGGAGAGTTTTGTGCTTGCTGTGAGAATGGTCAAAGACTGGAATAGGATTTATGGAGAGGTTGTGGTACCTCTGTCCTTGGAGGGACTCAGCATTCACTTGGAGATGGGCTTGAGCAGCCTGTTCTAGACAGACCTGTTTTGAGCCAGGGATTAGACTAAATGGTCCTGAAAGTCCCATATGACTTCTGTTGCTACGATCCTGTGATTCCATTTTGAGGAAACTCACTGCTAACCATGTTTTCCATGAAAAGGAGTTTTCCCTCTTCCCTTTCCCACAATGTGGTGATATTACAAAGGTTTCTAGTAGAAGCTGTCTTAGCGCACATTTATGAAGAGTTACTGTCTCCATAAAATCTGAGAAATTATGTCCTTCTTACTGAATTTTTAAGAAGGTAACTCATGCATTTATCTAAAAAAATGAAGAAGAAAAAATATTTGTAAAACTTAATGAAAAAAGAATTGAAGTGAGACCATCTTTTCTGTAAATGCTGTGCAGTTAATAAAAAAAGAGTTGTAAGCAACATTGCGACCCTGGCAACTCTGTCACTGAACAGCTATTATATCATGAATCTAATTGATCCAATGCTTCAGAATTTTGTTTGCAAAATGTGTTTTACTGGTCTGTCAGTTAACATGGGAAGATGGAATAAAAAAGACCCTTTTTTTTGTGGAAAAAAAGGACAACAAAAACAACAGGTGCAGTTACAGCTGGTGAATGCAGTAGGTATCCATAACATTTTCCAAAATGAGTGAGCAGTTCAGGACAGAATGGGGCAGGTGCAAATTAGGATAGAATGAAATCAAGTCAGAGGAGATGCTTCAGCTTCATAAATTAAGTGATTATTTCTGTGATGCATCCTGTTCAAGGATATGATTCCTCCAGATCTGGTTATATGTTCACAGATTAATGGCTGGGTCATGATAGTGCACTTTAACTCTGTTTGGGAGCAAGACCAAGGATAAATGGAATCACCTTTGCAGTCACTCTGTGGTCTGTAGTTGCCCATATGTATGCCTAAATCATCTCTGTAACAGTTCTGATCAAATACAATGAAACAATTACTGGGTGCATCCTCAGGTACAAATTACTTTCTATAGACCACTTGTGTTAAGTTCCTCTGAAAATAGCCCAATTGCTTGGTCGTGCTCCAGCTGGCCTGGCTCAGGACTATTCAGTATTCTGGTTTTCACTTGTATCTCACTTGCAGCATCCTTTGGAAATGAGTAGCAGATGCCCGGTTTGATGGTGCAGGTCCTCTGATCATTGAGCACATATGCTCCTTTGTCATTCTGTCTCAATAATTGAAAGTACTGTCAGATGAGGAAGCAAAACAAAACCCTGCTAAGATCCTAAGGAAAAATTGTTTCTGCCTAATCTGCTGAATGATTTTTCAGTTTACAAACAGTTCCTCTGCACATTAAGACCCTTCTGTCTAAGGGAAGATGATACTTCTGTCAGTACTGGTAGCTCTTGGAATTGCTTCCTGAATGCCTCAGCCCACTCACCATTTTTTCCTTTTCTGTTGTATTGTATTTCATGTGGAGCATTTTTCAGTTAGTAATCTAACTTCTTGGTAACCAAGAATTTTTTCTCACCTCCCGATGTTATGGTGACATTCATGACATTCATATATACATAAGTTATTTTCTTGCCATTTAGTTCTGTACTATTGAACAGGAGAATGGTGTTAGTGGAATAAGAAAAAAAATATTTTTTGAGCTCTCTTTACCAAAATTTATGATAGGCATCTTTGTCAATTGCCAAACATGTATTTCCACTTGGAACCACTGAAATGGAAACTCAGGTTCTATAATGAAGCATGTTTCTATGTAATTTTTTTTTTCTTTGGTATAAAGATGTATTAAATTTAAGATTATTTCAGCTTTATCTTTCAAAACCACCATATTTAAGTCCTTTACGCATTTGGATGTGCACAATCAAGAAAAAAGCAAGATGTGGTGCAAATTATTAAAAGGCTGCTTATATCTGCTTTCATCATACAGCATGGAAAATTTCTTGCAGTATATATCAAAAATACTTCACAGCTGGTTTCCATGGCATGTCATACCATATTGTTAGAGACATATCTTGTGTCACTCTTAGGCAGAACAGGATGCAAAGGAATGATTTTTTTCAGAGAAAACAGAAGCTTTCTAAAGTCATTTAACATGTTAGGAACTGAGACAGCAATTTCTATTCCTGATTCAGTTGCAGATAATGCAGAGCAGGGTGAAACATGGATTAATAAATGTTAATTTTTAAAATTTTGACTTGAGGGATTTAACTCTTCTATTAAAGAGATTTGGAGACATTGCTAGTTAATAAGAAGTGATGGGACTTGAAGTGGTGTTTGAAAGAACTGTGGGAACAGAGACACAAACTCCAGTTGCAGAGTTGATAGCAGTTTGAGGAGATGAGTTATGGGAACACTAAAGATTTGATGTTTGAGGATATGAGATGAATATTTTTCTGGTAAAATTAATTGGCTCTGAAAGATTAGATAAATGAGATCTATTAGAGCTTTCTTGAATCTGAAGAGAGCTGTTATCTACAAGGAAAAATGTGTGGTGACTATGGCTATTAGAAATGCTATTTTTACTGTTAATTTTTAAAAAAGTAGTCTAACAAAAAAGAAGCTAACTGTGTGCTCATAACTTTGTTGTTCTGAATTATACATCCTTTTGTGACATATAAATGTAATGGATAGGCTTAAAGGCCTCCCTGTTCCTTTTATGAAGTGCATTCTGATGAATTCCGGGTTGGATGTAGAAAGACATTTATTTTCAACTTCAAAAATAGTTGTACAGAGAAGGCAAGGACCATATCAGCTGGGATCTGTTCTTATTTTACCTCTACTGATTCAACCATCCTCAGGCTTTTAAGAGATTTATAACTAGACACTTGAGAAATGCTATCAAAATATGCAGTGAAACAAGAATAATAATTACCAAGAGAGCAACAGTGAAAAGGCTTGTTGCCAGTTCCACAGACATCAACTAATCAGAGTAATTTAAGTCTTGGACACATTTCAGAAAGGCCATTTATATAACGACTCCAAGTGAACTGTCTAGCTTAGGAGCTCTTCCCTCTGTTGCTAATTTATCAGCTTTCATTCTGAGAAAAACAGAAGATGCTGCTAATAGTTTTAAAGAATTCTGTGGTAAAGGCCACAGATGAAATGTAGAGCTTTTATTAGCCAGAGCTATGATTTTCTACCTAATGGAGGGACAGTTTTTGTTTCTCACCTATGTGTCATACTTGACAGTAATAATAGCTGTGTTCCACATTCCTCTTGTTCAGACAGTCCTTTCTGCAAAGTTCAGTGAATGGCCTCAAACAGCAGAGATGGTGTTGATGAAAAATACCCTTTCAATCATTCTGAGACATTCCTTAATTACATGCCTTATTTCACAGAACCTCCCATCTGAAATATCTTTAGGCCCTCTCCACACTTCAATTAAGAGCATTCACACCAGACTAGGATATGTTAATGAAATTACTGACCCATCCTTCAGGCCTTTGCTACAAGAAAGATATTTGAAGCAATCAGTTTTGTTTACATGAAGGTTGAGTCCCACAGACACAGTGATACTAGGCAGTGCAGCCCAACAGACTAGGGGCTTTGAGCACAAAACATGCGTAGCTTTGCCCCAAAAATATGTCACAACTAGTTTTGTGTTATGCACGTGTTAACTTTACGACCAAACAAATAATAGGGGTTTTTTGAATCTGTTGTGTAACTCACATGAACAGCTGCATTGATATCAAGCGGATTATCTGCAACAAGGAACAGCTACAATGCCTTGCTTATACAACATTAGAAACATTTTAGGCTTTTAGAGGCAAATGGTACCTTAACTTGCACAATAACAAAGGTAGCAGGGGCAAGCTGTTATAACATTCTTTCATCAATGAGAGGTTTAGTACTTATTATATAACACAGTTATAAAAACCAGGCCTATTACTGGGTGACAGGGTATCTGGAGGGTGGAGAAGTGTTCAGGATAAAATGGAAGGGAAATAGGTATATTTTGTTCCAGAGCTATGGATTCTATAACACTGTAAAGAAACTTACAGAAAAGAGCAATTCCATGATATCAGCTGAGAAATACTGAATTTGCAGATGAAGCAAAGGTGAAAGGATAAAAATTACACTGGAGTGTTGTATTCAGGGTGATCATGACAAATGAGAGCAGCATTCTGAAAGACATAGAAGCCAATTCTATTTGAAATTTTGTGAGAGTGTCTTTCTCATTACAGGAGTGAGAAAGATGGGCAAGGAAGAGGATTCATGTTTGAAGTTCTAAGGGCTAAAATCAATGTTAAAAAAAAAAAAAAAAAAGAAGAAGATAAGGCTGTCTATTCTCTTCTGAGCTCATACATTCTCAACAGAAATGATGCACCCAGGCTTGCACATTGTATCCTTCAGGAAGGATATAAGCCATCTACCTAGACCAAAGGAGAAAGCAAAGATATAGCAAATGGGATGTACATGTCTGGAAAGTGGAGAGAAATATGAAAGGGGCTTGGTTACTAAAATGGTATCAGACTTAAGTGGACCACAAAATGATTTTTCAGGTGCTTAAAACATAGTTGCAAAGGAAAAAGGCAGTAATTTTCTCTCCCTGTCCACTATGGAAAGGATAAGCAGGGCAGGACTTAGGTAAATCAGACTAAGGGGTTAGGGAAGCCTTTGTGGCTGAATGAGCAGTTTAAGCTCTACAGTAAATTACTTAATGACATGGAAAGTCTCCACTGGTAGAGATACTTGAGAATCTATTAAACAAATATCTGGCAAGAATATCTGACATTTAATTGAATCTTCTTTCATGTAGAAGGATGTCATATCTTCCTCAATTTTCTAAACATTCTGTGAAATACATGAAAAGATACTCACTTTGTCTTTCTCCAGAGAGTCATTTATGGTTCTCAATTCATTTTAGTTTTGAGGCATTTTGGTTGATTTTAGTGCTGAATAACTCCTGCTAGCCAACTCTTGACTGTTGTAGCCTAAATGGACCCTGTGACTGAGGCAGAGGAATCCATGACATCATCCCAATAGACCCAGATTAGTTGGAAGAGTTGCATTTGAGGTGATATCCCAACAACTGGGCAACAGTTTTTATCTGTTTGCCTTTCCATTTTAAAATGTCAGCTATGACAGTCTGAGTACATATGTATTGTCAGAAGGGCCTTAGGCTAAAGTTAGGTTTCTCCTGCATCAAGAAACTTTGCCAGTGTCTTGCAGGAGGTCAAGATTTTGTCTCCAGTCTTTGTCTCCTTATATAATAGTGGGACCTTTCTTCATTTGTATTCTTGCTTTCAGTACTGTAGATGGAAATCCAGGGATTTTATAAAACCTAGGACTCATGGGATTTTTTCTTAAAAATAAAAAACATATCAATCAGAACTTGGAGCAGTGTTAAATGTATGGAAAGCTGAGAGCTGGCTGGGCTAGTGGCAAATGCCTTGTGCTTACTTGTGATACAATCTGACTCTGGAACTCAGATATTCAAAGGTGCTGGATGCTTTCATGCCTTTTCCTCAGAATGGTAAATAACAGATATGTTTGTCAGTGTCCTTCAGATATTCTGAATTCCAGGTTGTGTAATCACCCTGAGTTTCAAATTTGAGAATTAGAGCACATACTGCAATTAGTCCTCTGGGATAACTCTTGTTTTGTTGAACAAGGATTTTGTTGCTTTTGTTGCTCAGCCAATCCTGAAGTACTAATTCTTTAAATAACAAATAAAATAATTGAATTCATATTTTATTTAGCAAGTGAGGTACCTTGTGTAACCCAAAAGAGTTTTGGTTGGAGTCACATTCTGTGCTGTATTATTCAGTACCACTCTGGCTCTGAATGCAAACAGCTGCCCTGGCTCCCAGCTTTTATCTGGCAAACATCCTCCCTTAGAAAGCCAGTGGAGGCTGGACAGAGTACCTGCAGATTATTACATAATGTATGTTCTAGACCAGTTGTGTTTGATTTAAGAAAATCCTAGTCTCCCATGAATTAGTAGATTTGAAATTTGTTTGTTTTTGAGGGTATGACTGATTCAGCATTTGATAGATCTATCCAAAAGCTGAGAGAGATGGATCAAACATCTTTCTTTACAGATGCATTTACTTATTTTCTTAATATTTCTTTTACAAATAAGTATAGTGCAGGGTTTTTTATTTGCACTTTGATAGTACTAAAGAACTGTCAATTAAGGCTTTTCCAAGTCCTTTCTAAATGTATTATTTTATTTTTTTCATCTGTAATTCTCCCTTGAACTCTTTTTATTCTCTATGATTTATTGAGACCTTCTCAAGACAAAGGAAACCAAATCAAATAAAAAACCAAAACAAACCATTTTTTCTCCCTCAGAGACAGGTGGTTAATTATATCAGTATGCTCATCTTTTAAAAATTAATCAGAATTTGAAATCTTCTCAAGAAAAACTATAATCTAAGCAGATTTTTTCTCTATACTGTTCAAGCTCTCAAGAGTAATGCATAGAGTATGCACTGTGGTTATATCTGGCAATGTAGTACAAAGCATCCAAGGAGTGTCTTGTCTAGTAGTTAGAAGATAGTAAGATATTACTTGCCTTTGTGAGAGAAACTGGAATAAATCTTTTTTTGAAGGAGCTTGAAGGAGGCATGGCTTCTGAAAGCCTGAGCTGGTAAACATACTCCCACTATGTCTAGCTGTACTTCATCTTCACTCTTCAATAGCTTCTCCTTCCCATTATGCTATTCATTAAAATGATTTCTTCAGGCCAGACAGGGAATGTACTGTGGTGTATTGAACTAATAGAGGTGTTGGGTTTAGGGGTTTTTTGGGGGGGGTTTGGAATTTTTTGTTTGTTTGTTTGTTTTGTTTATTTACTAACCAGAATTATTGGTTTGATTATAATAAACAACCTGCCTGTAACTTCTTTCCAGCACGTGGGTGATTTCAACAGAAAGCATATGATTATTTTACCTTTTTTTTTTCTAATGGTGGTATGAATTTTTTTCAAAATTTTTGAAAGGCATTTTGTGGTTTTGAGGGTAGTCTTGACACTAATGCCTATCTAAACCAATCAGACCCAAGATAAGCCTATTTGCATCCCCTATGTTGTATGGTAGTTTCATGAAAAATCTATATAAACCTGTGCTGTAATTTACCAGGCCAAATAGCTCCACTGTTTTCAGGCAGGAAAGGTGGCATTCTGGGAGCATCCTTTCAGATTTCAGTTTTGCCAGGTATATGATTATGAGGAGGTATGATGCTTCAGGGTGGAGAAAAATCAGTTTTCCATCAGAACTGTACTTAAATATAGTATTTAGATATCAAATCACTCAGTCCTCTCAGAAACACCTTTGAAAGGAAGATGCCTACCACTAATAGAAACCAAGCTTTACATATGTACACACTTTATCTGCTTTGTGCAAGAAAAAGGAAGTCTGCCTGTACGAAAGCTGAGGTCTAATATTTCTCTCTGTTTATATCTTGCTCTTCCTAGAATATTTAATATATACTCAGAAATTATATAGTATGAATTGGAAAAAAAAAATCATACTTTTTTGCATACAGAAAAGCACAAGTCTTTCACAAATTTTCACTTACTGAAACGTCTTCAAAACAGGCCTTTTTCAGTTTTTTTTTAATTTTACTCTTTCATCACCATTTCTGTGCAGTTGATAAATGATGGTCATTCTTTGCTACTTTCCATGAATTATTACTTCTGCCCACAAGAGTGGATATAACACAGAAAAAAAAGAAAAAAAGAATTCTTACCTGTAATTTTGCTTTCCCTCAGTATTGATTTAGTACTTAGCAAAGACCTTTTTCTAGTAAAATGATAATCTGTCTTACACTTGGTCTGGCATAGAATTCCTTGGAGTTTTTTATTTGTCTGAGTGGAAACAAGAGTGAGGATCCCATATAGGTTAAGTTTTCACATACTGGCAGCTGGTTCTGTTTCTTTTGTTTGGTTCAAAGCTGCTATTTGTGCCTAAATTTTGTTGTGTCTTCTGCTGTGGAATTCTGCTTCTAGGCAAGATCCAATGGTCAGTCATAGTACTGAAACTCAAATAACAGGTTTTAAAAAAGAGATAGGAGAATTCCACAATTCACTCTCTCATCTCGGTCATTATTGTAATGCTGGAATATGCAAGCAGCAAAACCATCATAAGAGAAAAGATTTAAAAAAAGGAGAGAACTAATTTAGCTTTTCCAGTATGAATATGCTGTGACGAAAATTATGCATCTCAACATTAAGCATCTGAAGTATTTAGCTAGTATTAATGCCAATCTCATTATGGAGCAAACTTGATATTATTTCAATTTCACTGTTTGAACGCATTATTCACAGGGAGAAAAAAAATGCATCTCATAGCACTGATATTGTAGACAATAAAATAAAAGAATGCAATCAAATCATCTTACATTTTCACTGAAAATCTTTCTGCCATTTTATTTGGATTTCATTTAATCAATGCTTTTTTCATATTTGGACTTTGGATATTAATGATGTTTTGAACCATGTTGAATAACTGATGCCTGTACCAGCTGCTAAGGCTTCCTATTTAACCTGTATTGCTATTTGGTTTTGTTTATTTGAACCTATGAAAGCTTCTAATCTGCTACCTCTTTCAGGCATAGAGAACATTTTGGGGTGTGGAAGGTTCTCCCTGGCTGCCCATAAAGGCTGGCAGGAAAAGCTCTCACTAAAATTGCTTAAGCTGATGAGTAGCTCCATCCACATCAATGTTAAATTTAGATTTTGAATAGCTTCTGAGGAAAAAATGGGAGGCGAAAAACTGCAGAAGTTTCACTGTTAAAGGAATTTTTAGTTTCTGGGCTTTCTTTTCCTTGTCTTTCATTGTCCCAGGGGCAAACCTAAATTATTTATTTTGAAGGCTCGTGGTTCATCCCCCATTAAATGTTTTTGCTAAAGTTGTATTGACATAAACATTTGCATAAATCCCAGTTCAAAAGCATACTTAATTGAAGGAGTTGTTAGAGTAACAGCTGCCAGGTGACATCCTGTCACTGCAAGCCTGGAGAGGCTGGCACACACCTAACATTTTTTTCCTTTCTGCCTGTTTTGTGTAGACAGCAGACTTGGCCAGAAATTGCACTTCATGTAATATAAAGTGAAAGACTGGGCCAGATATTCTAGTCAGCCTGTGTTACTGACTCCTCATTAATTATTTAGCATCATTTTGCTCAGTATCTGTGATCATTCTTCATCCAAAAAAAATCAGGAAGCTGTACAAGTCCTACTGATGCATAGAAGCACCATAACATCTCTTTGCATATAAGCAAACAATGGGGGAAATAAAGTTAACACAGTAATTTTCCAGTGTTAATGTAGGTTCTGTCTTATCAAAGTCTGTTACTAGGCATAGTCAAAAGCATACTAAGCACTGGTATTAGTAAAATTAAAGTTGTTTTGTATTCTTTTTTAAGGCACAGCATTTAATTTTCATTATTGCTTCATGTCTCCATACTGTCAATTTCAAAAAGTATGTGAGGGGATACCACAGGGGCTACAGGTTTTTGAAGGTGAAGAAAGAAGAGGGTTTCCCCCCCCCCTTCTCAAATGGAAAAGATTAAGAAGCACAGTGCTTGGGTTTTGTTCATGAATTCTAGGGCCAGGAGAACATTCTGTTTTTACTGATGTGATGGTGGGCGTTTTCAGGGATAGACATCAGGCATTTCTTTTCTATACACTGCTTAAATCTGGGAATATGATGGTACAAGAAACACAGCACTTCCTTTATTAGGTTTCATATTTTATAATCTATTACTGCTGTGTTCTGCAGGCAATGCCACATTTGCCTAATACATGGAGCAAAGGGAAAGAATTTAGTATAGACCAAGATGATAATTGCCCAATAAAAGTTTCATTTGCATCTAAGTCAGTGATTAATTCTTGACAGATGAAACAGTAGAAAAAAAGAGAGAGAGTGTGTCCATCAATGCCTTTTAAAGGATAACAAGACAATATGTTTGTTTTTTCAGTTTTCAATGCTCAGGATGATGGGAGGAGATACACAGCTGCTAGGTAGTAACGTATTTGTGGGTTATGTATGTCTTTGTCATGAATTACATTGTAAAAAACATAAATCTTTGGATGAACTTTTGATGAAACAATGATAAAGCATGTATCATTTTGTCAAGATTATTTATACTTGTCCATTCATTCAAGGTAGTGTAAAAGATCTGGTTCTTAAATGCATAGTTAAGCATTTAAATTCATGCCACGCTTTTGGTTTGCTTTCTTTTAGCTTTTGAAAATCATGTTACATGTCTGAATTTGACAATGTATGGACAATGTGAGAGATAGCTATAGGATATATCTGTTTTACAGGCACAGGCAATGTGCTTGAAAACTAGAAAATTATTCCAAAAATGTACACTAGTTAAATAGGGCTTCATCTCATAATGTTTGATAATGAAATGTTGTATATATCTCTACATCAAAGCCTTCACAGTGGTCTTAGCTTGCTGAATTAGGTGCTGGCTTCTTGGTTGTTTTAAATCAAAGTAATGACCAACAAAATGCTGAGCATTGCCAGTAAGAGCACCTGCTGACAAAATCATCCAGGTTCCATTGGAGATTACATTTTAATCACTCCAGACCTTTCTCACAGTTGTCCCCTCTTGTCTTCTAGATGTCAGTGCTCCAACAGCTATACCTCCACATGGGTGGCACGATGCAGAGCTTGGAAAGAACCTTGTCAGTAAAATGACAGCAGTGTTCAGAGGAAAGGGAAAGAGTTATTATCTAGAGAAAAAATACTGCAACATTAATTACTCTTAATGAAGCAGGTTTTCTCCAAATGCAAGCTCAACAGTCTTGCTGTGCTTGTAATCCCTTAGGCCAGTAAGAGACCTGAGCCAAGGCTTGGATTCCCACCTTCCATCTTGCACAATGAATGTGACAGCCCTGAGGTGCATTGCTGGGCACAATTCACTTCCCAGAGAGAGGCAATTTAGGACTTTGTCAGCCTCCTATTTATTTATCTATTTATTTATCTATTTATTTATCTATTTATTTATCTATTTATTTATCTATCTATTTATTTATCTATTTATTTATTTATCTATTTATTTATCTATTTATTTATTTAGAATATTATTTCAACTAGAATGGTGCCAGTTGGAAGGGACTGTCAATGATTACCTAGTCCAACTGCCTGACCAATTCAGGGCTGGACAAGTTAAAGTATATTATTAAGGGCAATATTCAAATGCCTCTTAAATGTTGACAGGCTTGGGGCATTGGCCACCTCACTAAGAATTCTGTTCCAGTGTTCAGCCACCCTCTCAGTAACAAAACGCTTCCTAATACCTAGTTTCACTCAAAGAAAAAAGGAAAACTTTATGTCAGTCATCTAAACCAAGCAATATTCTGGTAGTGACTAGTTGTCAGCAAACTATCCTCTTTGTCTCAATTATGAGAAGGTATTTAACAACTGAAGCAACATTAAATTTTGCTGCCATTTTCCTTGGAAATTGATCTAGATTTTGGCACTACATAAAAAAGAATAAGAATATACATAGATAGATAAAAAATAAAATATAATAACATATAAAAATTTTTAAATGGGTCAGAAAAATATTGTAAGGTGGTAAAGAATTCATTTTCAGAAATTTCATCTAGGAGCTGTGAGGTAGTTGTGCTGGGAGGAGTGTTTGGAGCAGCAGGCATTAGCAAGGGCTAATGAAAAGAAAAGGGAAAAGGAGCTGACAAGTAAAAGAAATTATTCTTCTTGAAGTGTCCCTTGATTTTCATTAGAAGAAAATAATTAGCAATGAGGGCAGTAGAAATGATAGGAGTAGACAGGCCAGATAATTGCGTGCAGGTACAGATTTTTTGAGGCTTACTGACTAGAGTACCTTCTTTAGTGAATACTGCCTTGGTGAAATCTGGGGAATGTAAATTCAGCAACTCTTAGCGGTTAAGCAAAACTCCAAAAGAAAAGGTGTGGGCATTATTTTTGCTCCTAAAGACTTGGACACATTGCCTTAATTTAGCAAATCCTAGTTAGGATCCTAGTTCTATTTTATAAACTATCTATCAGTTTTCCTTAGTTTGAGTACTCCACCACAGACAGACAGAAATTGTTATTGTCTTATTTCTTAGTGGTAGGTGTTTGGTGTTCTCCTTACCTGACCTGTGATATGATCAGGACAAAAGCAGAGGGTTCTAAGTTATCTGGGATGCCCATAATAATCTGTGCAGAAATCATAACCCTTTCATCTGGAATATGATACCTCTGTAGGTCCAGCTCATGGAGAGATTTATCTGCCTAAAATGATAGTCATTCAAAATGCCAGTCTGTTTGGCATTAACATCTTGAATTCTCTGAAGCTAGCAGCAGGTTTGTCCGGGAAAAAAAAGACTCAAGCTGTAGAGTCCACCTTCTGTCCTTGACTTTTGTTGTTGAGTATTTTTTTATATTAATGATGGTGATGTCAACTGGGGCCATTGCAGATAATCCCAAGCTGTGAAAAATAGCAAGTAGTCTACTCAACTTAAATTTAATTATGTTTTTCTATTGAAGTAGGTAAGGAGATGATCAATATGCATTGGAGAGTATATAACACAGTACAATAGTACTTTCTGAAAGGTCAATGTTTTATATTTTGCCATGTTTTCAAGTTCTTCATAAATCAACTTAAGTGTTGATAGTCAGACCTGATCGTCAAAAAAATCCTAGTGCAGAGAAAAAAAACTGATCTCATTTATAAGAGTGAGAATTCTTCCTGAAATTAAGGAAACTAATGAGAAAATACCTTTTTTATCCTTTTTTTGTGTATACACTAGGTAATTATTACGTTACTAAAAACCTTTTTCAACTGGAAAGTTTTTAGAAGTTAATTTCACATAAGAAATGGCAGTTGTTCCAGCATAGCTTGGAATGCCCTTTGGGTATTTTGTAGTTCAGGCATTGTGCCTTAAGCTTACGGTCAACCTTATTTTTCAAAAGGATTGATGGCTGGGAACTGATGGGAAATTGCTTTCCTTCTTCTTTATCAGTATAAGGTACAGAATCACCTGCTGTTTAGAATAATTTCTCATAAAGTACCTTTGGAAATCTAGATGAATAATGGGCAGGGCAGAAAAGTGAGGATTTTACACTGTGCATATATCAAGGCTTTTTCTGTCTTAATAAAATCATAAATATATTAGGTCGCCTCCATAGCATGTGAACTTGAGACCTGACTGCTAGGTCTATTTGTACATCTCAGTCAAAGTCTTTATACTCTTCAGGATCTTTATTTTATCACATGTGTCACATTGATAAACACCGGTAATAAAACCCATTCAGATTACAAAGAGAAGATTTTCTGAAACTTTGGAAGAAAGTGTCATTTGTGCTATTAGTATAATACTGTGTTCTAAGGAGCCAGCCATGGAGCAGGAGTAAAATGGCATTCTTTTCAGCCTAAGCTCACTTGTGCCTGGGGAGCCTGAATGCTGTGCTACAAATCTAATTGGGCTTTTGGTTCTTCATATTTGTAAGTAATGTAATGCCTTCTGGGAGGTCCAAGTATTATATAAATCTTGGCCCAGTTTCCATAAAGTTCTTTGCAGGAAACTCCCCCCTTTTGTGGGATTCTCTTTGCACAGTTGCCAGCATCAGCAGGTACCCTGAGGCTTCCCTGCTCTCACTGGTATCTCTCCCTGAGCTCTTGGAGCAGGACAAGCCTGTCTGCAGCTCATGTATGTGCCTTTTAGAAAATAGGATGTAAGCCATTTAGAAAATGGTGTTGTCTACTCTTCTGTTTATAGATACTTTGGTAGAGAAAGCAAAACTAAATGTAGGCTGCTTAGAAGCCTTTGTTATAGGGTACATTGTTGATTAGTGAAATGGAAGTGAGATTTGGTTGATACACTTAATGATTTGCCTTTAACTGAGAAAACAGGCAGTTTATTATTATTTGGCTAATAAGGCAAATACATTCCTGTGCTAAATTGGTGAGTAGGAGTGTAGTTAGACTGGCTGGTAAGGGTATTTTGATAATATGAGAGACTTGTGAGGTTAGTCTGTTCTGGCAGCAATGATTTTGATTGATATTTTTGTAGCTACTGTGGTATGATTTATGTGGAAGTAATGGAAAGGACATTCTACTTCTTTTTGCCAATAGAGTTGCAAGTACACTGTAGGGAAGGTAAGTCTTTTAAAGGATATGAAAATAAGTATAAAGAAATTGTTTTGGAATGTCATCCAACATGCTATCTGTTAGCTCAGTTTGCCAAGCCAAAGCATTTCTGGATATGAAGAGGATAAATCATAACTGCTAGAAAATATTTTTATTTTATAGTATGGGAAAATTTTATTTATTTTTATATTTGCTGAAAAAACAAAAACCACATTATTTGGTAAACATGTTAGTGATACTGGCCAAAGGTGGACTTGGCACAAGTCATCTTCACCTTGGTTAAAGAAAAATTTGGCCACCAGCAGTTGATAAAGAAGTGAATTGCAGAAGGTCATGTCCATTCCAACTGGTAAATTATGAGCTTTAGTAGACCTGTGGTACAGAATTATAGAAAAAAACATATACACTGAGAAAGGCATAGTTCATATGTTTCCAGGGCAATAAATAATTTTTATTGGACATTTGGACTTACAGCTAGTTAAAAAGTCAGGAATTGTAAACACAAGGTGAATTAGTCAGTATTTCTGCCAAGTTTAGTTATTCAGGAGGCAAACAAATATACAAAGGGAAAGATGAAACAAAAGACAATTTCTTTAAGGTTTTAAATATGCATTTTCCACTTCTGTTTGTGGTATGGGAAGTGTTACAAAAGGCAGAATTTGTTGCTGTCATTGATTCCTTGATAAACTGCTGCCAGAATGTGACAGCTAAGAAAGAGTAAAATTTGAAGGATGTATCTTGCCCACAAGTGTCTTCCCAGCAGTGAGGCAGAGTTCTTAGAACAAGATTAAAAGTACAAATGCCTAGATGCTGTGGAAAAGAATAGCAATGTCAACTATTGAATCAGATAGATTCCGAATACCTTCATTTTTTTAAAATTTTGTTTTCACTGAACTCACGTCACCAATAGTTACAAAACTAACCCCAAAAAACACAACCACTGAAAAAAAAATTAATTCGGCCAATAAGACTTCAAATTGCCACATATCCTGCCACATTTATGTGACTCTTGGGATGTTGTAAAGAAAGAATTCTTGGTCTTCTGTTGCAGAGCGTTTGAGAAAGGAGAGGTGTTATGTTACGCTTTTCTTTTGAAGAGTAATTTTGACTAAAATCTGATCCCTAGTTTATTCGGTTTAGGTGAAGTCCTGACAAGTTTGGAGAGAGATGGAGAAGAAGGATAAATTCCTGGAAATTTTTTTTCTCAGAGCAACAGGTTGAACAAGTTGTAAGCGTGGAAGAGTCTGGAAGGATATGCTGTCTGAACAGACTGCCCTGTTTCATGGAAAGCCATGCTGGTTCCCTCAGGCATTTTTGATTGTTGCACAACGTAGCAGTGAGCAAAAAGTTCTTCTGAAATAATGTCAGGGCATCATTAAAGCAGTTAATAAATCTTGCTAACCTCTGCCTCCAGTGTGTTCCACTGAGAATAGTGGTTGGAACCACCGCTTCAGAGACCGCCCTTCTTAGGTGAGTTATGACACCACCACGAGTGAAATAACACTGCTTGCAGCAACACACGTGCCCAGCCAGGGAGCCTCTAGGTCTCTCTGACCTTTGCTCTGCTGCACAGGGGCCACAGACTCGCTCAGGGACTTGCAGAAGTTTTAAGAGGAAGAACATGGAGTAGAATTAAGAGCAAGAATAGGGAAGTGCAGGGAGAGATTGTAAACCTTCTAAATAACAAAATGGTTGCAAGCCTTTTTTTTTTTTTTTTTTTTTTTTTTTTTTTTTTTTTTTTTTTTTTTCCCTCTGCATAAACGTGCTCACAAACACATGTATGCCTTGTGGGAATGTGGCTAACTCCATCACTTCAAGGTTATTACCTGAAAATTGTTTACACAAAGATACTTACTTTCTTTGTTTGTTGTATATTTCGTGAGGAAAAATCTGGGACTGTTGTACAAGACATCCCAAAATTTGCCCTTGCTATAGGAAATAGACTGGAAGAATCCAGGTTTTCTGAAGTTGATAGCTAAATATGGAAGTCAAAGCCATAGAAGTCTATCTTGAAAAAAATATGTTGTCATCCTGGAATACATACTTCTTCTCTTGCATCCTCAGTGGATCTTGAGAGAAGATGAAAAAATGCAGCCACAGTATTGTGTGGGGAATAGTAGAAGGCTGTAAGCTTGGAAACCACAGGAATAATTGTAGATGCACTGTGCAAGCAATGCTGCAGATGGGATTAAGGTGGTGAGAGATCTCAAGAAAATGGATTTTTTTGATGCTTTTTGAAAACAATGTGGAAAATGCACAAGAAACAGTTTATGTTTGTTTTTTTGGCAGCTCTGATTTGCAATTCAAAGGGTTTGAAGTGGAGACTTCTTGGCCAAACTAAATAGTGGAAAAGAAGTGAAATGAGCACAGTAAAAAAATCAATAAATTCAGTAACTACAGAGAGAAGCACACATAATTAGTGCATATCCACCATGTGAACTTGACTCCACATGGACAGCTGAAGCTGACAGGAGATTTTGGGGAGCACTCTGGTGTCAGGCACCCTGTTAATTCCCTTAGATTATTTTTTTTCACCTTCTGCCCCTTCATTGACCATATCATTTGCTCTATCTGGCAAAGTCTTCAGTGCTGATTGTAGAGACTCTGAGCATGCTTTTGTTTGGCTTTTTCCATTGTACTTCACAGTTTAATGGCTTACTGCCAAATGCTACACCTTAAGGCACAAAAATATGGATAATAACATGGCATAGATTGTGGAAATGAAAATCCATGACTAATCTGTGGAATCTACATCAACATATTCAGAAAAATATGATAAATATTCTATGATTTTGTGAAATGAATGCTTTTTTCCATTTACCTTTCTGTCTGTACTTTGTTCTCATTGTCATCAATAGAAATTATTCCTGTGGGTCTGGCAAAGACTATGCCAGAATTTTACTGCCTAAATTATGCAACTGATCATCTTGTTGAAAATGCCTTGTTTTAAACTTAACAGTCATCACCCCTCTTGAGTTGTGCAGTAAGACATATGTGTCCATGAATGAAATTTTAATGGTGAAAGAGCTTTACAGAAGTTTCATTTCTTGATCCCCATGTTAGATACACTTGAGATGGCTTCTAGCCCTATAATACCCAAGGAAACCTTTATGTGGCTGCAAGATGCACAGCATTTCATTCAGAAAGGCAAGAGGATAAAGCCTGTGTGTATCTCAAAGGCAAGAAGCAGTTTCGTGGCTGATGCTGCATCGTGGTCTGCTGGGGACTTGGCTGGTTTGGGCAAGCTGCTGTGCTTTGTGTAACCCTGCAAAACCTGCTCCCTCTTGATATTCTGAGTTGTTTTTGTGACTGACTGTTTATATTGCCAACCATATATCAGGAAGGAACCTGCTTTGTAATCACACAAGAGGACTCTGGTTTGGAAGCTGTAAGTCAACCATCTTTGCTGTGTTCTCTGTTATAGCACTTGTTGAAATAGCAGTGAGTAATAGGATTGAAGCACTGCAGTATGAATTCTTATTTCCAGTATTGCAAAATTCAAAAGGACATAGTTATTATAATCCCATGGCATATCTTGTTTTTGTATCTCATTTCTTGTTATTGTGTAGTATAAAATGGAAAAAAAGGTTTCTTTTTAAAGATACTGTCATATTTTGCAATCAGATCATTTCAATGTGAAAAGTAGATAAAATTTTGTTTTATTATTGCGTAATTTGTGACAGTGTTTGGTAGAAATTAAGAAATCTGTCCGGGAGTGTTGTCCACCTACAGCTTAGCTAAGTCATGGATATTTCTTGCACAACACAGCACAAAATATGACCAAGGAAACACCGGACCTAAAACTAAGGCTTAACTTCCTGCTTCAGGCCTGTGTGTCAATGTTCTTATGGCAGAGAATAGGCCAGACTACTTTAGATTTTTTTTTAGCTTCACATTTGAAGAGGAATCTTGCTCTGTCATTAGTTGTTGTGAGCCTCTTAGTAGACCCAATGTTTTCATTAGGCTTTGTTATCTGAATAGCAATTATTTCTGTTTAAGGCACAAAAATATGGATAGCTCTTAATCAGTTGTGGTAGTGAGTTGGGGAATTGCAAAGTGTTAATGATGCACAGCATATTCTGCATGCAGGCACTCTGGCATTTGCCCTCAACTTCACTGTGAAACTCCTCCACCACAAGTGGGAGAGACAAAGTCCTGGCTTCTGTGATTTCATTTACCCACTTCATATTTCAGAGATGTCTAAAGTGATGTGTAATCAGAACAAATATTTGTTGAAGCCCTCCCTATATTGAAAGGATTGCTTTGAGATATTAATCAATGAAAAAGGCAAAACTGACTTTGGGATTTCTCCAGCATCATGTAGGAGACATACCAGTGCATCCTTTTTGTTTTCTATCAATTCTCCGAGGGCCTAGGCTGGATGGAAGCTTTGTATGAGTGTAAACTGTGGACAATAACAAGTCTAGATGCAAATTGAAAGTTTCTGGTTTGCACTCATGTCTGGCCTTCTGTATGCTCAGCTTCTTCTTTCAGTATTGTTCTCTGTGGGATTGTGTTGCTCACAGTTCATGAGTAAATATATGGGACGATCAATGATCTTACTTGTTGCTTTTATAATTACATGACAACTTATTTAAGAGTACAGATAGTTCAGACCTCACAAACCAATGTATTTGAACTATGAGAATACTACCTGTCAGTGATTATTTAAAGGCATTAGGAGAATATTTAATTAAAGAATCTAGTAACTCTGAACTTTCAAATTATAGTTAAGAATGTCCAATGTGTGATTGTTCACAGTATGAAACTTTATTGCTCCAGTTGTGATAAGTGCAGAGAAATCTGACCTATTAATAAAAGAAGATTATGTTTCTCTCTGCTTTCAAAGAAAGGAATGCTTGTTTCCTCCATTCTACACTTCAGAGCCCTGTATGTTCTTACATTGTCAGCAGTCTGACATGGCTCTGGTTTACCCCAAAAAGAAATTGCTAGGATTTAATAAGCTTGCTTTGATTTTTACCCCCTCTGTATTTGTAGTAGTACTATTTTTCACATTTTTTATTTGAATTCTCTGAAAGTGGTGAGAGGAAAGGTGAGCGAAAATGCTGCTATGTGGATGTCCTCAAGTCCTTGCACAAGATGACCCTCTGCATTGTAGGCAAATACCAAAACTTGGTTGTATTGCAGTGAGGCAGTGAGGGGGATATCAGCATGTCTTCAAAAGCAACGTTGGAAGGAGATGAATTGCTTTTCTCTCCTTTCTTTTGGTTTTGTTGTTTTTTGGGTTTTTTTAAAATAATTCTACTCATCTCCCTGATGCACTAGACAATGAAGATCCAGTAAAGTGGAGATTTTTAACACCATAAATTTATGGGCTGCTATGTTTTTTTCTAATGACTGCTGGCTGATTGTGCAGCTAATCTTCTTTTACTGTTTTCTTTTTTTACTTACCTATTGAGAGCCACTTGGATGGAGTTCATAGAGTTTCAGACCCACAAACCACAAATTACAAACTAAATTCAGTTAATTAGCTGAGTCAAAATTACCATAAAGTATATACATGGAGCTGGGTTCTCACTACTTTTTTAGGAGAAATAGAAAAAAGCATGGTGCAAAATTCATAACATAGTAGTAAATTTTATAATATTTTCTCTGGAATAATTTAAGATCACCTAAGTGTGTGTTTTTGTATCCAGTCTATCTCTGTTTATGTAGTTATCTTAGCAGCCTAATCAGTCTTCTTATGTTCTAAGAGAGTCATCCTTTATTACAAGGTGAAATGACACACATCTCAAATATTTTCATTGCAGTGGTTTGGGCCTAAAGAACATTTGGTTTGTGCAGAAGTCAAAATCTGGCATGAAGATGCCATATTTCTCTTAACACACTGGTGATCTCTTGGGGTTTTGAAAATGCCAAGTTTATATTTCCAGTCTGAGCTGCCATTGTCTTATGGTAAGGAGTAAACTCCTTTAGCTGCCAACACACAGTGTGGCAGGAGGAGTTCAGCTGTGCTTTTCATCTGGGGCTGCCAAATTAGCTGCTGCTGGATACAGCTACATGTGTGCTTCTATGCTCATATGACAAGCTGCACATAGCAAGCATTATAGATGTCTTAAAGATTAAAATCTCACTTTAATGTCTGTCCAGTTCTATATTTAAAATAAAAAGAGGCAATTGCTAAAAAATTGCTAAATAAATAAAAGTAGGTAAGGATGAGCACTTTTGTAACAGCCTTGATGGTAAAATTCCTATGCTCTTTGTGTATGTCAGTGCAACTTGATTCATAGCAGGTATCACTATTTGTTTACTGAGGAGCACGTGCTTTTTTTGCTTTCTGCCCAAGAGGAGCAATCAGTTTATGCCAAAGCATTTAAAGTTTGGAGCAGGACCCTTCCCTGTTTTATGCTGTTCATAGGCTTCTCAGAGTGAGAGTACAGTTCAGGGACTGCCATAGGGCAGCGCAAATGGATTTTGTCACTTTGACCAAAATGTATAATGTACGGTAAAATGTGTACCAAACATCATTTAGTACTGAGAAAGAAGTAGTTTCAAGGGATAAAATGCTGAACATCATTGCATCTTTCACACTAAAGAAAGACAACCTAAGCAGTTTGTTACACCAGGGCTTGCTCTGTTTGCAGACAACAGCAAGGCAGCTAAATGGCAGCAGCGTCCAAACAGCATGGCTGTGCTCTCTCTTTGGCTCATCCCACAGGCAAGGAGGACCTGGAGTGGGATGACAAAGCCCAGCTCTCTGTGGTTGTAGCCCTTTCTCCCAGTCATCCAAGCTGAGCCCTTTGACTCCAGCAACAGGCTTTTTCTTGTTGATGTGGCAAAACTGAGTTTTGCTTTTATTGAGAGGAAGCCTTGATAGGATCCTGAAACTACTGGAGGATCCAGTATCATGACAGCATGGCACAAAATCTGCAACTGGTATATAGGTCAGGTTACTTGAACACCTCTTAAAATAATGTATGGCTTTATGACATTTTACCTATCCCTTGTTTCTACAAATTATATACTGAGCTTTAAGGTAGGGAAGAATGGGGGGTTTTGAACATACCTAGGAGTCAGAACACCTCTGGACATGTGCTTGGTCATATGAGCCGGCAAACATGTACGACCTGCGTGGAAGGGAGAGGTTTCTCCTTCTTTAGCCAAGGTTGTGGTAGTGCAGTTCTGTGGCTCTCACACTTTCTTGTTCTTTGTTCTCTACCCAAAGCATAGGCTGTACAAGATTCTATCAAACATGAACTTGTGATCCATGGTAGACATGCTAATATAGAGTCTGTTAATTTTATATGCAAGACAATCTCTCCAGTCAAAACAGGATTTGAGGGTTTCTTTTTGTTTGTTTTTGGTTGTGTTTTTGTTCGTATGTTTGGTTGTTTTTGTTTGTTTGGTTTTGGTTTTGTTTTTTGGTGTTTTGTTGGGATTTTTCAATGTGCAGAGAGCAGTAATGACATTCTGTATGTCCAGTGTATCAGACTGTGTTTTTGAGGAATTCTGATGTCTAGATTTTGACCTCATTTTAAAATCTTGCAGCAATAGGTTCTGTATTACAGGCTAAAGTTAAACAAAAGGGAGATGGGGCAGGACCATGCGACCAGGAAGGAATAGAGAGAGAAAGGTGACTCTGGTGACAGTGACCTGAAAATTCTGTTTAGTGGTCTTGCCGGGTCAGGTTCTGGGGCATGGAAGTATCTGCTTCCTCAGCCTCTGCCTGTCACCTGGCTCTGGAAACAGTGTAAGAGAGATCCTGCATTAAAATAATGTATGAGCTTTGCACACTCCTTAAGATGAGTTGTCTCTCATAAATAGTTTAACTGTGTATTCAGAAATAAAGCATATTCAGGAATTAGGTAAGTTTGCATTAGCTTTTCCTACCTTTCAAGAGCCATTATTTATGAAGATTTATTGATAAATAGCGTATTTTGGAAGATAAAGAGGAAGGGAAAGGTGAGAGGAGGATGAGGGGTGTGGGATTGTTGAATTCTAAGAAGAAAGGATGAAGAAGGCCCTCACATCTTCTGCAGCTAAAAATGAAAGATGATAGGACAAGTAGAAATGGACACAACAAAAGAAATTTAGTTAGACTTCAGAGAAAGGAGGAATCACAAGATCAGTCAGAGGTAATTAATCTCTAAATAAAAATTCTCGGGGTTTCTTGATATGTTATGTAATCTACTGATGACCTGCTGTATTTCTATGAAAAAACACTGGCTCCTATTTTTTTGCCTCTAAGACATAATTCTTTTTAGTCTCTTATCCTTTCTGTTGCTTTTGGTGATTAACTGTCTTTTTAAAATGAAGGAAAAAAAATGTTTGGTTTATCCTGCTCTACCAATCCCATAATTGTGTCTTCTCACACTATAAACAAACCATGATTAGGCACAGATAAATTCTTCAGTACTGCAAGTCCACCAACTTCATTGTTACATAATATTCATCTGCCAGGATTATTAGATTGCACACATGTGGCTCACTGAGTTATGGTTGTTGATGGAGTTTGTCTGACAAATGTCCTGGCCACTATCCACATTCCTCCTGCTCTGAAAAACAGAGGACATGAGTCTGCAAGTCTGCTGAGCCAAGTGCTTTCGTAACCTTTACATTTATTTTCATCTCTTTATTTTGGAAAAATACCTTCAAACTGAACTTTGTATTTTTGCTGACAGACTTATTTGTGTTAAAATCCAAATATAAAATATTCAATACTTCCTTCCCCCTCCCTATCCCCCACCCCCCCAAATTACTTGGATTCTTCCAAGTATGACAAAATTTTTGGAGTAAATAAACAAAATTGAATTTGAGAGCTCAAATAGGTAAATGACTATTCTCAATACCAACCCAAAAACTCAGCTGTGTAAATCTTTGTCTCAAATGTGATCTTAATTTAAAAAGGAAGAACAGAGAACATGGAAAGAGAAAAACAAAATTTTGGCAGGAACATGACTAGACAGTCACTGGGGTAGAAAAAAGTGGGAGTTCACTGTCTCCAAAGTATGTCATGATCTCACAAATGTCACTAATTTCTTCACTCTGAAGTTAACTCTGCACAGAGGTTAGAGCTGCTCTGGAAGACTCCCCATAGAATAATGAATAACCTATTTGAAGAAGTTTGTGTGTGTGTGGGCTACAAAAAGGGGTAAAAAGGTTCAGGTTCATGTGCTTTTCCTGACAGTTGCTTTGTTGGCAACTAAGTTCTGTCTTGGAGCCTGCACAGACATTTTTCCTGCTGTGCAGAGAGGAGAGAGGGTTTTGATACCTCACGAACCCTGTTTGCTTTTGCTGATCATGAGCTCCATGTGTTGTCTGAATGTGGAGGAAAGTCTTACACTTCCTCTGATCAAAAGTTAATGCTGAAAACCAGGAGACTCTTACAGTCAAATCTGTGGCATTGAATCAGGGCAGTGGTCAGTTTTTCTAGATTTTTACTCTTTTGGTTTTTGTACCAGCTGCTTCAGATGTGAAACCCATAATGATGCACCTTACAGACCTGTTGTTTCTAATTTTAAAGTTTGAGGAGTTTGGTTTGTTTGGATTTTTTTTTCGCTAAACCACATCTCTTTCATTACTTTTGAAGTCTTTAGTGCCTGTTTTAATATGTTGTTTTAATACCTGAAATATCTACTCTTTGCTTGAAAAAAAAAAAATGGAGAATGAAAAAATAAAACCTACAGATCTATGTTTTGTTTTATATATGTTATGTATATGTTTTGTTCTCTTGGAAAATAAAAGTGTAAGCGTACCTTACTGATTATAGATGTTCTGCAATAATAATTTTACAGTATATACCTGCCTGTTTCTACCAAAAGAAATATGCTTTAGGATACAACGTAAGATCCTTAAAACAAGTCAATACACAAATGAATATGTGAAAGCTAGTGTTTCAAGATCCCCCTGTGACAGGTTGTTCTAAACTTGGTAGAACTTTTTGGGGAGTTGTTTTTAAACTCTCATCTGTGAAGTTCTTAATTGTAAGATTCCTGTATTGATCTCTCCTTTCTATTGCTAAAATGTATTCCCCTATTCACTTTGCTGCTGTATATAGGTTAGACTTCATCACTGAGTCTTTGTGAGACCTGGATTTTTTTATGTCAGGAAATTATTGGAAAACCTGTACAAATGAGATATAGTCATAACTGTCCCTTATAGTTTAGTTTACCTTATCATGTCTTTGTTTATGTCCTTCATCAAAGGACCACATTTATACATTTTGCATTCTGATATGAGAGGTGCAGAGAATCTGTCTCTTCAAATAAGGTTTTACAATTTCCTGTAGTCCTAATTAAAATAATTTTTCATGTTGCACCCTTTTTAGGCTATACCAAAACTATCCTGGGGGCTAAATTATTATTTATTTTAAAGCTAAAGAAAGCTTTCCTGTCTTTGCCCTTT
Organism: Rhadina sibilatrix; assembly: GCA_013400275.1. Lineage (NCBI taxonomy): Eukaryota > Metazoa > Chordata > Aves > Passeriformes > Phylloscopidae > Rhadina > Rhadina sibilatrix. Next base: position 12,452 of record VWYO01006352.1, on the reverse strand, counting down.
ATTTACTGCCTCTTAACCATCATCACACTTTTTGGAGGGCAGTTTCTATGAGCAGCAAATGTGTTAACAGGAACTGAAAGGATTTATACAAGGGTGTAAGAACAAAATACTTTGAATTGCCTTTTGGTAGGAAAGAAAAAGAGGTAGCTTTTTATAACCACAGTTAGACAGCTCTGACAGGGCATATGTCATTTTGAAACAGAGTTAAAGCTGAAACTGCTATAGGCATAAAACAAACAAGGCATTTGGGGGTCTAACATTATTTCAGCCCAGCCTATGCTCTCTCATGTCTAATTGCTTAATTACAGTTTACTGTACATTTTAATGACATAGATTCTGAATCACTCAAGCTAAAGCAATGTATGATGCTGTGGTGCTCCCTACATTTTTCCAGTCTAAGTGGAATTCATTAACATGCCTAGTCAAGCAAATGAAATGATCTTTTGTGCCATTTGCTCTTGTTCCTTCCTGGTTTTCTCAACTCACTAGCATCTTTGTGGGGGTTAACAGCTTTGCAAGGGAGGGAATAACAAGTGAATGAGGTACTTTTTTTTTTTTTNNNTGAAGAAGGTTTTTTTTTTTTTTTTTTTTTTTTTTTTTTTTTTTTTTTGTGGTATTGAAAACAGGAATAATATTGAATCACAATACAGATTAATTCAGCATTTAGCAGCAAACAGCAGATTTCCATTTTTCAAATACAGATCCCTGATTTGTTGATGTATCTTGGTCACTGAAGCATGTTATAGTCTTAAATCACTATTGAACTTCCAGATAGTCCTTCAGGGCAGCATTAAAACCTTGTTGATGTTCAACAAATTATTTCACCGTTAATTAAACTGTAAATCAGTAAGTCAGTTCTTACTATCTTTCACTTTATTCCCTTTTACTTTTTTTATTTTTTCCTTTTCATTTTTTCTCTTTCCTCCCTTTTCTTTTTCTTCTCTTTCATGAAACAGAACATAAAAGCTACACAGCTCTTTTGAAATTTGCATGCTTTTGTTTGCAGTGAACCCATGATTTCAGTATGGATTATTTGTTACTACAGCCAAGTAGCTACATGAGTGGTAGAGGGAAGTGTTTTTGTAGCCTGCCAATGAACTCACCAGTTCTTGGTATACTGTGATAAATCAAGATGGCTGCATGGCATATTACAAATGAGAGTGACAACCAGATTTCTCTTTTTCTGGGTTCTAGTGATGTTTTAAGTGCTTTCTTTGAGGTCATCATAGACAGAGTTTAAATTAAAGCTTGGCTGTAGTCAGAGTGATAAATATTTTATTGACATTTATTAAAAGTGTCAGCAGCTGTTTTGGAGGATACACTTCAAAGAGAAACAGTTGCTGATTCTTTCTTCCTCATTAGTCCATCAGCTGTACGCTAATCAAGGGAGGAAGGGAACATAAAAAACTACAACCTCATTGAAATAAGGCATGGAGGTAAAGAGTTTCAAACAAATCAGTAGTAAAACCATATTTGACTTCTAAGGGACCCATCTGGTACCTGTAAGAAATGCAAAATTCCTTTCCTGAGTTTTCTTCTGAGATGGTGAATGGTTTGTTGCAATGGAGCCAATTCCAGAGAAGATCATGCTCCATGCTCTTCCCTAGGAATTACCTAAGACTTGTATGCAACATTAGATCGTGCTGTCTGCACTGGCTGCTTGTTCCTCCAGAGTAAAGCAGAGGGTCAGAACCTGAGAAACAGAGCAGTAAGTGGGGCAAGGCTGGCGCCTGGACCTGGGCCTGCTCATAGGCACAATGTGCCACCACAATATTTCTAGTAATGGGTAATGCTTAATTAGCTTTTGTTCATGTTAGTATTTGCACTTGCATATGGCTTTTCTGTCCTCCATGGACTCTTATCCTGCTGCTGTCAGGCCATGTGAAGCAGAACATGGGTTTGCACAGTGTTATCCCCTCACCTTCTTCCAAGGGGTGGTGGGGGAAAGTCCCTGTGTGACTGCAGTGCACTGCCCTGTTCTCACAGGGATGTTTGCCATGGGGATTTCATGGTGAGCGCGTCTTGCCTCACTACACAGATTATACAGCCCTGTAAGGAAAAGGGGAAAAGCAACAGAGAAATGGCCTGTGCATGGAGCAGTTAGGCAGGAGGTGGTGGTCATTGTCATGGCCATTCATTCTGCTTTGGACCAGGCTCTCAGAATGTTTCTCACCTGGAGACCACATCTACTCTTGCAGTAGAGCTGCTTTATCTTTGCTGTGCCAGTGTGTGAGCTGCAGTCTTGTAACACTGAGCCTGCTTCTTGCCTGTTTATTTCCTTAGGAGCAGGACACAGGTTATGAAAAGGACATACAGAAAATAGAGGCTTAAGTTGGTGCCACAGGTACAAATGAGAATCTTTGCCTGTTGCCAGCCTTAAATTGTTGGGAGAAATCAGTTGCTGTTAGAAAGACCAATTTGTAAAAAGATGTTTTCTGCCTTACCTAGACAAATCTTTATTTTTGCAGCTTCATCGCCACAAGAATAATTTTTCAGTGCTGTCCTTATTTTTCTCCCAGCCCAATTGTCAAGTGCCAAAATTAACATTTTTTTCACTTTGAAAAGTATACAAACTTTTGGAACTGGAGTGGAAAATGAGTGTCTCTGATCCCTGCCATCTCCTTGCATCCTCTCTGCCACTGGCTGTGCCAGAGGAGCCCCGGTTTGTGCTTTCCTTTGCCTGTGATGTGCTCCCAGCTCCAGCCTAGGGTGTGCCTACCCAGTCCTTTCCATTTCTTATAAACAGATTTAATTCTTATATAACTTGGTAAGTCAGGACTTTTCATTTCTATTTAAACTTTCAGACACTCACACAAACAAAAATTAAACACGATAATCATTCTCAATTTCCATTTTTAGGTATAGTGGTCATGTACCTTGTAGATCAGTGAAAGAGAGTAGGGTTTCCAGCAAGCAGTACAAATAAAATTTAAAAGCCTAAGTCCTATTAGTGCAATTGGTGTGGCTGGCTTTCTCCACACTGAAAACATCTATTGCGTTCATCTCAGATTCACTTAATTTTTGCTTACAACTGAATTTTTCTCATTGATCAAACTCTAGTTCTGCCCACCACAGTGCAATGCTGGCTGTTACCAGGCATCTCCAAGAGGATGATTCCTTCAAAAGGAAGGTTCACTTCCAGGAAATCCAAGCCTGTGTTTAGATATATTGAAGCAATTTTACTGGCAGCTGTAAAATGCTCTGGTTTAAAATTCCAGTATGAAATTCTCTGCTGTTAAAATCATTCAGCAAATGAATGTGAAGTCTTTTTATATGCTCCCTGTGTTGCTTTGAATTTGCAAGTGCTCAGTTTTTTTCAACTGTGAAAGACATTTCTTAGCAGCTAAGAGGAAGTAATGATATTGCAAGTTTCTATTTCTTAATGCCAGTGTGGCCGAAGTGCCCCTTGGCTTTGTCTGTGTCTCATGTCAGGATTGTTCTGTGTAGTTGTTTTGAAGATGCTGGTCTGGTTTATCTTCTGCCCTAAGGGACTGGTCTTTAACTTCTCTATGGAAAGTGAAAATCCTGTTTTTGGTGTGACTGACAAATGCAATCATATCTTGCTAGTCACACTGATGTAGGCTTTCAAGGGGTTTGGCAGGGAGGATTGATTTAGTGCAGCGTCTGTGGAAGTTTTTTTGCAACAGGTATAGATTTTTGCAGGAGTCCAGGTGTTCCCGTAGCTTAAAATCAGGGATGAATTCCTGCTCATCCTTATCCCTACGCTATTCTATCTACAGAAGGATTATTTGTTCTTTCAAGGGCAGCCACACATTAAAAGAAAGTACTTGATCTCGAATAGACCTTCTGCAATGGAAACCAAAATAATCGTCATGGCACTGCTGCCAAGGCCTCACTAACTTTCCAAGGCATTATGGTAGTCATGCACTGGAACCACTTTCTTAGGGAAAGCTTGTTTTGGCCAAAGAGAGCGTGCATGACAGCAAGAAAAATAGCAGCCTGTGTCATTTAATTCTCCCGTATGACTTTGTTTTGTATCTCACTATGTCTTTATTGACTTATCTGGATAGCAATTATGTCATGTGCCAGAATGGTATTGTGTACATAAGAATCACTCTCAAATACAATTCAAAGCCCACAGACTTGTTCCAAAGATCTGAGCACGTTACTGAATACATTAACGCAATCAAATTGCAAAATGCGTTAACAAATCTGTAGTTTCTTTTAACTTTAAGCCCTCTAGGACTGTGAAAATCTGTAACAGTGAAATAGTTGTGATAGTATTCCCATCCACGTCTTAGCAAAGTCTAAGGAACAGCATAACCCGAAAGAAGCAGTGCGTACACTAATGTACCATAACTATTAAAAAGAGAAAGGGAAACTAACAATAATTGAGAGGCCAGAAAGAAAATTCATTGGTCAGAGCAGAATAATTGTTCATCTAGTATCAGTCTGCCAGGATGGGAAAAGCTCTAAACCTAAATCCACATAATTCTCTCAGATCTCATCTACAAATTCACATTAGTCATGAATTCCAAATACACTGATTAAAAAAGTACATATCTAAGCTAAGTAGGCTAAAACAGAAAAAAAAAATAGTGGAAAGACCATCTACTGGTATTTGTGATGACATGGTTTCTGTACCAAGCAACCAAAACAAAACAGGTAAAAAAAAGTGAAACCAGCAAAATCTGTGTCTTGTATGTGTCTCTTAATTACTAGCAGACATTTTTTCACATGGTTCTTTAGAGAACAGATGGTATCCCTGTTATTTGTAAATTGGTTGCAGTATTGCAGAAATGAACTCTGTAAGTTATTATCTTTTAAGCTACACTCTTCCTTTGCATCAGATTTGTACATTGCAATGTCCATAGCCAGCCATTTTCTGATTTTATTTATTTTTAAATGGATTCTTTTGTTTTCTTTAGCTTTGGTTTGTTTTTTTATGTTTTTATTTTTCTAAAGTCGAAATGCTTGTTCAAAGGATCAGTGTCCTGCCAGGACTGGTGATATATATAATGAAAGTGAGCTTGAAAGTGAAATTGAAAGTTTAGTCTTCAATCTTGTTTTTCCCCAGCAAGAGTCAGAAATTCCTCTTCATATTTATACTGAAAACAAAAAGGGAATATTTTTAGAAACATTTTTTGTAAAAAAATTATTACATGGCCAGTGTGACAGACTAAATTATATTATTTTTAAATAAGGAATAATGTTCTAATACATACTGGTACATAAGGGAAACTATAATGGCACTTCCTGGAAATCCAGGAAGTATTTCTGCCCATATAGCTTTATTTTTTTTTTTTTTTCATATACAGACCTTTTTTTCCCCTCAACTTCTTCACTAAATACATAAAAGAAAAATATGACACTATGATAGGTGTCAATCTGAAATACATAAACTTCAAAAAAAAAAAAAAAATCAGGGCCTCCCAGTATCACTAAAAAAAAGTAACACAAAAAGAACCTGTTTAGAAAAGGAGGCGTTTTTGAAAGCAATTACACTAGGTTGGTTTAAGAGCTTTGGTAGAGGCCAGTATTCTCCCTATGGAAATAGTACTGATAATCTTGAAAAGATTGACAAGGTGATGCTTCTTGCAGTGAGAAGCTTGATCTACTTACCTTATTAATGTAAAAGCAAATGGTGAGACTTTGTGTTTCAGAGAAATCCTGGTGAAAATATTTATTTTAGAAGAGAGCCACCTAATTTAGCAGAAAGACAGAAAGGGTCCTAATGACTGAAGGCTTCAATCTAATATATTTGGACTTGAAATGCGACTTGATTTTAAAACCATTAGAATAGAAGAGAAAAAAAGAATATCTTGCACAGGTATTTGGCAGATTCCCCTTCATGCATCTGGAGTGGTTCGACTTTCTTTCTGAATGCTGTAGGCATTCAGCTAACTGGAGGCATTAGGCTTGATCCAGAGATGGAGATGTGTGTCTGCACACTGAGCTAACCCTGCTCCTCTGCCCGTTTCTCCCAGCATCCAGAACATCCTGGGCCTGCACACCTTTTTTAGTTTGAAATCTTACAGAGAATTTTGGGTCAGGGTAAGTCAAGTACTGAGGTTAAAGTTCTCTTTGTTTTAAGGACAGCATGAAGGCAAACCATGCTGAAACTTGGTGATAGATGCAAACTACCCACTGAAAAGTAGTCCAGAACAGCTTTTTAACTTGAGTGACCAGTTCTGGATCTACTTGAGTGTGAATTTGAGCAGATTATATTCAGCCAAAAAAATGGAGAGAGAGCATCTGCATGGTGAGTGATCCCTGTGGGGTGATGTCTGGATCCTCACCTCTTGTTGCAGCCCTCCAGAGCAAGTGCCCCCTGCCTTGTTCTGCCTGTGGGGAGCACTGAGGGCATTAGCTCCATGGGGACACCACAGGTGCATGGTCCCGTTTCATGCAGGGCACCTGCAGGGTTGTGCAGTGTCCTGTCCCAGGGCTGAGCAAGGGATGCCATTGCAGGTGAGGGGTGGCTGAGCCTGCCCTGCCATCCTGCCACCAGCCTGCCTCTCCCAGACTGCTGAATGGGGCAGGAGGGCCCAGCTCACACAGCACCTGAGAAGGTATTTGCTTGTGCAACCCCCTCCTTTGCTTTTTTCTTCTTTTGCCTATCAACACCAAAGCTACACTTTTGCCTGAGAAGGTGATTTGTGACGTTTTTTATTCTCTTTAGCATCTTCAAATACTGTGAAGGAATACATATACTAAATGTTAGAGAATACCGCTGAATGACTGAATGAAAGACGGCACTGTTATCATTTTAATTGCATTTTGTTCAGGCAGCATCAAATGCTCTTTTGTTCCTCATTCATGCATAAGGGGTATTTTGCTGTTGTGTGTGTGCAGGGCACTCAGTTGTAAGCGTTGCTGTAGAAACTTGCATGAAACATGACGAAGGGATGGCTCTATGGAGAGAGAAAAGCTTGGAAATGTGTGCTTTTGTCTTGCAAGCACATTGCAAATTCAACTCTTAAGGTGAATTTCTGCCTTAATCAGGAGCTAGGTTGGGTTTTTTATTTCCTTCAGTAGAGTTTTTCCTTGTACTTTTATAGCACTAACTGCAGGAAAAGTTCCCCCTCCTGGAATCATGAGAAGTGACGTCAAAAATTACTCTGGTCTATAATTCTTTGAAGTAATGGCAGGTATTTTGGAGTTATTTAGTTGTTTCCTATGTCAATAAAAGGGGTGGTGGGATAACTGCACCTAGATATTACCAAGTACTGAAAATGCCAAGAAGTTCTGAGTATGAATGAAATGTGACAGTCACCCAAACCAGTTTGATTTACATTTCACTCAAGTACATGGCAACTGCCAACTGCAATGGTCCTGGATGGTTGCCATCATAAACCAAAGTACAATACCTATTACTTGAAAGTGTAAATCCATATATTCACTGGCTGTCACAGCAATTTAATGCAGCCAAATTAACCTAAAAATTATCATCTTCCTACATGGCCTGGGAGGGTCTCTATACAGCCATTTTATGCTGTCCATCCTCTTCCCACGCAGTGAACTGGGAGAGAATGCCATTCTCTGAGGCTGCTAATCCCACACCAGCCATAAATGCAGAAATAGTTTTGGGTTAAAAGGTAGTATCAAGATGAAAATTTTTATTCTGAAATCAGGCTGGAAGCAATAGGGAGGAAAGTCTCAAAGAAATCAGTAATTGAATTAAGAAAACTATAGTAAGAGGAAAGAAGTATGTATCTTGGTTCTGATTTATTTTCACCACATCCCCTTCAGTCACAGAAAAATGTAATGTTCCAGTTTGTTCTGCTAATATTGTCAAGATCATTAATTTACCCCTTTTAACTTATTACAAGGCCATCATGCAGTGGATTTTTAATTAAAAAATAAAAAGCAAGACAGCCTTTTTTATTTGGACCACTCTGTTTGCATTTCATTTTTATGGATTCCTTGTTGAGCCCTTAGTTGCATGTCACTTACAACCTCTGCATCTACCCTTTAGCGTGGTTTGAAATGATAGAGTAGGACTGTCTCATTCAAATTCAGCATTCTTTTCTATCTAAAAATTCCCACACACCTTTTTTTTGCAATCCAGTTATACAGGAGCAGAGAAACAATGCTTGCAACAACAGAGGGAGCATTCATGAAAAAATGAAACTAGGCACTGATTGCCAGAGATAGAGCCCACAACAAGCCACTTTAAGTTATATGGTTCTCACTGATTTAACTCCCAAAGGAGGAAAGAACTCCCAATTAAACTGCATGAAATTGGAGGTTCTGTGTCGTATGTGGTCTCAGAGTTACGTAGCAACATTTACCTCCCTGCTGAGTTTTCACTTCCAAGCAGTTTAGCTGTGCGTGTGTGTCTAGTTTATTGCTTATTTTATTTTTTTCTTGCCTGTTTTTCTTTCCCCAGCCCTATTCCCCAGGATGTTATTTCTGGTAGCGGGATGCAGGGTTTGTATGAATGACTCCACAGGGGTTCTCCTGCTCTGTATTCTGCAGGGGTTCTCCTTGAAACCCCTTAAAGCCTGCTGGCAGCAAGCAGACCCAGCTGACATGTGACCTCAGGACAGCTTTCCTCCGGCGCTGCACAACACCCTCTGGAATATTGTTACTAATTCTTGTTTGTTAAACCCTGACGCTGTGCCAGACAGAAATACCAAGCCAGTCACGGTTTCAGAGAGCCGTAGTCCAGAGAGACATAAAAGAATAAATGCATGGGGAGGCTGAAGAGGCAAAGGAAATTCATATGTAGGTGTGACGTGATTGTTTACTGCATAAAATGCTGTCGGGGTCCCCTGACCACAAAATCAAACTTCCAAACAGATTTATTGCAGGTGACTTGCAGTAGGTTTAGCAGCAGTGCATTTGTACTTGAATAAAGATGTTAATGATCCAGAGGAAGATGCTGGATGAGAAAGAGCTTAACAGCAATAAGACCACACTTTGATGAGCTGGCAAATGCTCGCCTAATAAGTTCAAATCAACTGACTACAATAGCACAGTTTTCATCTTGTTTAAATGATGGTGACCTACCTGTGTCTACTGGGGCTACTTTTATTTACATGACACCACAAGCTGATATCTTGGGATTTTACAAACCTTTTATTTTGAATTTTAATAAGCCAGCATTACCTTACTTCCTTTCAGAAATGACAGTGAACACTGTTTATAAGCCTGCAATATATATTTATTGCTTTCCATGCAAACTATTTACAGGTACCTATATAATGAGCACTATTAATCCTCTATAAAAATAGAAGTGTTTGCCACATTTTCTTGTAAATAATTTATCCTGTCCAGTTGTCTACTCGCTCTACATCTGCTCTGTTTATATGCTTCCTACTCCCATTTTCAGGGAGTTTCTCACTGCCTTGCAGAAATGTGCTAAGTAGCTTGACAAATGTTTGTCATATGCAGTTCATTCTTTTTCTCCCTTCTCCAGGTGGGAGATTGTTTATCCAACAGTGCTGTACTTTTAAGATGGTTTTGTAAATTATGTGTGCAATCACATATATGCTATAAAATATTGTGTTAACAAAATCAACGAGTGTCTGCAGCACTTAGAAAAGAACAAGGCAGTGAGGTTTTTGCTCCCACAGAAAATTGTTCTGGTCTGAAAATTTTCTTCTGCACAGCTGAGCTTTATTCAGTTGTGATAAACTCTTCTTCTGTCTGCAGCTATAGCAGCCTTGTTATAGAAGGAGATCATTAGATTTCTTGGCTGAAAGAAATAGCACAGGGAAGCTGAGATGGCATTTTAAAGTTTGTCACTGTAAAAGCAAAGATCACTATCACTCTTGGCTTAGAGTTCCTTGCCAGTTGATTGCTTCAATTGCTCCATCATAGGCCAGCTGGCAAGAAACAAAGTCAGGTCACCATTTGGGAAGAAAAGAAGACATCAATATATGTGACTTTTTTATCTATCCCTAATCATGGCAAATACCTAAACATGATTCATTCATTCTTTCATTACTTCGAAGTTCCATATGTGCTTAGGAGATTATTATTTGTGAAAGTATCACTTCTGTTTTCCTAATATTGAGAATATTTGTTTGATGTATATAAGGTTGGTAGTTTTATGTCCCATTCTTCATGGGACATAAAAAACATCTTTAGGAAAGCTGCAAAATTCCAATTCTATATTATCAAAATTTCTGTCATTTCTCTCATACTCTTGGTAAACTCTCTGTGATTTTTTTTTTTCCTGTGCTGCAAGAAGTGCTGATTTTAATCATTGTAGCATTTTTTCCCCATGGTTGTTCATTATGAAGGCATTCACGACCCTGTGAAGTAAAAGAAAGGAAAACAGTCAGTTTACATTAACAAGAAGACGAGAATTTACATTAACTCATTTCTACATTAGAATTTTTTCAGTAATTTTTACATTTGTTTGAGAGATTACCTTTTAATCTGTAGGGCAGGGACCGCAGTAAGTCTGTTACACTTGATGCCAGTAGTTCATGCAGAATGAATAGACTGTGATGGATTGCTTTGTTTCAACAATTGAAGTAAACAGATGGAAATTTTTACCTTGAGACCTAATAAGAGATGATGAATGAGTACTTCTGTGGAAATGGAAGTAAGGTGTACTTTCCTAGAGCATAGCAAAGTGCTGAGTGATCCCTGGAAAGATGATGAAAAGCAGGCAAGCAACTCCATGGAAATACACATTTTTCCAAGCAGAGAAAGTGAGGCACTCAGTGAAGCAGGACTTCGCAGAATCCTAGAATATCCTTAGTTGGAAGAGACCCACAAGGATCATCAAGTGCATTGGTCTACAAAGTGATCACAACTGGGCTAAAAGAAATCTCTCTTTAATCCCAGCTTTTCTCTTTTACTCTCTTTGTAAAACTGAAAAGAGAGAAGCTCTTTCAAATTTCAAACTTAGTTTAGATAGATGTGGTGGCATTCTTAGGCTTAACAGATTTTTCTCTTTTGTGTGGAAATTATTATCTAAAATGCAGTTTCAGGCATTTAATTTCTTCTAGTTCCAAGATGGGTCACCATGACATTTTAATTTTAAGCTCTGATATATTGCAGGTCTCATATCCATTGAATTATTTGATAGATTTGGGGTCTGGCTCAGGTTTGGCAAATTGTTCCCAATTATAGCCTCACCACCACCAAACAAGACAGCCAGCATGGTCAGGCCTGCTCCTTGCTAAGGGCACCTGACCATCTTTTTCTGCTATTCAGAGCTGAGCCTTTTATCCCCGTGCTGGAGGCCTGTTAATAGAGGTTGCAAGAATTTGCACACATTCAATACTCCCACTACAGATGCTATTAAATTAACTTAAATAAGCACTTGCTAATGAGAGCTAGAAGTAAAACACAGAGAAAAACACCAAATTGCTTGGAGTGATGTAAAAGGCTTAGTGCATCCCTACAATGTCCCAGTATAGATGGAATTTACTCAGTTAAATCAATAGCCTGCAGTCTATGTTTACAAAAATGGCAATCTCCATTTAATGAATCAAATTGTCTTTGTTTTACTCAGCAACAGTCAGACACACCGTGCACAATGAAATTGCTTCTTTAGAGTTGTCTCTGTCTTTTTTCCTTCCTTCTACTCCCAGCACCTTTTCTTATTTCCCGGTAAATTCAATGAAAGGAATTCTGACTCCTTGCAGCATATGCTCAGTAAAAACAGTGAGGCTCTCAGTCCCTCTTGGAATGCACTGCAAACTGAAAAAACACAACTTTCACTTCTCCCCTTTGCGTGCTTCACTCCTAAACACAGTAAAAAAAAACCTACTGGTGGATAGACTGCTTTCATTTGCACACATGACATTTGTAACAGTATTTTAAGCAGATGTATTCAGCATGAAGCCCCCTCAATTAATGTATCTGAAATCACCAGCTTTATTGCAGCATTCAGAAACGTAAAAATGTAATAATTTGATGATATAGCTGTAACTTCATGAGTGGTTTAGACATGTACACATGCCTGCCTCCTGAAAGTCAAACCTGGGGCACTTTCAAGTGTTTATAATGATCCGTCCTGCATCTTTTTTCTCTGTTGTTGAATCCAAGGGTGCTGGATTTTTCTAAATCAGTTTTTTTACAACCAGTTTTAAGCCTGTAGAGTTAATGAAAATGGAATTTGTCTGAACTGTTTTGCTGAATAAAAAGAGGTAGATGGGAGAGATAGGCCCAAAGAAGGCTTGCTATTTAGCATCATCTGTACTCCATCTCAGGATGCTCAGCTGACTTGGTGCTGTGGTGGATCTCCAGAAATGTAGTTTTTGTACAGGTTCAACCAAAGTCAAAAATCAAGAGACTAGTATGATGGATCAGGAGCATAGGTAGTGATTTCTTTGATCCTTCCAGTAACAAGGAATAATATTAATAGGAATAGTCACATCCATCAAATCAGTGCATGGCTCTGAGGTTAGTGTAATCAAATAAAATTTAGGGTTTTGGCCATGGGATGATCTACTCAGCATCTTGTCTACTGACACCTGATGGGATGTAGCAATCTCAGAAGGAAAAAGAGCTCTAGCACAGGA
>VWYO01006343.1:3722-13917 GCA_013400275.1 Rhadina sibilatrix | reverse complement strand
TTTCAGTGTCCACAAATGGAAAGGTACTGTTCCCACAGTCATGGTCCTCTGATTCAGATCTTGGGCTGCCCAGTCACCCATCAGTATTAATAAGGACTAGGGGGTGGGGGAAGCACTGAATACCTCCACTTTTTCTCCACCCCTATTAGTCAGATGACCATCTTCAACAAGTATCAGTCCAATGTTTTCTTTAGACCTCCTCTTGCTATTAATGTACTTAAAGATAGACATGGACATACTAGAGAGTTCAGCAACAGACCAAAAAGATAATCAAGGGACTGGAGCATGAGGAAAAACTGAGAGAGATGGGGCCATTCAGGCTGGAGAAGAGAAAGCTCTGGGGAGATCTTGCTAATGCATGTAAATACCTAAAGGGAGAGTGAAAAGAGGAGAGACAGGCTCTTTTCAGTGTTGCTCAGTGACAGGACATGTGGCGATGGGCACAGACTGAGACATGGGAGCTTCCACCTGTGTAATAATGCACCCCCCACTCCCAAGTGGACATTTCTCTATAAGGAAAGGGTTTCAGTTTACCTTTGGACATTTTAGGAAATTTAACCAGAAAGTTCTGTGTTTTTCTCTTTGTAATTGGCTCAGTGCCAGGAGAAGAGCACCTGTTGAACCTTGTCACTGTTTGTCAAAATCTATACCTCTTTCTATTTGCAGTTTGCCAATAGATCCATCCTCGATCACTAAGTAGAAAAGGTGAAAGAACAAAGGGTCTGGAGGCATTCTCACTGTGTTGTAGCAGGTGTGGGATCTGTCCCTACATTGTGCGTGGCTTTAATCTTTGTTGTTTTGTATTATTTTCTTTATTTTATTAAACCTTTTTGATTTATCCAGACACATCCGACCATGCTGTCTCGCTAATTATTATTAAGCCATTACTCTGAACAGGGCTGGACCCTCAGGGGATATATTGGAGAAATCCAATACACCTGAACATCAGGAAAGACTTTTTTTACTGTAAGGGTAACCTAGAAATGGAACAGTTTTGCCAGGGAGATTATGGAACTGCTATTCTTGGAGATTTTCAAAAGCCATCTAGTCATGGTCCAGTGCAGCAGGGTCTAGGTGATCCTGCCTGAGCAGGGGGATTGGACAAGATGACCTCCAGAGGTCATAGAATGGTTTGGGTTGGGAGGGACCTTAAAGATCATCCAGTTTCAACCCTCCTGCCATGGGCAGGGACACCTTCCACTAGGCCAGATTGCTCAGCCTCATCCAACCTGGCCTTGAACACTTCCAGGGGTGGGACACCCAAATCTTCTCTTAGGTCCCTTCCAACCGTAAACATGTTGTGATTCTATAAATGGATCAAGCTCCCTCATGACCCAAGGAGAGTAATAAATGCAATTCCTTAGGGTTTTGATCCATGTTACTGGAACCTCTTAAATTATCATTGAAAGTAATGTTAACTTGTTTTTCTTCCCAATGAAACAGACTTCAAATACTCCTATAATTATCTGCTTTATCTCACTTGAAGAGACAACACAAAACTTCCTACTTGTTAATTCATTAACAAAGGCATTGAATGCATGTTTACTCAATAAAATGCATCTGAAAGCATAATAGAAGCTGAAACATACAATTTCTGTAAAGGCCACTGAACAAAATTATCATATGATGTAGGTAATTTCAAAATAAAGAATTAAAACTGCAGTGCAGTTAGAACAGATAAGTAAGTGTAAACAAAACATAACCAGGCATTCAAAACATCATGCACATTATGAAATAGCCATAACCACTTTTAGTCCTTTTTGGGCATTTCATTAGTACAAGGTGAATGTTTCAGATTGACAACACAATAAATTTAAGTAAGATGTCACAGAACTACCTTATCAACTTCTCTCTGTGTTGCTCCGTCCTTTTTCAAACGTTCTTGTTCGACAAACTTTGCAATGTAGTTTTCCTTTGATTTCTGTAAGGCCTGGGTGATACTTTGAATATTTTGCACTGCTTCTAATGTTCCTGAAACTTCTTCTTTAGTCTGCCAAATATCACATACTTGTCAAAAACAAACCATTTTAACATTAACAAGTCATTGGTCATGCATAAGAAAAATAATTTATAACCTTTTTATAAGTTTTGATTTGTTCATCTCCATACTTATGAACTTCTTTTATTAGCTCTTGTAATCTCCGCATGAGGTCCAAGTGACAGCTTGCCAGTTTTTCTGTTGAAGTTTTGAAAACATCCCAAACTGGTGCAAATGTCCTAGATTGAGGGGACAAAAAAATAATAATGCTCATCTGGATTTATACTAACATCTGGACATGTACTAACCAGGAGGGACTGGTTGAAGATGTGAAAGTTGGTGGCAGCCTTGGCTGTAGCAACCATGAGATGGTGGAACTCAGGATCCTGTGTGAAGGAAGGAAAGCAGTAAGCAAGACTAGAACCCTGAACTTCTGGAGAACTAGCCTCCACCTCTTCAGGGACCTGCTTCAAGGAATTGCACGGGATAGGACTAGAGAAGAAGGGAGTCCAAGAGAACTGGTCAATATTTAAGTACCACTTCCTCCAAGCTTGAGTGCAGTGTATCCCCCATGAGCAAGAAGTCAGGCAAAAGGGGCAGGAGACCTGCATGGATAAGCAGGGAACTTCTAGCAAATCTCACATGGAAGAAAGAACTTTATGGGATGTGGAAAAAGGGACAGGCCACATGGAAGGACTATAGGAACATCATCAGGGTATGCAGGGATGCAATGAAGAAGGCCAATGCCCACTTGGAATTGAGTCTAGGAAGGGATATCAACAACAACAAGAGCTTCTACAAGAACATCAGCAGAAAAAGAAGATTAGGGAAAATGTGAGTGCTGCTGAATTAGATGGGTGTCCTGGCAATGGAAGACACAGAGAAGGCAGAATTACTGAATGCCTCTTTGCCTCAGTCTTTACTGCTGAGAATGGCCCTCAGGGATTCCAGACCTTGGAGGTAAAAGAAGGCTGGAAAAAGGAAGACTTCCCCCTGGTCGTAGAGGGTTGGGTTAGAGATCAGCTAAACAGGCTTAACAGCCATAAATCTATGGGCCTTGATAGGGTGAACCCATGGCTGCTGAGGGAGCTGGCAGATGTTGTTGCTCTGCCACTCTCCATCATCTTTGAAAAATCATGGAGAATGGAAGAGGTGGCCAGTGACTGGAGGAAGCCCAATGTTACTTCCCTTTTCAAAAAGGGCAAGAAGGAGGACCCAGGAAACTACTGGCCAGTCAGCCTCACCTCCATCCCTAGACAGGTGATAGAACAGATTATTCTGGAGGTCATCTCCAAGCATGTAGAAGAAAAGAAAACCATCAGAAGTAGTCAGCATGGATTCACTGAGGGGAAATCATGCTTGACCAATCTGGCAGCCTTCTATGATGACATGGCAGAATGGGTTGATGAGGGGAGAGCAGATGTTGTCTACCTTGACTTCAGCAAGGCTTTTGACACTGTTTCCCATAACATCCTTGTAATTTAGATGAATGGACAGTGAGGTGGATCAAGAATTGGCTGAATGGCAGAGCTCAGAGGGTTGTGATCAGCAGAGTAGAACCCAGTTGGAGGCCTGTAGTCAGTGGCATTCCCCAAGGATCAATACTAGGTCCAGTCTTATTCAATTTGTTTATCAATGACCTGGATAAAGGGACAGAATGTACCCTCAGCAAGTTTGCTGATGATACTAAACTGAGAGGAGTGGCTGATACACCTGAAGGCTGTGCTGCCATTCAGCAAGACCTTGATAGACTCAAGAGTTGGATGGAGAGAAACCTAATGATGTTCAACNCAGTGACAGGACAAGGAGCAATGCCCACAAACTAAAACACAAGAAGTTCTACCTCAACATGAGGAAGAACTTCTTTCCACTGAGAGTGGCAGAGCACTGGAACAAGCTGCCCAGGGAAGTTGTGGAGTCTCCCTCTCTCAAGACATTGAAAATCCACCTGGATGCATTCCTGTGTAATCTGCTCTAGGTGATCCTGCCTTAGCAGGAGGGTTGGATGAGATGATCTCCAGAGGTCCTTTCCAACCCTAATTATTCTGTGGGTTTTTTTCTTTGTTGGTTATATTTTTTTCAAAATTGTGGAAAGTGTAACTGATATGTCTACAGAATTTCAGCTCTGTTCCTAAAACTGAAGCAAACAAAAAACCCAGCAACTGCTATAAATGTTATTTAATGTTTTGAATGTACTTGGCATCTTACTTAATTTTTCAGTGTTATATGTTTTACCCATGTTGACTCCATTGAGTAAAATGCAGCAAAATTAACTTATTCTTCTCCATCAGCAACACAATAATGACAAATTAGATTCCTAAAGATGATACAAGAGCAGCTCAAAAAATTTAACATGTACAGGTATTTTTATGTTCATACTTGAATAGTGAAAAGAACCCAAAAGTTACTTGGCTAATTAAGTTTTCAGTTATCTTACATCATTATGGCCACAGGGTTAACCATATGGTAAAGGAAGGTGAGGGACAGGTCATTCTTCAGATTCAGATTTCTATACTGCATGGACTTCTCCAGCTAAAGATACACTTCTACTTCAATTTCCAGGCCAGTGTTGCTGAAAAATCAATACCATATATAGCCTTTAAAGCACTGATGTTATAACTAATATGAAGATACAGAACCTTTGAAGAGCAGCAACAACTAGTATCAGATTATCCAGTGAAGAAAGCTCTCACATTTCTAGCTGTGATTACTACAAATAAAAATTGTCTTTAGCCTCATGTAAGAAGTCTAAGCCGTTGGCATAATATTTCTAATTTTTAAAAAAACATTAACATTTAAATTTTTTTTTAAAAATCCTGTGTATAAAATTTTAATTAAGCTATGGAATAAATCTATTGAAAACTCTCATTCTTAACATGTCCAAGGACAGAGAAAACACTTGGAAAAGTGGAAATAATAAAATTTAAAAATTCACTGCCAATTTTGCAGAGCATATGTTCTTTCTTCAAATTAATTACCATAGGCTTGTGAACACAGAATAGACAATCACATTCTTTATTATGTCTGAAAAAACCTCAACCTTAAACACAGAGGAACAGGCAACTCCTCCATGGTGTTGGGCTTTTTGGTTTGGGTTGTTTTGGTTTTGGTTTTTTGTTTTTTTTTAACTGTGAATAAAGAACTATACAGTCTTGTTTTTCATAGCTTCAAGATATTTTGCATAGCTGTACAGTAACTGAAAAACTAAGAATCATGAAAGGTAGAAAAGTTATGCTACCTTGAACATCATCAATAAAATAGAATCAAACTTGATGCTTAACATGTTAAACTATTTCCCTCTTCTACACACTTACCCAAGTTGTGTGTAATTGTTCACTGATTTGGCTAGTTTTGTCATTGATCTTGAATATGCCTCCTCTATCGCAGCCCTGTCAAAGAAAGCAATCAAAAGTAGAACTGAAATTTTGAAGATATTTAAAGAAAAATGAATAGGCACTCTAAAGATGCAAAGCATAGGATTTTTTACTTTAGCTGAAAATTACTCCACTCAACAACTATATGCAAAACCACAGAAGTATATTTTTCAAAAGTTATCTAAGAACACTGGTAGAAGGTTGCAGGGAACAGAAACAAATAAAATCTAAGGGCTTCTGCTGCCTTTCACAACCAATGAGGAAACTAAACTCCAAATAAGGTACTCCCTTTCCCCCAACCCCTCAGACAATGAAAAAACAATAGGGAGAGATTATAAATGAAAATAACAATTTACTAAAATCACAAATAACAACAATGGCATCAATACTAAAAAATACATAAAAAGAAGGTGCCTTACCCACAAAAAGGAATTTACCACCGGGAACAAAGAAAAACACTCCCCATGATACTGAAACAGGCCAGAGAGAAACTTTCTAACAGTTTTGAGTATTAGAAGGCAGGCATTCTTTATTGCCGTGCTGGTTACTCAGAGGATCATTCCCCTAATTGAGTGCCCCAGGCATCGGGTAAATGGAGTCTTTATTATACACACTGATTACATATTCATTAGCTATCCCCACTTACTTGATGTATATGTATTACTTTATTTTACATTGTTGCACCTCTTAGTCCTTATATGGTTCTTTGGGTTCTGTCTTCAATGTCTGGTGTCCTTTTTAGGTGGCTGTTCCTAAACTCCCGCTTTTGAGTAAGAGCAATATTGTTGTTTTGCATAACTTCTGTCTGCCTAAGTTGCATCCTTTACCTATTTCTCCAAGGCTATGCTGTTCTGTTCTACTGTCCTTATCACCCAAAGACAGCACCTGACATGATCTCCAAACAAAGGAAAAATGGCAACCAATCCTGTAGAGGTGGCAGCTGCAGTGTTGGTTTGTGGCTGAGGCTACAGCTTGGCTCCACTCAGCTTGTCTGGGCTTTGTTGTGGCTTGGGCTTCATGCAACTTGGCTGGGCTCCACCATGCGCCACTACCACTTTTTTTTATCGGAGTGGCATCTTGGGATCACCATCGCTGTCCTCCAGCAGCAAACCACAAAAGCCATAGCTCAGAGGAATGGGAAAGGGACTGCCAGTGGCAAAGAGAGGCTAGATCTGCTGGGCTGTCCCCAGTACCTTCTCCCTGGAGAGAGCCAGGCAAGATAGCCCCTTTCCAGCTTCTGGCCTTCAGCCTTTCCTGATGAAACCACACCTCCCAGCAGTGACGTAGGTGGTATCAACATCAAAGCTCTATCCCCTGGCTTTGAAGCCATAACATTATCCACCACTTATTCTATACCATCTACATCATGCCCAGATTTATACCTTTCAACTATATACATACATATATATATATATACACACATACATAACTATGCACAGGCACAGGTATGATTTCAGTAGTCACTGATCATCCCCCCAAGATGTTTGTAGAGTTCATTTAGTTCATGGATGGTATAACTGGAGCAGTCCATATTCATTGTCCATAGTATTTACAACATACAGTGGCAGTCATACAGAAACCAGAATTACATATGCAATTCAACATTACAGGCTGTTCCCACAAAAAGTCAAATCACCCTGAGGTACACGTTTCACTGTCCCTCTGCATTACCCACTAAGTGCACCCAGGTCCTTGAGCAAAAACAATCCCATAGATGGGTTTGCCTTTGCTTGAGGCAGGACTAATCCAAACTGTCTTTCCTAACACATTCCTTAGATGTACCATGGGGATGTTATCTCCTTCTACAGTATGTAAGGGTCCTTACTTGGCAGGGTCAGCTTGATTGGTAGAGCCTCCAGTGTTAACTATCCAGGTGGACTTTGCTAAATGTAAATCCCAGTGTTTGGAGGTCCCACCACCCATTGCTTTCAATGTGGTTTTTAACAGTCCATTACATTGCTGAATTTTTCCAGAGGATGGTGCATGATATGGAATATGATTAACCCACTCAGTGCCATGTTCTTTGGCCCAGGTGTCTATGAGGCTATTTTTGAAATGAGTCCCACTGTCCTACTCAATTCTTGCAGGGCTGCCATGTCACCACAGGACTTGCTTTTCAGGGCCAAGGATGGTGTTATGGGAAGTGGTGTGAGGCACAGGGTATGCCTCCAGCCATCCAGTGGTTGTTTTCACTACTGTCAGCACAGAGCACTTGTCTTGGCAGGTTAGCGGGAGTGTGACACAATCAATCTCCAGGGCCTTCCCATATTTTGACCATCATCCACCATACCACAGGAGCTTTACCTCCTCAGCCTCCTGGATTGCAGCATGTTTCACAGTTATGGATAACCTGGGAGATAGTGTCCATGGTTAAGTCCACTCCTCAATAATGAGCCAATCTCTATGTTGCATCTCTTCTCTGATGACCTGAGGTGTCATGGGCCCACTGAGCCAGAAATAAATCTCTCTTGTGTTGCCAATCAAGATCTACCTGCAATACTTTAATCTTGGCAGCTTTATCTGCCTGTCCATTGCTGAGATGTTCTTCAGTAGCTCAACTCTTAGGTACATGTGCAACTACATGACGTACTTTCACAGTTAACTTCTCTACCTGGGCAGTGAGGTCTTGCCAAAATTCAGCAGCCCAGATGGGTTTCCCTCTATGCTGCCAATTGGTCTTTTTCCATTCTTCCAGCCACCCCCAGAGCATTTGCTACCATCCAGGAATCAATGTAGAGTGTTGTCCATTTCTCTCTTTCAGAGATATCTAAAGACAGTTGGACGTCTTTCAGCTCTGCAACTTGACTTGATCCAGTTTGTCCCTCAATAGCTTCTATGAGTCATTGTGTAGGACTCCATATGGCAGCTTTCCTTTTTCAATGTATCCTTACAATATATAGCAGGAACCATCAGTGAAGAGAGCATATCACTTTTAATTTTCTGGTAGCTGATTATATGGTGGGGCCTTCTATGCACGTGTCACCTGCTCCTCTTTCTTTTCTGATATGAGTCCAAAATTTTCGCCTTCAGGCCAGTTCGTGATGATCTCCAAGATCCCTGGGTGCTTGGGATTTCCCATCCAAGCTCACTGTGTGATGAGAACGATCCACTTGCTCCATGTGGCATCAGTGGAATGATGTGTGGAAGGGACCTTTCCTTTGAACATCCAGCCCAGCACTGACAGTAAAGGTGCCAGGAAGAGCTGTGCTTTAGTGCCAATCACTTCTAAGGCAGCTCAAACCTCTTCATAGGCTTTTGGGATCTCCTTTTCAGTTGGGTTGTAGCAGGCCTCAGATCCCCTCTATCCTGGACTCCAGAATCCCAGGGGTTGTCTTCGAGTCTTGGCAGGTACTCTTTGCCAAAGTCTCCAGGAAGGACCATTCTCCCTCATGGCAGTGTAGAGCACATTTTTCACATCTTGTCCTGTCCTAACTGGCCCAAGGGCTACTGCATGAACAATCTCCTGCTTAATTTGTTCAAATGCTTGTTGTTGTTGAGGGTCCAACTTAAAATCATTCTTCTTCCATGTATCATTGTCCTGGTTTGAAAGACAAGTGTCTGCCAAGGAAGGTGGGAACCTCCCTTGGAATGAAAATATGACCCCTCTCCCTCCAAATTATTATAACTTTGAAATTTAGGGGCTTTCAGGCAAAGATATGGGAAAAAGGAGTAACAGTTCTTTAATAGTATGTACATATATAACAAGACAAACACATAATAATGGCTGCAACAACAAACAAAAGGAAAAAAAAAAAAAACAGAAAACCCAATAAACAGTCTCTTCACTGCTCTTTAAGCAATTTCCCTTTTGGTGTAGTTATGGTCAGAGCTGGCAGGGGTGCTGGCAGGCTCCCAGTGGGCAGGGCAGGTGCGATGATTCCCTCATGACTGCAGGGGGTGCTCTGGTGAGAGCTTGGACAGCACACGATTTATGGTGGCTTGACCGAGATGGAAAGGGATGGGAAAAAAGCTTGCTTTACAAACCCCCAGGGGCAGTCTATCCCAGTGCCCCAGCAGGACACTCAGAAGCAGCAAGCTGGAACAGCAGGAATGAGCAAAATCCCAGGGTGGCAGATGAGATGTATCAGAAACACCTCAGCTGTAGCTGGAACCGTGGGATGTCCCAGCAGGCAGGGGATGCAGGGGCTACAGTGTAGCAGAAAAACCAAAGCACTGGCAAAGAAATGGAGGAGGGCTGGGCAGAGGCAGCCTGGCTCCTGAACACGGCAGAAAGAGGCTCCTTTGGTGGGGAAGGGGCTCGGGGAAGCTGGGGTTTCCCCTGAGGCACCCAAGTAGATGGTAAGGGGTCCCCTGTTAGGTGAGGTAGGGTATTAATAAGGTCCCAGTGCAACAGCCGCTCTTAAAAGCAGAGCTCCATTCATGGTAGAAGAAAGGCAGCAGGAGAAAGAACCCCGAAGTGGTGATGAATTCTCCCCACAGCAACCGCAGCCTCTCACCCTTCCAAATGCTGAGAGCACAAGAGAGCTAGGAGCTGCACCCAACCCCTTTTCTGTCGCACAGGACACAAAGAAATTACACCCACATGTTGCGATGTCCAAGGCAGAAAAGAGGGCGGTTTATTTACCACGTCAACATTTATCGAATTCCAGCAGTGACCATGGATTGGAGGAAGAAAATCTTCCTCTTCAACCACACTGGGCAATCCAACAGTCCATCAACAGTCTCCTCCTTATGAGAAGAATGTAAACATTGTTGGATTGTTACAATAACAAAAGGTTGTTTATGTAAAATTGTATCTGACTCCATTGCAAAAAGGTACACGCAGAAGGCTAAAAATGAAATTTTAGAAAACCCCTTAAAGAGACAGAGGAGAACAGCAAAA
>VWYO01006330.1:0-17968 GCA_013400275.1 Rhadina sibilatrix | reverse complement strand
GCTTTCCATCATGTCAGAAAAACATGATGTAAAAGGAAGGCTACTGGGATTTACTGAAAGGGACAGATGTACATTGATCTTGTCAGACTGCTACACTTAAATCAGTTTTCTCCATCCTGGGAGGAGTAGTAGGAATGTGCCTGTGGTGTCCCAGCAGAAAGTCCCACTTCGCACTAAAGAGTTTGGGCACATGGACAGGAAACATGATTATCTGTAGGAGAGATCCTAACCTAAGAAAAGCCTTTTATAAGAGAAGATGCCACAACAGAGTCTACCTAATTCAGAACTAGGACAGACAAACAAAATCTCTCTACTGTTAACACCTGACAAACATCAGTTCACTCAGTGAAGAGACAGAAGAATACATCAGCCAGCAATAAAGAGATGGTGCAACTGCTAGGAGAGACAATCAAAGGGTCTAAAATGAGTCTGAGACATAAAAGAATAAAGACTACTAAATAGTTCTATTCAGAAATTATACAACTAACAACCAAAAAAAGGGAGTTAAAATTATCCTAAAACCACCAGGCTGGCTAATATAGCTGCAGTTCCATGTGTATCTGTTTTGTTGTCCTAGCACTTTAGCTGCAAAGCATTCTGACATATTTGTATAAATAACAATCAATGCAGCATGACTAATGTACCTTGGAATACCAAAAATAAGCAACATAAAATATTTACTGTTTTGGAAAATAGTTTTCTTTAATGAGTGAGTGAAGATTTTGGCTGTTTTCTTCATATTTTGGCTTGATGCAGAGCAAATGGTTATGAAAGATTTTTCTGAGTGGGTGACACTATGCAGCACATGGCAATGATTTGTCAGTAGTCACACTGCATTAAAACAGAAAATTTACATTAAGAATACAGCTAAGTTGCATACTCTTGAGTATTTTGCCTTTTTTTTTTTTTTTTTAGCATGGAGTTCAAAAGGAGCATTTGTTTTCTGTGAGGCTAGAACCTGAAAAAATAGCCAGAATTACTTAAATCGCTTTTCACACCAGGAGGCAAAGCTCTAAAACAATGCCTTAGAGTATTTTACAGTTTGGAATAACAATGCCATTCTTTTCCTTTTCAGGTGGATTTGAACAACAGAGAGCTATCAGAAATAGCTAAAATTCTGCTATCATAAACAAATTGCAGATGTGGTTTGCTGTCTGTCCTTCAGATTTTCGTTGGGTCAAGACAATGTTGTGTGCTTTTTGAAAACAGTGTTTTTCACATCCTATTGATTCACTAAGACAGTATCTTAGGCTCCATAAAGAGAGAAGCTGAAAACTGAAAACCTCCAGTAATATAAGGACTGAAGAAGGAATTTTGAGAAATTATGAAACTTCCTTCTGCCATGTTCCTGCAGGGAGGCAGAAAGATGGGGGGAAAGCAGTTTCTTGGTGGAAAGAGAAAATCAAGTAGAATTTCATGCTGCTCTGAGCAGGGTTATACATATGTACTGTGCCCCGTTAGAGAGAGAGCAGGGAAAATGATTCTGTGTTTCCAGATAGGGGGTGGTTCTAAAGTGTGAAGCATCAGAAGGGGCATTCATACACAAAGTCAGGTCCAGTTTGGGATGAACAGCACATGAAGTACCAGGAGTAAAGAGAATTTTAAGCTTTTGCCACTTTCTGGAGTTGCTTGCGTCTGTGACTTGTTGATGACCTCAAGAAGCTTTAATATGCTTTAGGAGGTCTATCTGCTTTCCCTTCATATGTGAATCATCCCCAAACCAAGTTCTGGGAGCAACTCAAGCTCAGGGATCCAGTCCTGTGGGTTATGAGTTGCATAGAGGGGTACCAGTTCAGGCCCTCCATCTCAGCATACAAAATGCTTGAGTGACAGAACTACCAAGCCTCACAGTTTACATTGCCAGCCCAAATCTCTTGGATGGCTCTGGAAGCTCGGGGACTATACAAGTTCATTGGGATCTCTGCTGCTGGCCAAGCTTTGGCACATCAATCAATCTCTAGTTCAATTCAAGGCAAGCAGCTTTCAGCTAAACACCCGATGCATCATTCAGATGCCACCCTTGAGTACTCAACACTTGGTGGAGTGCAATTAGTTCCCAATGTTTGGTGACACCCTGAATCACCCATAAGGAAAATGAAACATTTTATGTAAGTATCTGACATTAAGCTGTCACAATCTGCTACAGTTACTGAACTCTGTATTAAATATAATACATGCTACTATGCCAGTGTGGGTGGACAACATAATCAGGATCCTCAAAGGTACCTAAATCTGTGAGCAATCTACATACTGTGCCTGCGTGAAAGGACATATTATGGTTGATGATGATAAGAGCTTCTCTTCTAAAAGCACTTTCAAAAAAGCGTAATTACAATTTTTAACCCATGAATCCTCTTTCCATCAGTGACTCCTTCTCTCACCATTCCACAGCACAGATCTTCCATTTTGATGTAAAATCTACCATCTGGTCTTTAACCAACCATGTATGTATGGCATGGTTATATTTGAAAGGATTGGCCCTGAGGGAGGGAAAATTAGGCTTCTCATGCAAAGTACTGAGAGAAGTTTTGTTTTTTTTAATAAATGGAGCAAGCTTGATTTTGTGTGCCTGCAAATGTGCAGCTAAAGAGACTCAGCTATAAGGTTGCTTTTGTGATTTGAGTAGGGTACCTTCTCCACTCCAATGTTACAGCCCAAGAACAATCCTAAGGAAAAATATTCCAGCGACAGATCTTAATTTTCAAGGCATAAGGTTTCAGTACTTTGAAATCCCTTTTCCACTCCCACTGTTTAGAAACTAGATCTTGGCTTTCTTAATTTAGGAGATTTAACTCAATGCACCACATTTCTTGATGCAATGCCAGAGAAACCCAGCTAGCTCACATTCCCTGGACTGCACCAAATCGGGCTCGGATGGCGGTAGGGCAGGGCTGCTGATTCTGGCAGCAGTGTGGTTACTCTCAGCGGCAGTTGGTTGTGATGTGCCGACAATTGGAGTAAAGAACAGGGAGGGGTCTCTTGTGTGCTTCTCAAAGGTTTTTATTCCCCAAGGCGGGCAATGATGAGAAAACCAAAAGCTCGCGTCTTGCACGGTCTTTTAAACAGGGGAGGAACAGGGGGAGGATACAATTCTTCAACCAATCAGGGATATAACTGGGAGGGAGTTAAGCAGAGATTCACAATAACAACCTATAGGAAAGGCAATGGGAGTGGAAATGGTCACATGGGCCAACGGGGCTTCAAAGAATAGGGGAGTTCCAGGGAGGGATTTAGACAGGGGGTAGGGACAACAAGGACCGACAGGGAACTCTCTGGAACCATGGGCAGGGATTAGGGAAGACTGACATTATGTGAATGAGGTAACAGGTGGGTCGAGGGAGTGAATGACAGCTGGGCAAGGGAGAAGAAAACTTGGACAATACCAAACATATTAGGCAAATGTTATAAATGGGCCAGGAGACCAGCTCCTTTGAAAAGGCCTTTATTGAAAAGACAGCTCTGGGAAGGGGGCCCGAGGGGCTGCGCCTGCCGCCGCTGCTCCCAATGAACACCACGGAGGAGGAGGTGCCAGTCGAATCTGCTGCTCGCGCTGCAGAGCCGGGATTCCGTCCTCGCGGGAGTTCCCAAGGAATCGCTGTGCCTCGTGTAGTCCAGGGGGTCATCTCGCTTCAGTATCTCTGAGGTCATGGCGAGGGGGTGAGAACCCTCCTGCAGGCAGCTGGACGTGTGCCTCACACAGTAATGTCCTTTATAGGTCCAGTTCTTGTGTTGGCTCGTTGTTTTTGGGGTTTTTTTAGCGTCGACGGCACTTCTGCCTGTGGCAGAGCATCATGGGAGCGAGAGTCTCCTGATTTCCCTACTGGGCGGTGCCCGTAATTCGAGGATCAGCTCGCAGTTCGACGATCGGGCAGAGTGGGGGCAGCGGCGGCTTTACCCGACGGGAGCAGAGGGGAGCTCGGGACTTAGGGAGAGGGGATACACAACTTGGAACACAGTAAACAGAAATCTGAGGGTACAAATATAACATTAACAGGTAAATAACAGTGCAACTTTAAACTAGTACATGTGGGGCATGCGAACCTGGGGTTCTTTATTCACTTCAGCAAAGGCAGGAACAAACCATTCAAAAGGGTTTACAAAAATATGCATAAAGAAAACCACACCACAATTTCTTGTATCTTAGTTTACAGAAAAGTTAATCAGGAGTTCATCAAAGTAAGATGATTTGACACATGATGAGATTATTTGAGATTTGACTGTTGATTTACCTAAAGATAAGAAAACTGATACTACTACTAACATGTCTGATTGAGAAAGCATCAAGAAAATTAATTTTTCTCTCAGAAGATTTGAAACATCAGTTGTACCATTCAAAGCCAATACATACATGGGTTATTGCAAGGTAACAGGCATCTATCCAGTAACTACCTATAAACTTTAGTTTAAGTTGTGATTTTGATGTCAACAGGACTATTTCAAGGGAAAAAACCTGTATTACCAGGACTATGGCCATAAA
Organism: Rhadina sibilatrix; assembly: GCA_013400275.1. Lineage (NCBI taxonomy): Eukaryota > Metazoa > Chordata > Aves > Passeriformes > Phylloscopidae > Rhadina > Rhadina sibilatrix. The sequence continues at coordinate 13,491 of VWYO01006330.1, read as the reverse complement.
TTTTGGTTTTATATTGCCTTTTGGAAGGTCACTGCACATCTGTGATAGAAAGGCTAATCAGAGCATGGTCTGTCTCTACAGCTTTTTCAGCAAATACTAACTATATTCTGATATATTTTATCTATCTTTATTGTCTACTGAAGAGTCTTGTGTTAAATTAGCATATTCTCTGCTTACCCATACTATTGAAAAAACTATTTCAGGTTTTCATTTTATTTTCATTTTAGAAAATTTTGAGCAACAGTAACAAAGGTTTGCTATGTAATATACAAACCCTAATGTTACCATTTTGATACAATATATTTACTTGCCAGACATCTCCAGGGGAAAAAAAACCAACAAAACAAAACAAAAAACAAACAAACAAAAAAACCCACCCACAACAACTCATTTCAGTTAATGTCTTTAAAGGAACTCTGCTTCTCTTTTCCTCCTCCCTCTCTGTTCCACTAGCTAAAAAGCCAATAAAAAAATTCTCCTCCTCCCCAGTTCAGAACAAGATCTATGTGCATTTCTCCTAGGCATGTTTTGAGATCCAGAAGAGGGTGAAAGTAGTTAATGTGCAAGAGAAATCTGAATTTCAGACACAAACATGTACCTTTCCATTGACCCTGCTGACCATTGATCAATTGAAGTCCAACCTGGGGAGAAGAAACAGTTAAAGGAATGTCTCAATTATACTTGCAATCAGCTAATCAGACTTTGTGTGCATCTGGGGATGGTACAGAACTGAAATCAAGCTCTGATAATGAAACCACGAATGAAAAATGGACCGAAGACTCCTTTCCAGGATTAGAAATACTGTGCACAATTTATATTACATATGCTGTGATCATTTCAGTGGGTCTCCTTGGAAATGCAATACTCATCAAAGTTTTTTTCAAGATTAAATCAATGCAGACGGTTCCCAACATCTTCATCACCAGCCTGGCATTTGGAGACCTGCTGCTTTTGTTAACCTGTGTGCCTATAGATGCAACACGTTACATTGTGGATACCTGGCTCTTTGGAAGAATTGGGTGCAAGCTGCTGTCTTTTATCCAGTTAACATCAGTCGGAGTGTCAGTGTTTACCCTGACTGTTCTCAGTGCTGACAGGTGGGTCTGTGCAACTGATTTGCCAGGAGATGCTGCAGGTTTGAAATTAATAAAATACTAGATATTATCATTTTGCACAGTCTTAAATGGCACATTGTAATAGACTAGAACGCCTAAACTGCCAGTCTCCCATGTAATTTAAAAATGCTTGTTAGTAAAATTGTAGTGCTTATTTTTAAGGGAGTGAAGTGAGAAAAAGTCTTTAACTCTCCTGACCTTTTATTAGTTTGAAGTACAAGGCTTTTTCTCAATTGCACAGAAAAGGGAAATGGCTTAAGCTGGGAAAAAGACAGTATATTGGTGCTATCTAGTGGTACAGTGAAGTAGTCAAGGAAAATGAAAAATAAAACTGAATATGAGTCAAAATTCTTTAACCTATGCACTCAGGGAGGCTTTAAATTCCTAGAACATAAAAGACTAACATGGGATAAAAAGTCAAAAGAAAACCCAGTACAGACCAGGGAACAAAGGAATGCTTCTCATGATTTGATGGTTAATGTAATTTTCATCTTGAAAAGTGCATCTATATATATTATTATTTTTCTCTTGTAGTTCTTCTGTCTTTTACAGAAATATTTTAGCCCAGGGATTGTGAAGTTAAACTCAGGTTGTAATGACAGCATTGCTAGGAGGGATCAGTATTCTGACTGCTGTCAGAAAGTGCTGAATCTGTTGTCTGTGTACTTCTTTCTTGACTGAACAAAACTAAGATGAGATTTCAGTTCAATCAGCAGGAGCAGGAGCATCAAGAAGTAGAAAAACAAAAGATGAAATTTAATATTAAGAGAGAAAAAGATCTTCATCTTGTCTGGCAGCAATTGTGGGTTGTGTGTCATAGCAAATTGTTCATGTATCCAGAATTTTACGAGTGGTACTGTTACTGTACTCTAAAATAATCAGCCAGCACAGGAATGGCCACATAGGGTCAAATCAAGGATCCATGTAGACCAACACCAGCCTCCAGCAGCCTCCAGCAGTAGTAGTATAAAGACAAGAAAAGACACATAGGAAGAATAAAGACCTCTATCCAACTACATTTTTAATCTTATGCCTTCAGATGACACTGAACAGGTGTGGTTTCTGTTTGTTTAATAATCTCAAAGGATTTCTCTTTTGGATACTTGTTTGGCCTCTTCTTGAACTTGCTTAGCAATGACTTTCACTGTCTGTACCAAACAACAGCTTTTATCTCTGCACTGCACACTGCTTAATTTCATGGTGCTGGCTCTTGTCAGAAGAGACAGTGATCCTTATTCATGTCTCCAGGCTATCCATGACATAATCCATCCTTAGGTTGTTTTTTTTTTGTTGTTGTTGTTTCTTTTTGTTGAGGTGTGCAGAGCAACACATAGTAATCAAAAGTTGCATGTATCACAGATACAGATAATTGCAAGAGACAATTGTCTTTTTGCTATCCATTATTTTTCTAATATTACCTAACATCTTGCTTTTTGTTGTTGTTTTATTTTAGGTTTTTTTTACTACTGCTGAAGATAAAGCTAATGTTTACAGTGAACTATTTATTGTAGCTCCAAGGTCTTGGTCCTCTAGGATGTCAATTCAGAATTCACCGTGACTAAATGACCTTTAAAGATCCCTTCCAACCCCAACTTTTCTCTGATTCTATGGTTTAGACACTTGCTTCAGTATTTAATTCTTTAAATTAAATGGTGGCTGTTATATAAATACTCTGCACTACATTCTCACAGAGTAAATACATCATAAACTTACAGAGCAAGCTCAGATCAGCCATGTGCTTAACGCCAGCCTGTTGTGTTCCAGTATGCTACAAAAGCTCAAAGTCAATAAAAAAGGTATTTATTTGATAAACAGCAACACAGCTTCCAGCTTTCTGTTTAAGTTTGCCTGGAGGAGAAAAAGACCAGATCTTCAGCTTGTGCAAAATGGTACAACTAAGCTGTCTTAACCTCTGGTCCTTTTTCACCACCTTTCTTTTCATGCTTGCCAGCCTTGTGCTCCCCTGGAGGGATTGCTTCTGTCTGCATTATCAAGACTCCCTTTAGGAGCAGGGTATTTTGTTTCCTGTACTTCATCCACCTTCATGGAATTTGGTCTTTTTCCATGTCCCATTTCCACACAGATTATGACACATCTATAGAGTAATCCAGATTTTTCTCATATGCCTGACTCAGTCCATGTGCTGCAGAATCACAGGCATGAATCAATAGCAGTGCCCTCTCCTGCTTTATAAATATGAATGAATCCTGGAGCATTATTTTGAGTCAGATCACTGCAATCAGCAGAGGTCTTAGAAGAAAGGAGGGGCAAACATGCTTGGTTTCATGTATTTATAAAATAACCTGTTTCATACCTTCATCAGTTTTACGTACTAATTCCCTTGTTTATCTTTCAAGGCAGTGTCATAAAATTAGAGGTGATAATTGCCCTTAGTGATCCCAATCCAAACTTTACAAGTCATCTTTACATAGGAAGGCTTTCATGGCAATTCCTGCCTGCCAATCCATTAAAATACATGCATGAATTTAATTTTTACATTTCCATTTTAATTCCAAGAGCTAGTGTGTGTTTTCATTTCCAAGTGAATTCTAGTACCCTTTGTTTAGCAAGAACAGTAATGTCTTTAGCCTTAAGAATTTTAAGCAGCATCATTATTTCTTTGTTTATTCTGACAATGATGTTGGTTGTTTTAGGTACAGAGCCATTGTTAAACCCTTGGAACTGCAGACTTCAGATGCACTCCTCAAGACCTGCTGTAAAGCCGGCTGTGTTTGGATTGTCTCCATGATATTTGCTATCCCAGAGGCTGTTTTTTCAGATTTGTATTCTTTCAGCAATCCTGAGAAAAATGTAACTTTTGAGGCGTGTGCCCCCTATCCTGTATCTGAGAAGATCCTGCAGGAAGCTCACTCCCTAGTTTGCTTCTTAGTGTTCTATATTGTGCCCTTAGCTGTCATTTCTGTCTACTACTTTCTTATCGCCAGAACTTTATATAAAAGTACATCCAACATGCCAGCTGAAGAACACGGTCATGCCCGTAAGCAGGTAAGCTCTGATCAAGCGCTAAACTCTCCAGTTTTCCAAAGTCTATTGTGCTGATTAAATCCAAATTCTAAAGTACAGAACTTTACCTGATAATGGAGTAAAAAGCTCCACAAACTCAGCCCATATAAAATTGGAATCCAAACTCAGCTGTGTACTTAGGCACATGCTCATGATTAATCATTTGTGAGTGTCCACACTTCTCTAAAGAGAGACAGATCTGTCGTTCTCTATCACGACCCTGTAAACTCAAGAGTTAAAACATTGAATTTTAAACACTAGGACCTCATCCATGTGAGCTGACACATTAATTACAGTATTTTTAAATCCTAGTCTAGATGAGAGTGTCATATGATTTATAATGGAAAGGAAATGTGCTCTGCACTGGGAATACTTTGTTAAAAATTATAAAATAGATTTATTTTCCTGTTTGATTCTTCTCATTTAGGGTTTTTGCTTGTTTTGTTTTCTTTTTACTTTTTGCTTTTTTGGTTACTCATGCATTTAGACTTTTACACTGCTTTACAAATTAGCACCAACAACACAAACATTTTACTAATTGCTATTAATACCAGCTATGTATCACTTTTTTGTAGATTGAATCCCGCAAGAGAGTTGCAAAGACAGTGCTGGTACTTGTGGCTCTGTTTGCCTTCTGCTGGTTGCCCAACCACATCCTCTACCTGTACCGCTCTTTCACGTACCACACTTCTATTGATGCTTCCACTTTTCATCTGATAGCAACTATTTTTTCCCGCGCTTTGGCCTTCAGCAATTCCTGCGTCAATCCTTTTGCTCTTTATTGGCTGAGTAAAAGTTTCCGGCAACATTTTAAAAAGCAAGTCTTATGCTGCAAGGCAGCATTCTGTGCAAAGCCTCCCAGAGCTCCTCAGAGCAGTTCTCCTACTAGAGCCCTGTCGGTCTCAGGCAGCATGCATGGTTCAGAAATCAGTGTTACACTGCTAACAGATTATAGCATCACAAAAGAAGAGGAAAGTGTTTAGTGCATGTGGGATGAAGAATGACAGGAACCAAGTCATTGTGATCAAGTCACTTCTACTGGCATCCTGGAAAGAGGTGCTATGACTTGAAAGTGTGCCCTGTGAAAGTGTGTTCTTCTGGAGTTCCTCATTTTTCAAAATACAGAATAAAGAAATCAAACTGTGTGGGGGAAGAAGCTGCAACAGCTGAACCTTCCAGTGTAAACTCAAAGGGATTACTCATGTTCCCAGACATGAACACAGATACCTAGCTGGAATTCCAGGACTGGGTAGGAGAGGACTTAGCAGAGTAGGTGCAAGAATTGGCAGTAACGATGGTTTTGTTCTTGGTGAGTTGCTCATTGAGTCATGACTGAGAGCTCTGTTGTGGTGTGTGTTTATTGCNGCCTTATGTTCCTCCCCCATGTAATCCTTATTGGTTGGAAATTTTATCCTCTTGCAAGACCTCCCCCACTTATAAGCACCTGCAAGCCCAGGTTCTGTGCCTTTTTCTGTCCCTGCCCCTCGGGGCAATAAACACCTTTGGAAATCACACAGAAGGCCTCTCCCTGTTCCTTGTCCCTGCCCTTGATGCCTGCCACCTGTGCTATAGAGCAGCTGTGCCCTGCAGCTGCAGCCCGGATTGCCTGGCTTTCTGGGGGCAGCCCACTCCTGGCGCCGGTGCCGGGACCTGGCTGGACTGAAGAACACCGGCATCGCGTCAGAGCTCCCTCTGACAACTACTTGCATCTACACCAAGAAAGCAAAGCCACTTGGTCATAACATGATCAACCAGGCACATTTTTGATTCATTTATTTTCTTGTTATGAATGTTAAAAATGGGTAAACACATGAGAAAAAATGCTAAAATGAGAGAAGGCTAGGTTTTGTAATATGGCAAAGTAAAAAAAGAAAAAGCATTATGGGCCAGATCCACAGTAGCTGTCACTCTGTCAGTGACTTAGAAATTCTGGGTAAGAGCTGACTGCTTTGTAGTGAGATGGATGTTCCTAAGGAAGTCGAGGGAATGAGCAGGTGATCATCTCTCTGAGAAAGTCATAACCACCTTTAACCACACTTGTAAAATCCTTTGTGATATATGTGTATAACACCTTGATAGTGCAGAATTCTTTATTGTTGCAGTGATTTAATATCTAGAAATTGGGGTGATACAGATCAAGAGTTCTATTTGGGATTTACAGTGCAGTTCTGAAGTGCTCAAACATCCCTTCCTGCCTTTACCTTTGTCCCAAAGTGGTCTTGAGTGCACAGCCAGGATTTCTCTCAGATGGAACTGTATGTGCAATCCACTGAACCAGACTAGAGTGAGTTTGAAGTGAAAAATGCATAGTGTGGAGAGTCAGACTGACCTTCTACCTGCACAGATCCACTCCTGCTGTAGTGTATGTGGTTTTAATTTAAGCGGTCTACACATATTCAAGCACACTGGGAGAGCTGGATTTTTCTACTGTACTAATTTTCTATTTGTCAAGTTGTATCCCTTTTTAATATTAGGATAGGCTGTCTTAATGCCATAGGCCTTCTAATCTCAAATCCATTGATTTTATGTCTGGGCTTGAAAAGGCAAATCAGGACAGCCTGCTCCACACTCAGCCGCACTGTTGACATGAGACTGCCTTCCCATCAAGAAGTACAGGAGGCAAGTCTTCCATGTCACAAAATATTTGAGTGACACTTATTTTTACGAATTTTGTGTTCCCAGGACCAAAATTTTGTTCTGTGGAAGCTGATGATAGAAAACACAATAGATTTTCCATTGTTTAAACTAAGGGACTTCAATTCCAGAAAAGAATTTGTGCATTAAAATATAGAACAGAAGTTGCAACATACAAATTAAAATAATTCTGTCAGTCACAGAAGCTTCAATTTTAACTAACCCTTGAAGGTATAGCCCCCCTTTCACTGCACTGAGCCCCTTAGCAACATACGGTTGGAAATCCATCCACTCATGCACCATTACCTGAGTTGATTTTAAGATGAAAAAATGTATTTACAGACTCTTTCTGTTGCCTGCTCTAATTAGAAAAATAAAGCCAAACTATTAGGGCATTGCAATACAATCTCTGTCATCATCGCAAACCAGTTAATGACAGAGTAGTTTAATCCCATCAAACCTGGCCTTGTTCTACTGCAGTTCTCATGTTATAAGCTGCAAGCCTACAAACAGTAATTTTCAAATGGATTCCTCCTTTTATTGTACCAATTGCACACCAGGCTAGGATCACTGAAATAAATGGAAAACCAATAGCACAGAAATACAATTTATGGCACAGCAGACTTCAGAAATTTATTACTCTCTTATTTTACTCTCTTGTCTCAGTGTAACACATTGCCTGGTAGAGAGCTATGTACAAATATAAGAAATATGTTGCACTGCTATTTCCTTCTTCTCTCCTTCATGGAGCTGCAGGGTGAGACTGAAATAAGTAGATAAGCCTACACACTTACTAACCTACATTTATCTTCTGGGATCTTACTATAGGGAATTCTAAACAGAAGAAATATCCACCAACAATATCATTGCTTACAGCATTCTTTATTCTAGCTTAGTAATGCCTTTGGGAAACAAATCTACATGTTTCTGGTCTTCACAGTTTGTCCCTGTCAGAGACCAAATTTCTCACTGTAAAATCTTTGGCTAAACCTCACAGTAGCCCTTAAAACCCAGTTTCCTAATTCACCATTTTTCTCCCTTCGCATGAAGCTGCTTTTGGCTTGTGTAACTACTCCTCTGATTGGATTGTCTTTCTACAGCTAATATATCCTGTTACAAAACTGGTGGCTTTGCTATATTCTGCACATGTTCTGTTTAAAGAATGGCAATATTTCAAGCCACAATTTAATTATTCTGTGTATTTTATGCTTTGATATAATGCTTTGGTATTTGTACTTTGAAATCTTCATGGCATGATGTATTGGAGTGATATATGGGTCAACATATATTTTTATCTAACCAATCTGATATTATTCATTCCATCTACTCCCCACAATATCATTATCCAAAAAAAGTCTCCACATTACCATAAGTGGATTTAGGGGAAAAGGGTTGTTTCCTTTGCAATCTTTTCTCGGTGTTCCAAAACCAAGTTCTTTGACCCCTAATACAAGTGTAATTCTATAAGAGCGTATGGGAATGCCGCCTATTTACATAAATATTGAGTGCTTTCTAGCAAATAAAAGGGATGAATAATTAGAAGTTATCTATGTATGTCCACAGCATAAGAACAGATTGAAAAAAAGGCACAAAGTGCTGAAAGGCAAACTCCCTCAAAGGTTGTGTCCATATGGAGTCATACTGAGAAAGTAAATACAATTTCTAGGACATACTTTTTTACAGCTTGTTTTGTGAGTGAGATGGACACATTTCATGTTCACATTAGCAACAGCCTTAATATCAGTAGTTAGTTAATACCCCTCAAAATCCTCCAAAATTAAGAAACCTATGTCAAAGCACTGCTAAAGTGTGAGTGACTGAGGTATAAAAGGTAGTTACACAATTATAGCCATTTTAAAGCTTCTGCTCCTGTTTCCGTAGAAATTGTTTTGTTTTATTTTGCATGGGCTGCCTGTTGACACTTCTGTGTTTCTGCTGAGAATATTACAATTAAAGAATAACCCAAAGCTACACATAGCTACAGCACTTAGACATTTCAGTCAGCTCTGATGAGCCAAAATTGGCTTGTAGCACACAGACACAGATACAGAATCATCATGCTAATGCCTTCTTTTAATATTTACTTCAAGACATTTTGCCAGGATTTAAAACACCATTTCTTGACACCTTGGACTGATCTGAGTTGTGGAATGCTTGAGCTCTTTGCATCCTTCTCAGAAGATACAGCTTGCAGCAGCAGTGCTTGTTCAGCCATGATTCGTATAATTTCAGGGGTGAATTTAAGAGGGAAGTTGTTTCGATCCCACAGAATGATGAGTTTGCAGCTGAGTCGTCTCCCTGGGCTGTTCACCGTGCCTTTACCAAGAAGAAGGGAACAGATGGCAGTGGCGCCGTTGGAGGCTGAGCTGCAGCAGCTGCTGTCACATGTTCTGTTATGTGAAGGAAGTGTGAGGGAACTCGAGGCAGTTTGTCCTCGTAACTGCATCAATGTGTGCAGAGCAGATTTACTGAGCATTAACACTGCTGCACACAAGCACTCTCTCACTCCCACTGGACTGAGAATAAATTTGGGGTTCCTGCTCCCCAGGACTATCCCAGTGCCTCACTGTAGATAGATCTGCACAGTAGGGAAAGCTATACAAACCTTATTGCAGTCACTCAGGTAATAAACATTAAAAACCCTGCAAAAATAAAACAAGCAGTTTAAGACTTAAATTGTATTTCTCTTCCAAAGTTTAAGGCTATCATTATCTGATTTCCAAATATATACCCAATTCCAAATTTTATAAGCAAGCACAGTTTATGTCAAGCCTCTCATGGTCCACTCAAAAAATCCAATAACTGTTTGAAAGTGAAGACAAATGTCCCTTAGATGTTAAGTTTATAAAAGATCACAAAGCAGTCTTAGGACAACTACTGTAACAGACCTGCCAAGACAAAACTCTTGAAACATCAAAAATGTCATTAACTAGACTGCATATTCTTTGTTCAACAGCCAAAGGTTACTAGAACTCTGTATTTATATCCTCAGCAATTTCATCTGACAGCCTGATGCCCAGTCATCTTTTCCTGAAGAGCTTCACAATCACGTCTTTGATTTTATTATCATTCCTGTCTGTATATTTGTTCCTGGTATAGTAATTTCCAGAAAACTTTTGTTTATAATTTTTATTTCTGAGTGGAAATACTGTTTTGCCTCTGGCAACCAGCCACTGCCAGTTTTGCTGGGGCTGTTCAGCTCAATTTTCATTTATAACATGTACACTGATATATGGGGTTTTATAGTTCTAGGCTAAGATTTGCAAAAGAAAACATGGAAGAGTGTGCTGCATCATCCTCTAAATAGAAATACTTTAAAATACATTAGCAATTAAAATTCGATTTTGATGTAATGCTGTCTGGGCTACAGAGTAAAAACCACTAGATGGCACTAGATGAAGGGCTTTTAAAAGCACTGAGAGAAATTATTTTAAAAAGTATCCACAGACAGAGTACTAATTTCAGACTTCATTAATGCAAAAGGAATTGAGTGTTTAGAAGCCAAGCTTCTTCCCACTAATACGACGTACCATCCCTTTCCTAATGGAACACAACCGCTGGACACCCTCAGCCAAGAGGGCAGAGAGATGCCATGTGATTTCTTGACATTTAGAGCGCCATTTCAATCTCCTTTTTCTATTTTCCCTTCTGTCATTGCCTCTAGTAGGACGGGAGTACATTGGTGCCAAATGGCAGCCAGCCCTGCACAGCACCACTGGCAGCAAGCCGATTCACTGTCCANTGGCCGGGCCGGGCGCGCCTCAGGCGGCGGCGGAAGGGGCGCGGGTGCCTCAGGCCCAGTAAACAGGGCAGGATGAGCAGCGAGGACGGAAACGAGGAATTCTACCGGCAGCTGCAACTCCAGCAGCAGTACGAGGCCAAGCCGGCCGAGGGCGAAGGCGAGGGCGAGTCCGACCCCTTTACCTACGTGGACCCGGCGGACGGGGCTGCCTACGAGTGGGACCTGGAGAAGAAGGCCTGGTTCCCCAAGGTGGGTACGGGGGAGCCCCGAGGAACGGGGGGGAAGAGGGAGCAGGTGGTGGCCGGATCTCGTCGGTACGGAGGTGTCTGTATTCAGCCACATCGTGTCTGCTGCGAGGTCTCAGCAGCACCAAAACACACCTTTTTACAGGCGAAACCACGGTGTCGTTTCCGTCTTTGACTGACTGCGTTGTTGTGAGGAGCTGTGCGTTGGCTATTCGCCTTGGCGGAGAATCTGTAGAGTTGCTCGGGCCTGGGATGAAGTCACTGTTATATTTGTGGATGTTGATCGGAGGTGCCTGGGATGTGTTTAGATCTTTATCATAGTAGCTGTGGCGATCTCTTTGTGGGCAGTGTGAAAATGAATTAGTATGTTATGAGGTGTAGATGAAAATAGAGTAGTGTTGTGCCTCTTTTATTGTTATCTGAAAATGATGTAAAATAAAAAATGTCTTGTTCCATCTGCTTCAGTCTTATAAGTGCAATTGAAAAATAAGTATATTTGTGATGGTGGCATTCCTCAGCATGGAAATACTTTATGGTTTCTAATATTTGAATTTATTAAATGCTTTAAGTATAAAATATGATTTTGCTATAATAGCATGGCTCTTCAAGGGGAGAATGAACATAAATTTAATATGTTGAGCCAATCTACTGATTTACAAGTGAAATAGTAGTTTTGTTATATAGCAATGAATGAATGAAATTACTTACTTAATTTAATATTAAGACATTTTATGGCATCTACTTGATGGATGTGATGTACCAGTTCTGCCTTATGTCTGTGAATTCACTGCAATTCAGAGAATCAGAGTGAGAGCCTGTAGTGCCAAGTTTGAATGTGCGTAAACCTAGGAAGGTGTCTGTAGAGCAGATGGCTTTTGGAAGGGTAAAATCCAGACTCACAAAGTATAGCAGTGGAGAAGTGATATTCCTGGCTCCCTTTGGGGTCCTATATTCAGTAGGCACAATAATTGTAAAAGGATTTTTCTTATTTTCCTCCCATTTCTTCCCCTTCTTCTCACCNTATCCAGTAAGCACAGTAATTTGTAAAAGGGTTCTTCTTGTTTTGCTCCCATTTCTTCCCCTTCTTCTCACCTCTCTTTTGAAATGTGTCTCTTGTCAGTAGCATTTGTCTTTCCTAAGTGCTTTTTTTTATCTGTTCCGTCTTGGAGAAGAGATAACATAAAGGTTGGACTGGTTAAATAGGAGCAGTTCATTACTAAATATGATATATAATAGAAATTGGTGACCTATCCATGACCCACAGTGCTGCACAAAGATTCTTTACCCAGCTGGATGCCATTGAGTTTTTCAGGTTACTTCTTTTGGCTGATGATTACTACTAGAATTTTTTATCCAGATAAACTGCGGAGACTGTTGTAACCAGAAGCTGTACTTCTTTCTTCATGGGCAGTAATTAAATTTTTAATTTCTGTTTCTTGCCAAAAGATGAAAATATTCGGACTGGTCTAAGTAATCATTATCTACAGACTGGGATTGCACTGCTGCTCTGTTTTGGGAACACATTATCTATTATTACATTATCTGTCCACTAAAGCATATTTCAAAGCAGTGCAAAAAGTGAATGATATTCTCTGCCAGCATTCCCCAGAAAAATTTGGAGACAATAAAATAATTAATAGACGAAATTGCAACATTGTTTATTATTTAATTATTTTTATTTCAATTGTACTGTATTGATGAATACCAGCTTTTTAGTGCTTCACAGACATAGCACAAAATAATGTGGAATTCATCTGCTGCTTGCATCATTTGCTGTGAAAATACAGATGTTGGCTGTTATCTGCAAACACGGGGTATCCGTTCTTCATTTGGTTAATCTATTCCTTTCCATTTCAGTGGGAGCAGCAGTTAATTACATACTCGCATGTCCTGTAGTATTGTGTTTCTTTTCCTGTAAGCTTAATCACCCCAAACTGCGTGAGTGTGTAGGTAGGACTGATGTCTGTGATGTTCTCCACCAGAATTGTATTGAAGTCCCCAGTAAGTAGTTCTGACTACTTGTTTCTTGTGCTGTCATGGTATGACAGGAATTCCTATAAAAGCCTTTATACATCTTTGTTACTGAGTGGCAAAATTTGATAGTCCATGGTAGATAATTTGCTAAGAATAAATGGAGGTTTACACAGAATGCAGTTCCTCCAGAAGCTGAAAAATAATCCTGTTGCAGGTTTATTCACTAATTTACCAGTAGGTTTTCTGATGAAAATTAATAATGCTGTTCACCAGCAAGTATAGAAGCTTCTTAATTCTCTGGATCTCATCAACTGTGGCACTAAGGATTTGCTAAGATGGCTAAGGTCAAAGATAATGAACCTGATTAGAGCAGAGTCTTCTTTTTTTTCACTAAATGTGGTTGTACTTTGTCTTGATGCTGTGTTATGTCATACCTGTAAGAGCAGCCATTTACATTCTTTATTCGGATGTGTGGCAAATCTTTAGCCTAAGAGCTATTTTGTGCTAACCTTTAAAGTTATGGGGTGCCATGGCATCTTGCATTATTCCTGACAAGCCTGGTACTGTCAATTTTGCATTTCTGATTTGTCATAATGAAATTTTAGAGTTGAAGCATCAAGGTTCAAATTGCTATGGAAGATAAGAGAATACATTTTCATCACTGACACTTGAAATTGCTGTCTTACAATAGCTTAATGGCATTAAGTTTTGTTCCCTTTTGAATACAGATGAAGCAAGTGCAGCAAAGGTCAGAGTC
>VWYO01006328.1:35463-50910 GCA_013400275.1 Rhadina sibilatrix | reverse complement strand
GTCCCCTCTGCAGGGATAGCGCCCTCTAGCGGTCTCCCTGCGCGGGAGGCCCGGCCGGCGGGTGGGGCGCGACTTCCCCGGCTCCGGTCCCCGTGTCCCCGCTGTCGCTGTGCTTCCAATCCCCGGTCCCTGTGTTATCCCGGTGCCGATCTCGGTGTCCTCCCAGTCCTTGTATCACCCTGGCACCCGTCCTGTTTCCCCTCGGTGCCGGTCGCTGTATCCCCCCGGTCCCCGTGCAGCCCCGGTCCCCATGATCCCCTCTGCCGCGGTCCCTGTGTTCTCCTCAGTTTCCGTGTCCCCCGGTGTCGGCCCCTGTGTCCACCCGGGGCCGGTCCTTGCATACCCCTCGCCTCAGTGCTCATGTCCCCCTCGGTTACCGTGTCCTCCCGCTGTCGGTCCCTGCGCCACCCCGATCCCCGTATCCCCTGGAGCCGGTGGGTCCCTGTGTCGCCCCCAGCCCACATGCCCCCTTGTTCCCTGTGTCTCCCCCATTTCCGCTCCCCGTGTCCCCCGCGGTGTCCCAGGATCACGGCAGGACACGGTGCTGGTGCAGCGGCTTTAATAGCGGGTCCTGCCCGCGGCGGGCCCTGCGCCTCCTCCACCTCTTCCTCCTCCTCCTCTTCTCCTCCTGGTCGCCCCGCTGGGCCCGGCGGGTGCGGGGGTCCGGGGGGCTCCTGGGGGTGCCGAGTCCAGCCTAGTCCTGCGGGAGGCCGGGGGGTGAGGGGCGCGGCGCGGCGGCTGCGACCCACCCGGGAGTCGTGTGTCCCCTCCCGCACTCACCCACTCGTCCTCGTCCACGCCCTCGAAGGAGTCCTGGGGCAGCGGGTCGTCCCTGTTGCCCAGCCGGGCCACCATGGCACTGAGGAGCTGTGGGGAAAGACCGGGCAGAGAGCCGTGGGGCGAGGGGCATCACCGCCGGCCCTGCCGCAGGGTGGGCATCCCAGAACCCACCTCCTCCTTCTTCTGCTCATCAGTCTTCTCCTCCAGGTACACGGACGCGGGGACGAACTTCCGAGCCGGAGCCTCTTTCGGGGCCTCACTCACTGTGAGAGCGGTGTCAGCACGGGGCGGGAGGGCTTCACCGCGTTGAGTAAAGCCCCCCCAGCCATCCCTGAGGGCCGGGGGTCCTGGCCCCACGCTGCACCCACCTGGCACCATGTCTGCGGGGCGAAGGCTGGCGCGGCGCTGCTGCCCGTCCTGCCCGTCCAGCCAGGCAGCTGCGCCCAGGGCCGGCTCCCACCACACGCGGGTGGGCGGGTAGAGATCGTCCTGGAAATACTCCTTCTGCGGGGGCAAGGGGCGCTCAGGGGCGGTGCCCTGTCTCCTGTCCCCCTCCCAAAACACAGCCAGCCCCCCCTGACACCTACCTTGACGCGTGGCACGTGGAAAGCCACAGGCTCCAGGGTGCTCTGCCCCAGGCGCAGCGCCCGGGCAAACTCCACCTCCCGCACCTCGCACGCCGTTTTGGGCAGGAAGACAAAGCCCTGGTGGGGTGGGAGCGTGAGTGGGGTCTGGCAGCACAGGTAGGGGGTTAGGGACAGGTCACATATCCCCCCTTTACCTTGTGGGGTTCATTGGAGGTGAAGCTGTTGCACTCGAGGAAATAGGGGGGCTCGGGTGTCACTTCATAGAGGAAGACTCTGGTGTCACCCTGGGGACAGAGCGAGATGGAGGCTCTCAGGGGACATGGAGGATCCCTCCACACTGTGGGGTGCTCTAGGCAGGGAGCCCCACAGGTTTTTGGAGCGCAAGCCCTCACCTTGCCAGTGAGGAAGACGACACTGGTATCCTCATCATAAAAGGGCAGGAGGGTGGATGGGGCCACGTCCAGACCAAGGACAGACAAGGGTCCTTCAGGCAGGGCCTGTGCCCGGTACAGGAGGATCCTCCTCTCGCTGCGGCTGTGGGGAGGTGACAGTGAGGGCAAGCAGGGTGCTCAGGGATCCCTGCCCTGGTACCTGTCCCTCTCTTTACCTGTCAAAGCCGGACACCAGGAGGTAGTCACCGCCACAAACCCAAACCAGGCGCGCTCCACGTCCCCCCTCGGGACCTGGGCCCTCCTGCATGGGGTGAAGGTCATCCTACCTGCCCCAAGAGAGCTGGGGGTGCAGTTATGTGCCCGAGGGGAGGGTTTCCTGCCCACACCCCCAGCTCTCCAGCCCGTCTGCAATGCTGGGATTGTACCTGCTGAGGCTGAGAGCTGCGCCGTGGCTCGTAGAGCCGTATCCGTCCGTCTTTGCTCACCGTTGCCAGCTTCTTCCCATCCGGGCTCCAAGCCATGCTGAAAATCTGGAGAGACAGATGTTGTGCAAATGTCCCAGCGTTTCCTCTCAGGTGTCCCTGGATTTGTCATCCCTTACCTGATCCGTGTGTCCCTGCAGGCACAAGACCTCCCGCCCGGCACTCAGCTCCCAGATCCGCACGGTCATGTCGTAGGAGGAGGAAACCAGGAGGTCGGATGCCGTGGGGTGGAAGCGGATGGAGTAAATCTTTTCTGTGTGACCTGGTGAGGTGCAGTAGTGCCTGGTTGTCCCCAGCTCTGGGTGCCACCGGGCCGGTTTGTCCCCAGCGTGGGGTGCTCAGTAGTCCCCTCACCTTGGAGAACAGCTTCAGGCTCCTGCAGGGTCTCCTGCAGCCCTCCCTCAGGGATCCGCCACAGCCGGATCCTGGCGTCCTCGCCCGCTGTGCACCAGAAGGGGTGAGCAGTGGTTAATGGGGTGGTCTGGCACGCCTGGAGCTGGGGGGCTCTCCGGGCACGCCCCGGCGGGGCTGGCACGCACGTACCGACAGCGAGGCGCTGCGGGTCGAAGGGGTCCCAGGTGAGGTCGGCCACCGCGGTGCCGTTCTGGATGGTGGGCACAGCCACGTCGGGGAGACGGCCGGGCTTGGAGAGCTGTGGGAGAGAGCCGGGGGTCACCAGCACGGCCCTCACGGCGCCAGGCCGGCCTCCACGCCTCCCCGGGGTACCTCGAGGACGGCGATCTGGCCGCCGGCGGAGAGCAGGGGCAGGGCGACGCGCTGGTGGTTGGCGCAGAAGCCGTCGCACTCGCCCGGCGTGGTGAGGCTGAGCCCCCGCAGGTTGGTGAGGTGGTGGTCCCGGTGCAGCACCCGGCCCTGCGCGTGCCGGAAGCGGGAGCTGGGCCCTGGAGGGAGCGAGGGGTGGGTAAGCGCCCTGAATCCCCCCCCGGTGGGGCACCCCGAGCCCACCCCGCTGCCTGCTCACCCAAAATGCTCTGCAGGGACTTCTGGCTGGGGCTGCTGGCAAAGCCGCTGGAAGGGCCGGTGCTGGCTGAGAGCGAGGTGGCGGCGCTGCTTGGTGAGGCCAGTGAGGATGGTGAGGAGTAGCCACTGGCTTCCTATGGGAGAGAGAGCCAGTGGGATGAGGGCAGCTGGGAGCCCACCCCTCCAGCGTTCTGGCACTTTTCCATGGCCCCATGCTCACACTCTGGTCGGCGTCGGTGGGGCCGGTATCAGCATCGGTGTGGTCAGTGTCGGCGTCAGTGTGGCCAGTGTCGGCGGGGCCAGTGCCAGCAATGATGGGGGACGTGAAGGTCTCTGTGGGTCTCCGTGCAGGGTGCAGGCTCACCCTCCCCACCTGCATTGAGCACAATGGTGGGCATGGGGCAGTGGCAATGAGACCAGCAAGGACAACCCCCAACCCACCCCCGGATGACACCGACCTGCTGGCTGTCCCCTGCCCACCAGCCTTGGGCGTTGGTGGCTGGCAGTGTCCCTGTGCAGTCAGGGAACAGGTCCTCGTGGAACTCCTGGACAGACTGTGGGAGAGGGGATGGGGTGAGATGGGCGTTCCCAGGATCCCACAGCCTCTGTCCTGCTGCAGCTGAGGCACCCCTGGACACCCCCAGACTCTTCCAGCACCCAGACCCTAAGCAGCACCCAAACTTCAGCTCCTTGAAGTGCCCAGCACCCACTGCACAACAGCACCCAGCAGGTGGCACCCAGCTGTCAGCATCCACTCTCCCGCACTGCAATCCTGCACGCAGCACCCAGCTTCCCAAATCCAGCACCCAGACTCTGCAACCCAGCATCAGCATCCAGGTTTGACCTCCATTCCTCTCCCCAGGCTGGGGACTGGGGTGTCACTGCAGCCAGGTCCTTTTTGTCAGCCAGTGCTGGTGAGGCGTCACCCGTGAGATGACACCGGGCACCTGTGGGACAGCGCCAACCACAGGGCCCCCTTACCTTGCGTGGCACCAGGTAGCTGACGGGGACGAGGGCGGTGTCAGTGAGCTGCAGCACACGGAGCACCTCGCAGGCCATGACATCCAGGGCGAGGCGTGGCACGGCCGCCAGGCCCCGCGTGCTGCCCTCCGTCCGGCACTGGGTCACTGCGGGACAGGCAGGGTGGCCGTGGGGTGGGTGGCCAGGCAGCAGTGAGCCCCCCGGGGGAGATATGGGTGGGATGGGACCTGCTTACCCTGGGTGAGTGCTGGCTGTGTGGGGGCCACCTCGAAGCAGTACAGAAGGTTTTCTCCCTGGAAGAGAGGCGGTGAGGACAGGAAATGAGCAGGGCTGTAGGAAGCGCCCCACTGCACACACATGCACCCCCCTGTACTGCACTCGTGCACTCACATGCACCAAGCTGCACCTCACTACACCCCCTTGCATCCTCCTGTCCCCCCAGTGCCTCCCTAGACCCCCCAAGCATGGCACCTCACCTTCCCTGCCAGCACCAGCAGCCCCGTGTCAGCGTCATACAGCGGGATGGTCACCCTGCAAGGGAAGGGGGGTGCTGAGCCGGGGGCCCCCATGGGCACAGCACCCCAGTGGATGTGGGGCTGGATCGTGTTCCCCCCCAGTGCACACCCCAAACCCCGGCCTGGGGAAGCGTGGGGCAGGATGAGGCCATGCTGTGATGGGAGGGCAGCGCCATGCTGGGGGGTGCAGGGTGCTGAGCTGGTCCCCAAGTGACAAACCTCACTGTCACAGCCTGGGCTGACAGCTTGGCAGCAGGATGTCACTGCCACCTGCTTCCAGCCCGGGCTGCACAGCGCCTGCTCTGAAGCTGTGCCCAGCCACGGGGCATCCTGCTGCTGCCCTGCTCCCTGTGCCCGGCCAGGGCACCTGGCCTCGCTCAGGGAAGCCTCCGGCACCCTCAGGGTTGCCCCGAGGCCGGCCGGGCCGGCTTGGCCAGTTCGGGGCGGGCGCGTGGCACACCCCGGCTCACCGCCCGCCTCTCCCGGCACCTGGGGAGCCGGCCAGCCCCGGGAGTGCCCTGCGGCCCGGGAGTGCCAGCTGGAGCGTGTCCCTGCTCCCTGTCCTGCTCCCTGTCCCGGACCGCAGCCAGGGGGCTCCATGGCTGGGGGGGTGCTCGGTGGCAGGAGGGGACCACAGTGGCCTGAGGGGACAGTGGTGACAGGAGCACAGAGCCCCCTCTGTGCCTTCCCTCGGCAGGGGTGGAGGAAGGGAGCGCCGAGGCAGAGACCAAAGGGACAATTTATTACTTTTGGTTGACATTTCTATGGCTGTGCCAAAGGGAGGGAGCTGCTCAGTGCCATCCCATGGCATGGAGGATAGCTGTGAGTGCAATGGCACGGTCCTGCCCCAGGACTGTTGGCACAACCTAGGCAAACTGCCTAGGATGCCCGTGGCAGGCACTGGGGTCCCCTGCCCTGCTGTCACCACAGTCACCAGCACTGCCACCACCACAGTGGTATAGGCCTGGGATAAGGGCACCCTACTTGCCCCAGCCCAACCCATGCCATCCTCACCATGCCAGACAGGGAGCATTGCTCTGCCATCACAGGGGCATGGGACAGCCCTGCAAGGGCCACTGTCCCCCTTCCCCCTGGCACACGGTGGCAGGAGCTCTGTGGTCACCAGGAGGGACTGGGATCCCGGGGCACTTGGGGCTCATCGGTGCCAGAGTCCCTGGTTACCCTGGACGTTCTGGATATGGGGGTCCCTGGGGGTGCCAAGGACACTCAACCCAGCCTTTGTTGTTACCAGGGTTGCCAGCGGTCCCATGAGTGCTGGGGGTATGAGGGAGACACCTATGGCTGGGTATACCCCCATACCTGTGTGTATTCACACATGGGGTGCTGGGGTCCCAGGGACCCTGGCCCCAAGGATGCTGAAGGTCCTGGGAGGCCCTGCAGGGTTTTGAAGGTCTGGGAGCTCCCAAAGGCCCTGTGGGTCCTGGGGATCCTTGTGACTCTGGAGGTCCAGAGCTCCTGGAGGTCTCTTGGGGTCCCTGGGGATCCTGGAGGATCCTATGACTCTGAGGAGCCCTGGGGTCACATGGAGTTCCCAGAGGAGAGACTCTGGAGGCTCCTGAAATCTCAAGGTCCCTGTGATTCTGGGAGGTCCTGGGCTCACAGGGTCTGGAGGTCCCTGTGGAGACCTCTGGGATCCTTGTGACTCCGAGGTCCCAGAGGTTCTGGGGGTGCTGGGGGCCGCTGTGACTCAAAAGGTCCTGGGTGCCCCAATGGTCTCTGGGACTCTGAGGTCCCAGATGTCCTGGGTATCCAGGGGTCCCTGTGAATCAGAGATCCTGGATATCCCGAGGGTCCCTGTGACTCTAAGGTCCCAGAGATCCTGGGTGTCCAGGGAGTGAGTCCCTGTGACTCAGAGGTCCTGAATGTCCCGGGGCTACTTGTGGCACCAGGGTCCCGATGATCCCTGTGACTGAGATCCCAGAGGTCTTAGATCTCCTGGGGGTCCTTATCACTCTGAGCTCCCAGAGGTCTTAGATCTCCTGGGGGTCCTTATCACTCTGAGCTCCCAGAGGTGCTGGATGTCCCGGGGGTCCCCGTGACTCCGGGGTCCCGGAGGTGCCGGGCGTCCCGGGGCTCCCCGTGACTCCGGGGTCCCGGAGGTCCCGGGTGTCCCCGCGGTGCCGCCCCCGTCGGGCCCCAGGTGAGCGGGGGCGGAGCGTCCGTGGCGGCCGTGCCCCGCCCCTCCCCCCTCTGTGCTCTCAGCCAATGGGCGCCCGGCGGGAGGGCAGGCCCCGCCCCCTGGGTTTAAATGCCGCCCCCCTTGCCCGGCGCCGCCAGAGAGGGGAGTGCTCGCCCGGCCGCTGCTGCGCTGCCGCCATGGACTGACCGCCCGCCCCGCACGGCCCCGCACCGCCCGCCACGGTGAGTCCCGCGGCCGCCACACCGCCCGACCCTCCACACGGCCACCGGGGCTCGTGGGGCGGGAGGGGACTCTGCTGGGCATCCGCGGGCTCAGGGGGCGGTGGGGCCCGGGGGGCCCTGGTGGGCCTGGGCTGGGCCGTGGGACACCCGGTGTGGCCTGAGCACCCAGGGTGACAGGGTGTCACCGGGGCCTCGGCTAAGGGTCGGCATGCCCTGCTGCCTGCGAGGCCTCAGCTGAGCCAGGGGCACCCGGCTGGCCCCTGCCTCGGCTGATGGTTGGGCCTCGGCCGGGCTGGGGCGATGGCACTGCAGTGGGCTGGGACAAGGCTTCACAGAGGACTCTCGCTTCCCTGTCCCTGCCTCTGCCTGTTTTGCCATGGGATCACGCCGCGGTATGGCCCAGGGATCGTGGCCTGGTGCTGCATCCATCATGGGCAAGGGGAGGGATGTGTTCGGGGCTGACATGGAGCATGGCTCCATCCGGCATGGCTGAGTGGCAGTGAAGTGCTCTGCCAGCAGAAGTGCTCCAGACCCACACGGGACCAGCATGGCTTTGGGACCATCCCGTGCTTGCTTTGTCCCGGCGGATGTGGTGGCTGGGCTCTCCTGCTGGGATCAGGCAGAGGTGGGAGCTGCTGGCAGCAGTAACCACCACCACCCTCCTCAGCGGAGGGCTTGGCCGGGGTGGGGTTTGGCTGCCCTCATTCTGCTTGTCCTCGGGGGCTGGTGTCCTGGGTCACTGACCCGCTGTGGGGCCAAGTGGGTCCCCAGGCGGTGCCGACAAGGGTTTCCCTCCGGCTGGCGCAGAGGGACGGGTGCCAGCAGGGCCACCGGCCAGCCTGGCCACGGGGTGGCAGGGATACCCCGCTGCTTCTCCTGCCGCCAGCTCCCCGCGCACTTCATGGTCACCTGGCGTGAGTTCAGAGGGTGCTGGCGCCTGTCACCCTCTTTGAGTGTGACTTTGGGCCACCATGGGGTAAATGTCCCTTTCACGCCTGGCTCTCTCCCAGGCTGGCAACTGCCACAGGAGCCAACACATCCCAGCAGAGATGCTCCAGTTCTGAGACTCCTCTTCCCAACCAAACCCCCCCCAGTAATAATGTCCCCCCCATACACCTACTCTTGCCAGCGTGCCCCAGGCCGACAGGTCTTATCCTGCTGGGACTGGGGCGGCCAGACCGCCCTGACCCAGCTGTGCCGCTGCCCACACGGCGCTGGGCAGTGCCGCAATCAGGGATGACACTAATTACTGTTTTTCCCCCGCACCACGCCGAGGCTGGCCGGCCTCGCCGGGTGGCCCTGACGCAAGCGCTGCCTGCCCGGCTGGCTCTGCCGGCGGGACGCGGCACGAGGAAGCGCTCGGGGACAGCCGCGGCTGCCCCAGTCACTCCGGAGGAATCTGCCCGTGCCGCCCGGGCCACGCGTGGCACCATCGCCGGGCCTCCTCCCACCCTCCGCCGGCGTTGCGGCTCCTCCCGAGGCGCTTTGGCTGCCGGCAAAGCGGCTCTGCTGGTTTTTCTCCTTGACGGCACCTGAGATGGGGAGCGCGGCCGGGTCAAAGGGGCAGGAGCGGGATGGAGGGGCTGGCGAGTGCTCCGGGGAATGCAATAACCAGGCCTGCATTCCTGCGGGGCTGCTGCGGAAACTTTAATTAAATAGGGAGGGGAGCGGGAGGAGGTGGGAGCTGCGGCGGCGCAGGGTGGGTTGAAGGGGAGGAGGATTAAGGGCTTAATCCTGCGCATCCCCCCGGCTGGCTGGCGGGAGGGGCACGTGCTGACATCGGCTTGTTTTGAGGGGCGAAAGGCAGGGGAGCGGCATCTGCATCGCGCCTGGCAGAGGCCCCGTGTTCCTCCTCCCTGTCACCGCACAGAGCAGGGCCCCCGACCTTCCCGCTCTGGTGCCACCGGCCGAGGTGGCAGCCCACGGGCCAGCAACAACGCTGGCTTTGTTTGTGTGCACTTGCCGGTGCGGGAAGGAACATCCCGGCTGTGCCTGCTTCCCTGCGGTCCCCAGGCAGAGGGGAAAGGCAGGAACTCTCCAGCCTGTCCTGCGCAGGTGTCACCCTGCAGCGCGGGGACGGCATCGGCCTCGTCTTTAAGAACAGGAGGCGAGTGCAAAGCCGGGCATCCCCTGCCGAGTCCCAGCCCTGGGCGGGCAGCGGGGTGGCCCAGCCCGGGGGGCTGCAGGCAGGGAAGGGTGGGGGGTGACACGGCACTCCCACCCCAGCAGGCTGGCAGGGAAAGGCTGAGCCGGGGCTGGGGGAATCTGAGCCCAGATCCTCCCCGCAGCCGGAAAATATGAATAATTCGGCAAATATCTGCGGTGCAGGCGCGGGGGAGCCCAGCCAAGGCAGCAGCAGGCCGCTGGCAGGGCGGCCCCAACACCTCCAGCAGAAACGGGGCCCCCTCTCCGCCTTTGGGGGACCCTGCCAGGACCTGGGGAGGCCGTTCCCCTGCCCCCCGTTTCTGGGGGGGGTGTCCTGTCCGCTCTGCCTTGAAGCAGCATCGTGCCGGGGAGGCGGGGCGCGGGCGGGATGTTGGCGTGTGCCGGCCGAGCGGGCGATGCCGAGGGGCGGTGGCGGAGGCTGCGGGGCCGTGCCAGCCTGCCCGGCGCTCGTGGCCAGGCGCGGATGCGCGGCCGTGGCCGGGCTGGCCGAACCTGCCCGGAGCGGGGAGCCTGGCAGGCGGGGAGGAAATGCCAGCGTAATTAAAGGGACGAGAGAGACTTGGAGTCAGCAGCTGGTTGCAGCACGGGACACGTCAGCGAAACCCGACCCTGGCATTGCAAAACCAGCCCCGGCTTCGCCAGCATCCCGCAGGCCTGGCCCGGCTCCGGCGCTGCCCACCCGGGCGGGCTGGCACGGCCGTGGCACCGCTGGCATGCCAGCACCCTGCACCCAGGGCTCTCCCACCAGCACGCTTTGGATCCTGGAGCCACCTCGAGGCGTGCTGGCTCTGCCCCCAGCCCCAAACAGCACTTCACAGGGTCTCCATGTTGTGTTTTTAACTCTGCTGGCAGCCTGACTGTGATGTGGGGTGCAGGGGCACCCGACGGTGCTGAGGGGGCTGGGGATGCAGTGATGGTGACCCCTGGGTGACAGTGACCTCTTGGATGTGGCACAGCTCCTCCCTGGTTTCAGGGGCTGACAGCACAGGTCATGTCAGGGCAGGGCCGGTCAGGCCAAGTGACTCAGGCAGTTGTGGTGACCCTGCCCAGCCGTGGGCTCACCCCACCCTGGGGGGGCCGCTCGGGAAGAGGCAAGGACAGAGCTGGCTGCAGTGTTAACCCTGTCCAACACCCCAGCAGGGGGACAAGAGGACACAGCACGGGTCCAGACTCTCCTGGCGCAGGATGCGGTGTCCCTGCACTGCTGAGGGGCCAGGGCAGGCGGCACGTGCTGCTGTGTGACCTGCAGCCCCCACACACGGTGGGGCCCCTTGTGAGCCACTGGGGGGGCGTTCGCCTGGAGCTCCGACAGCTCTGAGCAGGGAGGAGGTGGCAACAGATGGGGCTGGGGAAGGGTTCGCCTCTTCCTTGCCTGGGGATCCCCCTCTGCCACCTCCCCCTGACCCTGAGATGGAGTGGCAGGAGACTGTGAGTCTCTAGCCAAGCCCAGTGTCATTAAAGGGGCTGAGAGGAGCCCTTTGGGACAGACAGTGGCTGTGACATTGGCATCCATGGGGAGCTGGGGTTGGGGTCGTTAGAGCCTTGCTCACCCCAGAGCCTCCTCCCTCCATCCCTGCTGACCCCAGCCCACGATGCTGTGCTGAGTCCCTGGAGTGCAACAGTCAGGGGAACAGCAATGTGACCTGTGGGGACAGGGGCTGGCTGGGGGTGAGTATGAGCCCTTGGACTCTGTGGGGTCACAAATGGCTGCTCCAGACCCACACTCTGTGGCCCAGGCCACCTCTGGATGCCCCTGTCTGCAAGAGGAGCTGCTGCTGCTGGTGATCTAGGCAGGAGCAGTCCCTGAGGGTGCAGCTGCTGCGACGGCGGCACAAGCAAAGGGTTAATCTGAGCTTTATGCAGGGGAGGCTGGCCAGGCTCCCACCCCTTCCCGGTGCTCTGATTCTCCGCATCCCCTGTGTTTGATTTGCACCCTGCTGAGCAGCTGGGGAGGTTGGGGCCGTTGTGAGTACTGGGAAAGGTCTTGGTGCCCCAGCGAAGACAGCCCCAATAGCAGTGTGGGTATTGTCTCATGGTAGAGCCTGGGGTGTGCAAAGGTACCACATCCCCAAATCCTTGGGGTCTGGGGAGGGGGGAGCATGGAGCTGGGGTGGGCAGCCCCTGTGCTGCTTCACTCTCACCAGCCCTGGAGGCATCCTTGGGTTCAGAGGTGCCCCGCAGCCCTGGCAGCTCTGCGTACCCCCAAGCAGGGCCCATCCCCTAACCCTGGCTGCACTTGTCTCTCTGCAGAGCTGACACCATGAACCAGCTGATCCTTTGCACGCTGCTCCTCTTGGCCCGTGGGGAGCTGGCCGGGGCATGTCCTGCAGGCTGTCAGTGCAACGACCCCAAGACCATCCTGTGTGCGGCCAGGCGGGGCCCGACGGTGCCCCAGGGGCTGCCCCCCAGCACCCTCTCCCTCTACGTCTTTGAGAATGGCATCACAACGCTCAGTGAGGACAGCTTTGCGGGGCTGCCTGCCCTCCAGCTTCTGGACCTCTCACAAAACAAGATCACCAGCATCCAGAGAAACATCTTCCAGCCCCTGACGGAACTCGTCAACTTGGACCTGTCCTTCAACCAGCTGCAGGAGATCACCAATGAGACCTTCCACGGGCTGCGGCTGCTGGAACGGCTCTACCTGCAGAGGAACAGGATCCAGCACATCCACGCTGCTGCCTTTGACACGCTGGAGAATCTGCTGGAGCTAAAGCTGCAGAACAACCAGCTCAGGGCTGTGCCCCCCCTCGACCTGCCCAAACTCCTGCTGCTGGACATCAGCTGGAACAAGATCCCTGCCATTGCACCAGGGGCTTTCCATGCCGTCAGCATTGAGTCCCTGAAGATTGCAGGGCTGGGCCTGACGAGCTTAAACGAGGAGCTCTTCCAGGTCCAGAACAACCTCCACGAGCTGGACGTCTCTGACAACCTGCTGGAGCGCGTCCCGGCGGTGCTGCGGCGGCTGGGCAGCCTCACCAGGCTCAGCCTGGCCGGCAACGCCCGCATCTCCCAGCTGCCAGCTGAGGACTTCCAGAGCCTCCACAACCTCCAGGAGCTGGACATCAGCAACCTCAACATCAACACCATCCCTCGGGACTTCTCCAGCTTCTTCCCCAGGCTGCGGGCCGTGACGGCTGCCGGCAACCCCTTCAACTGTATCTGCCAGATGAGCTGGCTGGTGCAGTGGGTGAACGCCAGTGGTGTGGTCCTGCGGCGCCCTGAGNACTGCCCAGCACCCACCGCCCGCCGCCACCCCCCAGCACCGCTGCACCCACCCTGAGGCCCAGAGACCCCCAGGGCAGCTCCACGTTGGTGCCCTTCAGCGGCGCCCCGGCCCCCACCAGCCCCGCAGCGCCCATCTGTCCCCCCCGCACGTGTCTGAACGGCGGCACCTGCCGCCTGGGCGCCCAGAACCTCCTGGAGTGCCTGTGCCCCGCGGGCTTTGCTGGCGTGTACTGCGAGGCCGAGGCGAGGGGAACGACGCCAGCCCCGGGCACGCCGGCCCTGCCGCCTGCCCAGCGGGTCAGCATCGCCCAGGTGGGCAGCACCTCCCTCAAAGTGGACCTGCACAACTACGTCCAGTCCAAGGCGCAGCTGAAGGGCATCCGCCTGAGCTACCGGAACCTGTCGGGGCCGGACAAGCGGCCGGTGATGCTGCGCTTGCCGGCCTCGCTCTCCGAGTACACGGTGAGGGCGCTGAAACCCAACTGCACCTACCGCGTCTGCATCGGGGCGCTGGGGGAGGTCCCCAAGGAGGAGCACTGCGCCGAGGCACAGACCCTGCCCCTCAGCCTGCAGCAGCACTCCCCCGTCACCCAGAGCCAGGACCCCAACCTGGCCCTGATCCTGGTCCCTGTGCTGGCCGCCGCGCTGCTGCTGGTGGTGGTGGTCAGCGCCGCCATGTACTACCGCCGGCACCGCCGGGCCAAGGCACACGCCGGCGCTGGGGTGGACACCGGCCCTCTGGAGCTGGAAGGGGTGAAAGCCTGCCTGGAAAACGGGGATTTGGGCAGCCACGGCTGCAAGGTGCCAGAGGCAGCGATGCTTTCTGGCGGCTCGGAGTGCGAGGTGCCGCTCATGCAGTCGCACTACCCCAGCAACAACAACACCCCAGGGCTCAAACCCTCCTACTTCTGAACCCACAGGGCTTCCAGAGCCTTGGACACAGGAGGGCTGAGCTCCAGTGGCAGCACCTGGCCATGTCCCTCTGGGATACGGATTGCCAAGGAGCTGACTGAACTGAGGCAGAAACCCCCCCAATCCTACAGCGTGCAATTTCCGAGAGGCTGCCACGCTTCGGGAGGAGACACGAATTTTACTGCTCTGTGCCTTGATTTCTGTGACTCTACCTAGAACGTGGGTAGCGGAAGAGAAGGGGAGGTTAAATTGGGTGCTGGGGGGGCTCTTTTTAGCTCCTGCTAAAGAGAAAGCTGCTGTGACTCGGCTGAGGGACGCCCACGTGCTGGTAACAAGGGTCCTTCAGCAGAGCACGGCCCATGACTCGACTCCCTGGAAGCTGATGTGAGCAACACGGCCTGGCCGAGGTGCTGGGACCCTCGGGACCCCCGGGCCAAAGGAAGTGCCGAGCAGGCGAACCGGGAATTGAAGCTTTAAGAACTCAGAGAGAATATTTATACACCGTTATTTCCCATTTCTTCTGGGAAGACTTTTTTTAGTACAGATTTGTGTACATCTCTTTTGTAAGGCGGATCAGAAGGGTGTCTTTTTGTAAAAAAAAAAAAAAAAAAGCCCAAAATAATTAAAATAACAACAACGAAAAGTTCTGTGCAGCCCTGAGCACCTTGGCAGGCACTGCCCGTAGTAGGCAAGGGTGTGGGCAGCGTGGCGTGTCCCCTGCAGAGGAGCGGGAAGGTCAGCCCTGTCCTCCCGTTGTTGTTGGCGAGTGTGGGGATGAGTCAGGGCAAAGGGAGGAGGGAGTTTCCCCGACTTTGGGCGTTTTTTACCCCCAGGGCGCTGCCCCCCACCTCGGGCGCTGAGGATGTGTTCCCAAAACAGAGGCCACGGGGTTCAAATCAAGCCCCTGCCCTGCACATCATCCAGCCTTACTTCATCCCTCCCCGCCTGCCAGATGGCTCCGGGGCCAGCTGCGGGACAAACAGCCCAGCCCAACCTCCTGACGTCACCCGCGGCGGCACCGGGACCCCCAAATCGCCCGTGACAAGTGTCAGCCTGCGTGGCCCCCCCAGGCCGGGGGCCGCAGCCAGAACCCCCGCTGCCCGGCCCCAGGAACAGCCGGTTTTGTGCGCTGGCCCTGGCGGGGTGGGCTGGGAGCCGACGCTCGGCAGGTTCCCGCTGCCAAGTGGTTTCTGCTCCAACCCTCTGGTTTTAATCGTTTTCCAATCCTTTATCTTTCGGGATGGAATTTTCCAGGTTGGGGCCCTGCCCGCCGAGGTATGTTTGATTTGGAGAGAATGAGCACAGCGCGGGGCTGAAGCCGAGGGTCACCGCCGTGCCGCTGCGGGCCGGCCGCTCCGCCGCAGGACACGGCCCTGACCCCCCGGCCCCTCGGTGCCGCTCGCCCGGGGCAGGGAGCGGCTCTGGATGCAATTAGGGGCGCGGGGCGTCGGCGNCCCCCATCCTTTGCCTCCGTGATGTGCCCTTCCCCTAACGAAGCCGATTTCCCCGCTTGCAAGTAGCTGGAGGTTTGCAGAGGATCCTGCCCATCCCAAGCGTGTGCTGGGGACCCCTTGGCACCTCAGCTGATCCCATTGCTCTGGAGGGGCTTCCAGCAGCTGCAGAGTGAGGGAGCTCCAGTGGAGATGCCAGGAGGGCAGAAGCAAAGTTAGGGCTCGGCTTTGGCAGGTGAAGCACCCCTGGGACACCTCGAGTCAAGGATTTTGGGGTGCCAGCTGCACAAGGGGGGCAGCAGGGCTCAGAGGTGATGGGGACACTGCAGCCAGGGCAAGGCTTGGCCCCCACCCACACCCACATCTGCACCCGGGCAGCCCTGCGGGAGAGCAGCCGTGCCCAAAATGGGTCTGTCCAGCCCCTGTGGCTTCCTGAATCCCAGCACAAAATTCCCTTGGCCACTGCCAGCCCCGTCGTGCGCCAAGAGCCGCTCCGAGCGGCACATCGTGCGGCGCTGCTAATTCCTGCGAGCTGAATCAGCGCCGACAAGGATTGCAAAACCCCCTGAAATGGACCCAAAAAAAATCACTCT
>VWYO01006328.1:15270-31823 GCA_013400275.1 Rhadina sibilatrix | reverse complement strand
TCCACGGCTCCCGAGTGTGGCGGCCGTGCTCGGGATGACTCTGCCGGAGGGAGAACACGGCCCCCGCTCGGCACCTCCGCCGGGAGCCAGCCCAAATCCCCCTCCGCCATTTGTCATCTCCGCCAGATTTACAGGCGGGAGCGCTTGGGGCTGGAAGCACGGTGGCCCCGGCGCGGCTGCCTAAAAACAGCACCTCCCCAGCACGAAGGGGAGGGTGGGGGTCTCCGCTCGCCCCCGCCTCCCCCAGCCCCTCTTGGCCGGCCCCGCCACGCAGCCGCGGGCCGGCGGGGCCCCGGCGTGACGCGCAGGCAGCGCCCGCCAGCCGCATTCCTGCGCCGATAAACCCGGCAGCCAAAATAACTGCAGCCTGTGCTGAGGGGACTGAGCACGGCAGCGCCTGCATCCCATTTAGCCCGGCTGGCTCGCCCCGGCCCAGCGAGGATTCGGGGTGATTCCCGCTGGATTCTCCGCCAAGAGCAATAATGGACCCCGAGGCGTCCCTTTGCAACAGCCTCAGCCTCCCCTGGGAGCCTTCACTGGACACTGATGATGGCCTTTGCTCACTGAACTGGCAGAGCTGGTGAGCAGGAGAGCTGGGAGCTGCTCCCCCGGCAGCTGCAGGAGGGTGCAGCCTCTCACCCTGCTCCCACCACACCAACCCCAGCCCACCATGCCCACGCCAGGTCCTCTCCCCTCCCCTCCTGTCTGTCCTGGCTGCCACCAGTGCTGGCCTGGAGCTGACGCCGGTGTGGGGGACGCTGGCAGGGCAGCCAAGGGGCTGTCACAGCTCACTCAGCCCCTCACCAGAGGCCCTGTGCTGGCTGCCGACCACCCAGCCTGCCCCAGCATCCCAGCCCATTATGGAGCCAGCTCTGCACACACTGAGGGTCCCAGCAAGCCAGCGCTTTGCCAGCAGCCCTGGGAAGAGCTGGTGACCTCCAGTGCATCCCAACAACCTCCATCATCACCCTGGTGGGACGGAGGCACAGCCTCCTCCTCCTCCCATTTTCTCGCCCACATGGTGCCGCCGGGCCGGCTCAGCGGGCGGCGTGGGAGAGGCCAGGCCAGCTCTGACCGGCCTTGGCAGCGCCCTGCAGACGGAGACAGCTCCATCGTGCCGTGACAAGGGCGCTGACCCCTCACACCACCAAAGCTCCTTTGCCTGGGGGGTGCCCGGTGAGCGCCGGCCCGGCCACGGCTGGCTGGGCAGCCACGGCTGGCTGGGCAGCCACCACGGCACCGCGGCACAAAGAGGAGCGGGAGGCCAGGGCTGAGCTGCTCCGGTGCTCCAGCAGCGCCAAAGGGATTCACTCGCCTGCAGCATCCTGTGGTGCTGCCCCAGCGCACGAGCCCGGCCGGCCAGCAGCCACCTCAGGCACTGTCCCCAGCAGTGCCACCACCCCTGTGCCCTTGCTAGCACCGCCTCTGCCCTCTCATCTCACCCAAACGGTGACGGGGATGTGGCTGCACGGTCCCCACTTTGTCCCCAGGTTTGTGGCGGAGCGCTGCTGGTTCCAAGAGCTCTCTGTCAGCCCCTGCTCCAACACCACACTCCTGATGGACACCCTGGCCACCACATTTCCACTGCTCACCCTCCCACCCCATGCTGAGTCCCCATCCCTACCCAGGTGAGGTGTCCAGTGCCATGGTGAGCGTCGCCCCGCTGAGCCTCCGCGTGTCCCACAGCTTCACCTCCCGCTCCCGCATCTGCAGAGACACAGACACGGCGTCAGCGGGCACCGGGACTGCCTGGATGGCTCCATGGTGCCACCGCCTTCCCCAGCCACCTTCTGCCATCCCTGCAAGGGCCGGGGCACCTGGCAAGGGCACCTCTTGCTTTCATGGGGGACAGGCCATCCAAAAAGCAC
This sequence comes from Rhadina sibilatrix, assembly GCA_013400275.1. Taxonomy (NCBI): domain Eukaryota; kingdom Metazoa; phylum Chordata; class Aves; order Passeriformes; family Phylloscopidae; genus Rhadina; species Rhadina sibilatrix. The sequence goes on along the minus strand of VWYO01006328.1, from coordinate 29,955 downwards.
TTGGGTGCTTTGGCACAGCAGCCACAGGGAGCAGGGCTGGAACATCCCAGTGGTGCCAGGCCACCTTCCTGGCGAGGACTGTACCTGGCTGAACCCGACGGAGATGAGGCAATCGCTGGAGCCCATCCAGAGCAGCCGGGAGTCCTTGTTGTTGTCATGTCCTGGGATACTCTGTAAGGCACAGGAGACAGGGCTGTCAGTACTGCTGCCAGCCACGTTGAGGGGACGTGTGCCTCACCAGCCGCGGCTGTGAACTGCCCCGGGGCTGAGCACTGAGCACGTGGAGCTGAGTGCAGGCTCAGCTCTGCTGAGAGCTGCCCTGGGGACAGTGCAGTGGGGACAGCCTGCAAGCAGTGACAGTGCTGACTACCCCCATGCCAGCGTGGTTGCCTTGTGGAGCAGCTGGCCCAGCTCCCAGCAAGGAGTGGAGGGTGGGAGCAGGTAACGTGAGTGTGACAGGGCACGGAATGGCTCCCACATCCCCAGGGCTCTCCCCACACCCGGTGACCCGGGGTGAGGGGGACAGAGTGCTGTGAGGAAGCTGCTCTGTGCCACAGATGCAAGAGGAGGCTCTGCCATGGCGATGGTGACAGAGGGACTTACTTCCCTGGCTGCATCCCCGGGCTCTTTATCCATGCTGAATCCTGGCTCCTGGAGCTGGCTGCCCCGTGTGTGCCCGGATGCTACTGAAACACGGCAAACTGAGCCTGGCCACCTTCACCAGACTGCTCTGATCCCCTGCACCCTGCCTCACCTCTCCCCTGGGCTCCCTGTGGGGTGGGACCCCCAACCCACATCCTGTCCCCATCCTGGTCCTGCTGAGGACGGGAGGGGAAGAGCTTCCACGGGGCTGTCAGCGGGCGTTTCCCAGCTCCCATGTGGGCCCCAGATGGGCTCTGCGGTTCCCGGCACCCCAGTGGGAGCCGGCAGCCAGCCCTGGCCCACGGCACAGGCAGCGCTCGCAGCCCCTGGCTCTCATTGAGGAGCGCCAAGAACCGGCTGCTAACGAGCTCGGAGCTGGCAGGGAAAGCGCGGGGCTCTGCCAGAGCCAAACCCAGCACGGTGCTTCCGGCACCTCCGCGCAGGGCAGGGGCACCAGGCGTGGGGCAGGAGGGGTGGGGCGGGCACCGATGGTGCCCTGGGAGGAGCCATCAGCTGTGTCCCCCTTGGTGCGAGCGCTGTCACCACCGGCCACGGCCGCACGGTGACCGCCAGCGAGGCTCTGCCACCGCGGCAGCCAGAGAGGGGCCATGGAGGGGTCGCACCTCCCACCCCTCACTGGAGAAGCTCTGCTGGAGCAGCCTCCAGCCCCAGAGGGATGCCACTCTCTGGAGAGAGCCAGGGTGGGAGCCGGTGCGCGGTGCCAAGCTTGTCGTGCCCTGGCTCCGTCACGCCAGCTGCCTTGCCAGCACAAACACGGCTCCCTTGGAAGAGGCAGTGCTGGCCGAGCCGAGCGCGGCGCTCCCAGCCGCGGGGCCAGGATGTGGGGCAGGAGGGGCCTGGCCCCCACCGCTAGCACGCTGGCAGCGCCCGGCAGGGAAAGGACCTGGAGAAGGGAACGTGTCCCAGGATCGGTGCCAAGAAGGATGGAAACTCCAGGAGCTGGGGCCAGCCCGCGCGTCAGCCAGGAGAGCACTTCTGCACCTAAGCCGTGCGGCTGCGGCAGCCACAGCTCCCATCTGCAGATCCCATCACCGGCGGTGCCGGCTCCAGGGCCGCGGGTCCCGCGGGTGCCCCGGGCCCCCCGGCGGCGGTGGCAGCCCCGGGGCGGTGGCAGGGCTGGCAGAGGGCAGGGCTGGCAGAGGGCAGGGTGCTGCCGCGGCGCTCCCAGCCCCCGGCGTGCCGGCTGCGGCGCAGGGCCATGTTTTCTGCATTAGTTCCATCCCGGCTGAGCTGTACGTATGGCAGCAAGTATGCGGGAGGCTGGGCTGCTCCGCGCTCAGCCGGTGCAGATGTTGCCAGAGGTGAGCGTGCGGACAGCAGCTCCCCTGGTGCAGAAGGTCCTGGCAGGGACGGGGCAGTGTGGCCTGGCACCGAGGGTGGACACCGGTGTGGTTCAGCCCTGGGACACCCGTGGGGCTGCTGTGGACCCCTGGGGCTGGCAGAGCTGGGCAGAGACCCTGACACCCTTTCTGCAGTGATGCTGGAACCCCTGGAGCAGGGAACCAGGCACAACCCAAGGGATGGGCGTCCCTCCTGGGCCGCTTGCCCCCCAGCAGGCTGCAAGGAGCCCACCAGCTCTGGGTCAGCACGCAGGGATCCAAGGAAGCCTCCCAGCTCCCTGCCAGTGCCCAGGCAGCCCGGAGTCCTCCCGCCCATTGCACCGATCCAACGCTGCCGGTTTTGGGCAGCCCAGGCCGGGGGGAGCCTGTGCCCCCTCCTCGGAGCCAGCTCGGCTGCTCGGGGAGAGTTTCCAGCACCGTCCCTCTCCCAGTTTCAACCCACCCCTCCTAGGCAGGCTGGGGTAAGGTGCTGGTTCCCATGGGAGTCCCCAGCCCTTCTCCCCGTGCAGCCCCGGGGGCTGCGGGGGGCCCAGGGCCGGCGTGTCGGACGCAGCTGTTGGCAGCGATGCGGCGGGGTCGGGGAGCTGGGAACAGCTGCCCGCAGGGAGCGGCCGCTTCGGCTCCGCGGCTGCCTGGGAGAGCCCCACACAAAGCCAAGGCTGCTCCGGCTCCCAGGCGATCCCTGTCTCCGCGGGAGCCGTCACCCTGAGCCGGATGCAGGGCAGGGAGAGCCGGAGGTGGGAGCTCAGGGCAGAGCCCTGGGGCTGGACGGGCGGGAGGTGGCCGGGGGGTGTCAAAGCTCTGCTCTTGGCAGAGCCCCCGTGGCTGGCAGGGCTGGGACAGCTCAGCCCTGCCTGTGGCTAACAGCCCATGAGCATGGCTAACAGCCCACGGACATCTGATCCCCGTGGGAAGGAACCCCAGCAGCGGGATCTGCGTGGGCACAGGAGGCACCAGTGCCAGGCTGTGCTATCCCTTTGCCAGGGGCTGCCGGGGCAGGAGGGGTCTCCCCCAGGCAGGGCACTGTGGGGGCTCTGGGGACAGACACCCACCCCACATCCAGGCACATGGGGAAGCCCTTGCTCCTTGCACACCCCACGGGGCTGTGGGCAGCAGGAGGAACGGCTCCCCTGGAGCCGAGAGGGTTAACCACGCACCGAATCCTCCTCTCCGAACAAGAATGTGAGTGATCTCCTTTCCTTGCCAAATCCCAGTTACTCCAGAGGTAACCAGGAGAACAGAGCAGCCTCTCCCAGGCCAGCCCCACTCCTGGTCTCTGCCCGGAGCTCAAGGAGACCAGCAGCTCTCACCTGCCCCATGGGAGTGCTGGGATCCCACAGAGCTGCAGGGTTCCTCCAGTAGCCATCACACTGGCCCCAGCCTCTGCCAAGTGTGTGGTGTGTGTGTGTCACACTGGGCAGGGACCAGGACAAGTCCCCTGCTGCCCACACCATCTCCTCAATCCCACTGGCCAGGGCAGCACAGCTGTGAGGTCCCCGTGCCCTGGGGAACTGGGCAGCACCAGGCTCTGCCTCTCCCCTCACCAGCAGCACAGCCCCCCTGCTCCATCCAACCCCTCCTGCCCTTGGTGAGGCCAAGGCCAGGTCCCAGAGGATGCTGTGGGCCCAGCAAGGGTGGGCTGCCAGTGGGCACAGAGGCCACAAGGCTGGGATGGGAGCAGCACCTCCCTCCCTGGGCAGGAGAGGGGGACTCGCTGGCCAGGGGGGTGGGCAGGTTCAGCACCCAGCCCTCCCCTGCTGCCTCTCCCCTCTTCCTGCAGCCTCTGGCCCCACAAGCCCTGCTATGACGCCATCAAATCCCAAAACACCTTTGCCCTCTGGAGAGGAGCCTGCCAGGAGTCCCAGGCCAGGCACGGGCTGGGGCTCCTGAAATACCCTGAGCAGCCCCAGCCCCAGCAATGGAGATGCCAGCCCGTGTGGGCCTGAGCTGGGGGGGCCATTCCCAGTGGGAGGGATGGGCACCCAGGCGAGGGCGAGCCAGTGCCACTGAACACCCACAGTCCCTGAGATGCCTCTGGCTCATTCCAAATGCTCCTCGACTTCCCCATGTCTGCCATACCAGGCGGCATTCCTGGGAAGGACGGCCGAGGGGGAAGCGGAGCAGAGGAAATATAAACAGTCCCGTGCAGCTACGCTGGGGAACAGAAGCATGAGAGCGCCGAGCGTGCGCTGCTATAAATAGGCTGCCCAGAGTCAGGCCAACTTTTTCAGAGCTTCCCACGGTCTCCTTGGGAATGTGGGATGCTGTGGACCTTCCCCCAGCCCGGAGGAAGCCGCTGCCGAGGCTGGGAGTCAGGTACCCCTGGGGTGACCCCGGCGTGGGATGCCGTGGTGATGGGGCAGTGGGAGGAAGGCTGAAGTCTCTCCACGTCCTGATGCGCCTCCCCGATGATGACAAGCGGTCCCCAGCCGGCCCTGGGCTGACAGCTGGATCCTGGGCAGAGGTGACATGTCAGGGTCCACAGAGTTCTGGCTGTGGGCACAGCCAGATCATCCCAAACCTGGGTCTCCACCCCAGCACAGCATCCTCCTGCCACTGTAGCCATGCTGGCCCCAGGGACCTTCCCCATGGCCTGTCTCCCACTGGGGCACAGCTGATGTGGCCCATGGGATGGTGGCCACGGTTTGGGACAGGGGCTGGAGTCCCTCTTCCCCCAGGACCTTGAGCGGGGCTGGGACAGCACCGGCTGTGCTTGGGCTGTGAGCCGCGGCTGCTCCCGTCACTGCGCCCTGAGCTGCGGGGACAAACCCCCGGCGGGGACAAACCCCCAGGGACACTCTCCCAGCTGTCCCCGGGCGCCCTCAGCCCCGGCCCCGCTCATTAGCACAGCTCATTAGGACGTGAGCGGGGCTGGCCCGGTGCGCGGCCGTTCCCTCGCCCCCGGCCCTGCCCAAACGCCGGCGGAGGAAGTTTCTCGTGAGAACGGAGCCGGCTCCTCTCCATCCCACACTGGCCGCGCTCAGCGGCTGCCCCGCAGCTCCGCACGGACGGCGCCTGCCCCAGGCCTGTCCCGGGAGCCAGGTGCTGGCCAGATGCACACGCAGCCCCTCGCACCAGCCTGGGGGGAGCAGGATGTGGCCCATGGGCTCCGTACCCAGGGGAAGGTGGCCGGAGCAGTGGGCAAGCAAGAGATGTCACTTAGTAGCCCACAGCATACCCGAATTACTGCCCTACACTGTGCTGGTGACCCACCTGAGGCATGAGCTGGGTCTGGTATGGGTATGGAGCTTCCCGGTGCTCAAGCTCCCTGCTCAGCCTTGTGTCCCCTGTCCCACCAAAGGCAGGACCCGGGGGGACACAGGAGGGACCTTTGGTGGGGTTTGCACGGGGATTGCAGGAGGATGAGGGCAGGAACAGTGACACTGGGCCTGGGCAGTGACTCACTCCCGGGGGGAGGGTCAGGGGCACCACCACCCTGTGGGAGGGGAGGACAGGCAGCTGGGGCAGCACAGCCTTGGCAGGGGATGAGGCAGAGCACAGAACTCACAGAATTCTTTGGAAGGACAGTGGTGCTTGGACCTGGACCCAGCCACCAGCAGGAGCGTGGCTGCACAGGGTGGCAAGGCAGGACCCAGGGCAGCCCTGGCATCTCCACTGCCAGTTTAGGGCACAGGGAGCAGCAACAGGGTGTGAGCACAGCCCTGATGCTCACAAAGGGCTGCAGCAAAAGGATGGGGATCCAGCAGGATGAGGCCACTGCTCTCCCAAGGGAAATCATGGCCCTGGGTACATACCAGGCACCCCACGGGGTCAGCCAGAGCCCGGCCACGCTGCGTCACACACGTCTGCCCGCTGCTGGGATATGCTCAAAATAGCTGCCACGGGAATGGGGGGTCAGGCCCTGGCGGGGACATGGCCACACGGCGTGGGCAGCCTGCCAGTCACCCTCTGTCACCCTCTGTCCCCAACCCCGTGTGCGCCACATCCGTGGTACCTGAGAGCAGCACCAGGTATCAGCAGGAGCGACCCCTCCTCCCTGAGCTTATTATTTTTAGCTCCTTCTCATTCTTTTCCCCTGTTCTAAACAAAGGAATGTTTAATGAGGCAGGCTTGGCAAATTAAGAAATCCAGCCGGAGGAGCAGCCTGGGGCCGGCTCTCGGCTCCACAGAGGGACCAGGGTGAGGCAGCAGCGGGACCCTGTGCTGGCTGTGAGGAAACCCAACCCACAGTGCTGCAGGGGCCAGCACAGCTGGGAAACCCATCCTGCAGCTCACCTCTGCAAAAAAAACAGGCAACTTCAAAGCCAGGAGCCTGCAGAGGAGGAGCTGGCACTGCACGGCGGCCCCGGCATCACCCGGTGCCGTAACCGTGCCGGCCCGGGGGGAGAAGGAGACTTTCCAACCAACCCAGCCCTCCAGCAACGGGGGAAAAAAAAGAAAAGAACAAAACCCAGGAGCGTTATTCCTCTTGGCTAAGCAAGCCCTGCACAAGCTTCCAGAGGATTTATGGCATTTTAAAGTTTTCCCCTTCAGCAGAGCACTTCTCCAAGACTAAACATCTCCATCCACTGCGAGCCGGCCGGGGCAGGGCCGAGGCAGTGAAGGTGCATATTTCTCTTGGCAAACGCAGAGCGCCGGCCCCGGGGCTGGATCAGACAGCAGTGGAGGGAAGTGAACTGCCTGCTTTGAACAGCCACCATCATTCACACGTTATTTTTAATAGCTCAGCGAGACAGAGTCCACCCTCCCCAGGAGACTTGGCTCGAGCCCATCGCGCTCGCAGCTCCGCCATCAGACAAGCCGACAGGTCTGGCAGGGGGAGGAGGGGGGCCAGGAGGGGAGGGGAGCACTGAGCTTGGTGGTGGATAAATTTTGGAGTAGAGAATGGGCTCTTCCAGCCACGCTGAGTGGCAACTGGAGCGGGGCAGGATCGTGGCGGCCGCCGCAGCGCCGGGAGCACTTTGCCCTGGCTCGTCCGCACGTGTCAGCGCTGGGTTTGTGTTTATTTTTTGTGGTGGGGTGTTTATAAGGCTGCCTGAAGGGTCAGGGCATCATTTGTGCTGCAGGAGGCACCCAGGGGCCTTTGGGGAGCTCAGCACCTGGGTTATGTGCAGGAGCAGGTGGAAAGCCCTGGTGCAGCACCGGAGCTCTGGCTCCCTTCCATCGGTGCCTGGGGTTACCACTGTGCCTGAGCTCTGGCACCAGAGGCCATGGGCTTCCCCAGCCCCCAGGCAGCAGGAGATCCACCACCAATGACAGAGTCCACTGCAGCCATCTCAGCCTGCTCTCCACTGCATCCCTCCCTCTCCAAAGGCTTCCAGCCCCTTCTGCAGCCAGAGCCCCCAAGCCACAGGAAGCCTCTAATAAGAGGCTGTTTGAACTTGACGTCAAGGCTTAAATTCTCTACTTATTTCCTAATCACTGTAATTTGCTGACTTGTGTGGATCTGGCTGCCCAGTCCTTGCCCTCAGCGGGTCCTCATCTCCAAGAGCCTTTGGTCCAGCTCCCACAGGGCAGGGCAGAGCCCAGGTGCCTGCAGAGCCCCAGAGCCCAGAGCCCTCACAGGGCTTGCCTGGCACATTCCACTGCCCTGGGGGTGCACCCTGGCCTGGTGGGAGGGCAGGGCCCCCCCTGCTGAACCCCAGCAGGATTAAAGGGACAGCCCTATTGCCCCTGCCCTCAGCTCCTTGCCTCTCCCAAGCCCAGCCAGGGCTGGGGTGGTTTGGGGGACCAAAGCTCACCCCCTGGCAGGCAACAGGTTGGGCAGGGCTGCCTGCAGCACATCCAGAGGGGAAAGTACCTGGGAGGCAGCTGGGCCTGCTCGGGGGTCAAAGATCCGCAGTTTCTTGTCCTGGTGAGATAAAAGAAAACAGAGGAGGGTTAAGGACCTGGGGGCCAGTGGGATGTCAGGATGCATTAGGCAGACGCTGGAGTGAGCAGCCCTCCCCTTCCTGCCCAGCACTCTCCTGCCTGCAGGGCCTATCCTTGTGCATAGCTGGCACGGAGTCCTCCCACATCGTGGGCAGGGGGGCATCCCCAGCACCACCAGGACCCTGACACCCTCAAAACTGCTCCCAGAAAAGGAGGGAGCCTTCCAAGTAGGGCCAGGCTGACCCTCAGCTGCCATCCTGACAGTGCTGCAGAAGGAGCTCTTTCCTGCCTGGCACCTCTCTGCCAAATGGGGCATGGGACCCCCTCCGGCAATGCTGGCAGGGCACAGGGGAGCAAGGGGGTGCCCGGGTGCCAGCCCTGCTGCCAAGGGGAGCACGCATTGTGCCAGCCACTGCCACAGCCACACGGCACGGGGGCTGATCTGCACCCCAGCTGGCACGGCTCGGGCTTGCACCCCCCGAGCCCAGCTCGCACGGCTGGCACGGGGCTCCATCCACGGGCTGGGACTCCCACCCATCGCCCAGGCTGGCTCTGCACGCCGGGCCGGGCTCCGGGCTCCCCCCGCAAAACCTTCGCTCTCCCTCGGCTCGGCGCGGGCTGCGCTCCCAGCCCGGGGCTGTGTGCTCAGAGCTGCTTGCCGAGCCTCCGGGCGCGGCCTGAGGGGCTCGTGCCTTGCACACTCCCCTTGCACACTCCTTTGCACGCTCGCCACGCCCGCCGGGCGCGGCCCCCGCGCGTTCCCGGCGCGTCCCGCAGCGAGCGGCCGGCGCCATCTAGTGCTGCTCCCGGCTCCCGCTGACCCGCTCCGGCCCTTTCCACCCCAAAACATCCCGTCCCTCCACGCTCCCCATGCCTGGAAGTGTTTCAGGCCGGCCTGGATGGAGCTCCGAGCACCCCAGCTAAGGCGTCACTGCCCACGGTAAGGGGTGGAACGAGAGGAGCTTTAAGGTTCCTTCCAACCCAAACCATTCTGGGATTCTCTGAAACGGGTGCTCCCCAGGATCAGGGTGGTAGACAGACCATCAATGCCATGCCACAGTGAGGTCACCCCGGGCACTGCTCACCTTGCAGGAGGTGCCCAGGAGGTGCCCATCTCGCTTCCAGGTCAGGCTCTGCAGCTGGTCCCCGTGGGAATCCAGGACTGTGGGGACAAAGCAGGGTCAGGGCCAGGATCAAGCAGGGTCCCTCCTGCAGACCAGGCAGGAGCCATCACTCTCCCACCCAGAATATTTCCCAGGAGAAATGATGCAGCCTTTCCAAAGGGCTGGTGGCAGCCAGCACCCAGCGGGACGCTGCTGTGTCTGTGCAGGGAGCATTCCTGTGCTGCTGGCAGCTGGATGCAAAGAACAGGAGCCCTGGGAAAGCCACAGGCCTGTGCTCCCACCCATCTCCTCATCCCCTTCAGGGTGGCTGAGGTCTGGACGAGGCTGGTCAGCAACCACCCACATCTACCCATGCCCTGGGACATGCAGAGAGAGGGACCTGTCACCCAGGGGATCCCCAGCAGAGCTCCTGTGGACACCTTGGGCAGTACCAGAGCATTTCCCACCATCACCAAGGAGCTGTGGTGTCCTGGCCAAAAAGCCACCTGAGCTACCTGTTTGGTGACACCAAAGTCAGGCCTCGAGCCCAGGCACCGGCACAGCGAGGCACACAGGGAGGACAGACGGGGAGGACACACAGGGAGGACACACTGGACACAGAGGGAGGACACGTGGGGCAGACACACAGGGAGGACACGTGTCATGGGCAGTGACAGCCCTGCCTACCTGTCAGGGGCTGCTGCTGCCCCAGGTCCCACACAGTGACTCTCCTCCCCGCACCGCTGGCCAGGACAGCATCTGCTGTGGGGTGGAACTGCAGCGCGTCCACCGGGGCCCCCCCGGGCCCCAGGGTCAGCCCCACGCCACCAGGAATGTCCTGGCCACTCTCAGGCAGGCGCCACACCTTCACCTGCAGCCCCAGGAGAGGAGGGTGGTCAGTCCCAGGGCAGGTGAGCAGGACCCAGGTGGGTGCTGGCAGTGCTCCAGCTGGGTTCGCTGCTTGCTCTGCCTTTGGTCCCTGAGGATTCCCGGGTGATCCCTCATTGCAGCTCGGTGGGATCAGGTCCCAGATGGGAGGAGGCTGATCCTTGACCATCTGCTGTGTTCCCCTGGGGATGTCCCACTCTGCTCTCCCCAAGCTGGCACCCTCCACGCCGTGCTCCCATCACTGCAGCTCTGCAGTGAATCCCTGGGACACGCTGGGGTCAGGAGCTGTCCCCTCGGGACCCCTGTCACTGAGCACTCACCATCTCATCAGCAGAGCCCGTGGCCAGCAGGAGCTGATCAAAGGGCGAGAAGTCAAAGTCTGTGACCACATCTGGAAGCAGAAGGGCAGAAGTTTGTCCCCACCTTGCCCTGCAGACAGTGTGTCTGCCCCTCTGCTCTTCCCAGCCTGATTCCTGGGAAGAAATTCCAGGAGGTTCCACACACACAGCAGTGGGGGGGCAGAAATCCCTGGGACGAGGTGCTTTGGAGCAGCTCAGCCTTGCTGTCAGTGCCTGAGCCCCTCTACTCTGTCCCTCAGGGACCTGCACCCCTTTGGCAGGGATGGGAACCCCGGAGAGGGCATCCCCCTGCCTGCTCCATGGACTGACACCCCCACAAGGGTGTCTGTGCCGTGTCCCGCCGGGGCCGTGCTGGTGACAAGGACGGGCTCCCCTTGTACCACCCCGGGCCGGCGGCAGGGGGGCTCCCGGCGGCAGGGCCCGGTGGGAGGAAGGCTGGCACCGGCACCTGCAGCAGCAGCAGCAGCAGCAGCAGCAGCCCCTCGGAGGCGTTTGGCACGCTCAGAAAAGTAGGTCACTGTGTACTTTTCCGCTTCCAGGAGACAGGCCCCGGAGGCACGGAGAGCAGGCAGCTCGCTCGGCTGCATCCAGCCGGGAGGAGGGAAAATCCATCCCCTGCCGCGGAGGCAGCAGCATGGCACAGCCGGCTTCAAAGGGCTCCTGCTGATCCCCTTGGGAAGCCGTGGAGGTGGCGCTGGCTCCTGTGCACCCCTCTGGCGCTCCCCAGGGAGCAGGAGAACTCACTGCCTGCTTTGGGGGCACAGGGAGGCGGTGCTGGAACCAGCTCCCATCCTGCTGCTCTGGTGTAATTCTGGGGAAATGGGTGGTCAGTGCCCCCCAGGCTGCCACTGCTGCTGCAGCACCAGGAGAGGGGCACCCTGAGGTGGGCACCACCCCTCCCTGTGCCTGGGCAGGGCAGCCCTGCTTCTGCTGCCACTGCCTCGTCCCTGCCACGCTCACTCTGCCCACATCAGAGCTGCTGGTCCAGCCTGTTCCTCCTGCCACTGGAGCCAGTGATGCCTCGGTGATGCCAACTCCAGCCTGGCACTGAGTGTACTGGGAATTTCAGGGCATGCTATGTGTGATGTGGAAAGGCTGTGGTAGAAGGGTGTGAGGAAGAGCTACCTGTTCAGGCCTCACTGCAGCCTGAGAGATGGAGGAACATGGATTGATTCCAGCCTGGCAGAGCCCCTCATGGTGTCACCCTGCCCATGGTGATGGTCCCTGGCAGATCCCCACATCCCTTGCCTGGCAGACACATCATCATCACAGCCTGCCAGGCTTGGACTCAGCACCTGAGCCCCCCCAACAGCCCACGCAGAGCCAAACACATCCTGTGGAGGTGGGAGGTGGCACCTGACACCCACCTGAGTGGCAGCAGAGCTGAGATATGGTCCTCTTGCCCCCATCCTTGCACTCCAGCGGCACAATGCCCAGCACACCTGCAGGAGAGGGCACAGGAGCAGGTCAGGAATCCCCCCCCAGCCTGGGACCCACGAGGGGCACTCAGCTTTGCAATGCAAGCCAAGAGGTGTGGGACTATCAGCACCTTTGGGGGATCTCAGGGAAAGCCTCCTCCACTCCCCCTGGTGCCTCTGGGGTCTGGGGGACTGACCCACCTCCCCTCCCAGCCCCACAGGGACCCCTGGGACAAATCCATCCCACCCCCCAAGCAGCGCTGGGTCCCTTGTGCCTCACCGGCCGCCTCGGTGTTGAAGGCGATCCAGCGGCAGCTGGCCTTGACGTGGTTCCCACAGGATGTGACAGAGCCTGCTCGGATACCACTGATCCAGGCCTGGCATGGAGAGGGGAAAACCACGTCAGGGGCTGCCTTGTTATATGGCAGGGCCTGGGCCAAGGCTGGAGGACCACTGGTGCAGCGTGGCCAGAGACCCTCAGCCCCAGGGGAGCTCCCATGCTGATGGAGAGCTGGAGACTGCGATACCAGTGGGATTATCTTGTCCTCTGGGGTGTCCCAGGACAACGTGGCTGCTGACGCTCCTGCCACAAAGCACAGCCCCTCACTGGGATGAAGGGTGGGACACAGCAGCATCCCAGCTCCTGGTGCTGCCTCTCCCCCAGACTGTCCCACTGTGGGGAAGGGGACACCAACCATGTCCCCTTCCACTGTGGGAAGTGCTCAGAGGTCTTTGCAAGAAGCTGGTGCCAGAGAATCGGGCTGGGACAAAAGCTCTTGGGCTGTGAAGCACCACAGGGTCAAGCTGTGGCTGACTGAGGCCAATAAACACCTGCAGCAGCACATTTCCCACACGGACACACAGCCAAGGAGCTGCAGTACAGCTCCAAAGCCAGTCTCCCACTCTGCAGTGTTTCCCAGGGCTGAGCACAGCACTCGTGGGGCCCTGGGACCCCCTCAATCAGCCAGAGCCACTCCAGGCGACACAGACACCCCACCTCCAGCGGCCACCAGGGCCACCTGGCACACCCAGGGCCAAGTCCAACCCTCGACAGTGGCAATGGCAGGTGTTCTATGGCTGGCACTGGGCCTGTGTGCCCACAGCAGCCCCCAGGGCTGCAGCAGGTGTCCAGAGCAGTGGATACCCCACAAAATGGGCAGGTACCCGGGTAGGGAAGGGAAACCCCAAGCCCCAGGTTTCCTCTCCTTGCACAACTTCCGTTTGAGGCCTGACAGGGAGCAGTGGTTCCTGCAGCACTTCCTCCCCTCACAGCTCGGTGCAGACCTGGTAACCCTTCTCCTGCCAAAGGCAGGTTCCTGTCCCCACACCCAGCAGGTGGTCAGGGGGCTGCAGTGGGGATGGGGAACAGGTCTGGAGCATGAGCAGGGCCCTGGAATGAGGGCCCTGCTCTCTGCATGCCATCACCCTGCACTGGGCCCTCAGTGAGGGGGACGAGCTTCACATCTGGCCCCCAGCCACGCAGGTGCCAGGGGTGCCACGCAGGACCCTGCAGTGAGGTTTCACAGAGCTGGTCCATCCAGACCCCACTATTTCCCCCCACAGACAGGCAGTTGCCCTCAAGGAAGTGATCCTTCCTGCAGCACGCCAGCAGGGCTGGGAAAGCACACAAAACCATCCTGGCTACATCCCTAGAACAAACTGTCAGCTCTCAAGGGCCATCTGCCAGCAGAGCCCTGCAGATGCTGCCTGGAGAGAAGAGTCAGATGTGATCCCTGATGTTCACACTGCACTCCCTGGTCCGGCCAGGTCAGGTGTCTGCTTGTGCCTCTGTAAACAGGTGCTTGGCTGGGGACAGAACAGAGCTTCCCACTGTGACACCTGAGATGGGTTTGGTGACAGGACTTCCTTCTCCACCTCCTGCCCTATGGGGGAGTGCGTGGCCTCACTTCCAAGGATACGTTTCATGCCTGAAAGGGAAAAGCCTTTTGAAAAGGCCACCTTGCACAGCAGATCCCTCCCTGGGAGAGCTGTCCCTCAGAGCTCCCACACCATGGAACCAACACCAGGGCAGCTGGGATGGGATGTCCCTGCCTGGGGGATGCCATGCCCTGCACAGCCAGGTGTCCCTGCACCCACACCCCACAGGCAGGCACACTCCCTGCTGCCAGTGACTCATCTGAACGCTGGGGTTCACAGCCAAACATTCATCCAGCTGAGACTTCAGTGACCTGCTCCACAGACAGACCGGGGCTGGCACGCCACGGGCATGGGGACACCGTGTCCCCTCCCACAGCTGAAGCCCAGAGGATGTTTTGGGTGCCTGCTGGATTTGCAGAAGCGTGTGAGTGCAGGCCACGCCGGCCGGGTGTGAGGACAGCTTGGCTGGGAAGTTACAGAGGAGGAGTGTGTGCACACCCAGGGGCTGGGAGCAGCACCCATGGTGCTGAGGAGGTGCTGGGTGAAGGGTGCCCAGCTCGGGCAGCCCCGCAAAGGGCTGTGTGCCCTGGTAACGCTCCCAGATGTGACTCAGCCAGCCCTGGCCCTGCATCTCCATGCCTGCCTTGCCAAATCTGTAGGGATGGGGACCTGGGAGACTGCCCTGGCCCAGCTCTGTGGTTTGGGGGACAGCAGGGCAGGGCTGCCCGCTGCCAACACCGTGCCAGGACGGATTGTGACCCCTGGCATGACTGGGGCTGGTTCCTCACGGAGCTGGGGCACCGCATGGCTCCGTGCTGCCCAGTGAGACCCCCGGAGCTGCCCGGCCCCGGCGGTGCCGAGCCCCACAGCTCATGGCCCGGGTGCTGGAGCTCGGCAGCACGCCGTGGGGCCCGGCACTTCCTCTGTGCCTGCAGAAGCGGGGTGGCAGAGCGGGGTGGCAGGAGCGAGGCCCGGCATTTCACACTCGGTGCGTGCTTCCCTGGCTGCCACAGGCCAGGAGGGTGAGACACCGAACGGCAGCGGGCAGCAAGAACCGAGGATGCACCGCCTGTGCCAGCCGTGCCCGGCAGCAGGAGAGGAGCAGCCACCACGGGACGGGCACCCCATGCCAGCCGCTGCCGGCCGGGAGGGCTGCACCGGCCCAGAGGAGGGCAGGGGTTCCCCTGCAGCCCCACCTGCGGAG